>JAQISU010001235.1:37747814-38292814 GCA_029339505.1 Unio delphinus
TTTGACTACATGAGTTTGACATTGTAGTCTAATCATATTTCATTTGTGTTACATATTATATGCCTTTCTGTGTGTTATTCTCGTATCATTAGTGCCAGTGTCTAATACATTGTTGTCACTCAAGAACATGTTTATTATTGCTTGAAACCCTGTCCAGTCTCAAAGGGTCAGCTCGACTACGTTACAATTTTGGTGGCAGTGGTGGGATTGTACATTCTATCCGAGAAAATATTTGGATTGTTACATTGAGTTTTCACATCCAACAGTGGCGGGGAAAGCTTTTCAGACAGGAGTGTTTTGAGAAATAATATTTTATATTTCATTGTAAACGAAACTTAACTTAATCTACTATCAGAGAAGCATTTAATTTATTGACGCTCATTTTAGAACGTACTAGTATTTAATATCATGTCGTCCACTAGCCAATTGGCAGAGCTTGGTAAACAATTGGGATATAAAGGGGAAACCTTACGACAGTGTACTAGGGATGAACAAAATAGAGAACGAGAGCAACGCACCGAAGAACGAGAGGCTAAAAAGGAAAGAATCCAGGAAGAGCACGAGAAACTAGAACTTTGCGTGCGTATTGAAAAAGAGAAAATTGAATTGACTGCCCACACGGAGAGAGAAACAGAACATGAGAAATTAGAACTAAGCGCGTGCATTGAAAAGGAAAGAATTCAGGAAGAGCACAAGAAACTAGAACTAAGTGCGCGCATTTAAGAGGAAAGAATCCAGGAAGAACGAGAGGCCAAAAAAGAAAGGTTTCAACGTGAACAGGAAACAGAGCGCGAGAAATTAGAGCTAAGCACATGTATTGAAAGAGAAAAGCTAGAATTAGAACGGTCTCGACTAGAGAACAATAGGATATCACAACTGGGTAAATTAAAAAAACCACAACTTCCAGCATTCGAAGAAAATAAAGATGACTTGGATAGTTACCTGTTAAGATTCGAAAGATATGCTACTGCACAAAAACTCAAAAAAGAAGATTGGGCATTACACCTTAGCACTTTGCTGAAAGGTACAGCTTTAGAGGTGTACTCAAGGATACCGAGTGCAGAGGCATCTAATTACAATTTGTTACAGGATGCATTGCTGAAAAGGTTTGAACTTACTGAAGAGGGTTTCAGGGAAAAATTCTGATTTAGTAAACCAGAAAAGGGAGAAAGCTTTGACCAGTTTGTATATGGGATATCTAATTACATACCTATTCCGTTGGTTAACTTGCGGAGGAGTTGCAGACTTACGATGCAGTATGCGATTTTCTCATCAGAGATCAATTGCTAGCAGTATGTAGTAAGGAACTATTCCAATACTTAAAAGAGAAAACTATCCATAGGTCTAGTGAAATAGCTAAACAAGCAGATATATTCACAGACACACACGGAGATGTTCTGAATGTGGTAGCCTGGGATACGAGGAGTCCTAAGGAAAGTAAGCAGGTGAATTCATATAAGAGTAGTTTAGGGAGCAGTTTTCCACAAAACCAAAAAGGGGAATTAGTTGGCTCAGATCAGATGGGACCTTGAAGACAGGATAGACAGAAAACAATGTTTCAGTTGCAGAGAATGGGGTCATATGTCTAGTACGTGCCTGAAACGTAAGAGGGATTTACCAAAAACAGTAGGGGTCTCGTATATGGTAGGTTCATTAGCTTGTGTAGAGAGCAATAGGAGTAACTCCAATCAAAATATGTCAAACGTAGCAATACAGAGCGAGGGGTTAGTGAATGGGGTTAGGGCCTCAGTACTTAGAGATACTAGATGTAATACTGTTGTTGTTAAGCAGAGTCTGGTGAGGCCAGATCAATACCTTGGAAAAACAGTGTCCGTCAGAATGATGGTTAATACTGCAGTACAGGTGCCGACTGCATGCATCCACATTGAAACACCCTATTTACAGGCGCAGTGACAGCGTGTTGTGTGAAACGACCGTTGTACGATTTAATTGTAGGCAACATAGAAGGGGTATTGAATCCCATAGCACCAGGGATAACAATGGCCAATTTTCCAACTTCCATGGCCATTGAAACTAGGTCGCAAGCTGCTGAGAGTACAAAACCGTTGCCAAAACTAAAAGTACCCAATGCTATACCAATGATAAATAAAGTGGCATTAATTAAGGAGCAAACTAGAGATGAGTCGTCAGTAATCATAAAGAAAGCTGCATCAGGGGAAGTCATGAAATGCAAAGGCGAGGATAGCGATAGATTCAAATATAACAAAACTATATTACACAGGGAGCATACTACTCTTGAAGGCAGACGATTTGCACAGGTAGTGGTGCCACAGAACTATAGACCGCATGTGCTGAAGTTAGCACACGAGTCAACGATGGGAGGTCATCTGGGGTCTACAAAAACCAAAGACAGAGTATTTATGGAATTTTACTGGCCAGGGGCTCACGATGATGTAACTAGGTATTGCAGATCAAGCGACATTTGTCAAAAAACGCAATTAAAAAAATGACTGCGTTCGCCACCAAGAGGAGTGGATTATACCAGTTTCGAGTTTTACCATTTGGGTTGGTGAACGCTGGGGCTAGCTGTGTAAGGCTAATGTGAAAAGTGATGCAAGGGCTTCAGCATGTAGAAACCTATATTGACGATATCTTTATATACAGCGAAACATGGGATGAGCATCTGTGCCATGTTGCCAGGGTTCTAGATTGGTTACGTAAAGCTAAATTAACTGTAAAACCTACCAAATACAACGTGGGGTAAGGAAGTATAGAATGTTTGGGGCACGTAGTTGGGAGGGTAAACGAATTGAAACCAGACCCCAAGAAACTTGCAGCAATCAGGGATTCATTGCCACCTGTGTCAAAGAAACAAGTTAGGTTGTTTATTGGGCTGGCAGGGTACTATCAAAAATTCATCCCTAATTTTGCGGCCATTGCCAGTCCTTTAACAGACCTGACCAAAAAGGGACAGCCAAATAAAGTGCAGTGGAGGGGAGGGAGAATCAGGATAGAGCTTTTAACACTTTAAAGAAGCTGCTAACAGATGCCCCCATACTGAAGTTGCCAGAACTGAACAAAGTGCTCATTCTAAGAACCGATGCTTCAGAGTTAGGACTAGGGGCAGTATTATTACAGGAACAGGATGGAATCAAACTCCCAGTCACCTACGCCAGCAGGAAATTACTTCCAAGAGAATTTCTCTGTAATAGAGAAAGAGTGCTTGGCAGTAGTCTGGGGAATAGATAAATTTTGTAACAACCACAATCATTCGGGATATGAGAATGATGTGAACAGTAGAAGTTCTGATATTTTCAAAATTTGAAGTACAAGCAGACTGGTGGGAAAGCACATACAAACAGATAATCCCATTAGTAGCTGAATGTGTACACTGCCCATGATCTCAGATCTGTGACTAGCAAAACATGGAAGGGAAGTCAGTTGCTGCACCAGATTGTAAGCAAGTACACCAGAGGCTTTTCCCACAGTAAGAAATTTACTCTTTTAAAGAGCAGTGAGGAGACTATTTTATGAAGACTTTTGCCTGTTTTTGATATACTGTCTGCTTATCTTCCCTAGAATGTGGCTCATGTTCTCCAAGGTTGCAGAACAAAGGATGTTCCAGTCCTCCATGCAGACAAAAGGGGCATGTGTTCTTATTTTATGAAAGAGTTTTGCTATGATGCACATGATGTTGGAGAAGATAATGATTGATGCACCCTTGCAAAGTTAGAAAAATAGCATGCCTTTCAAGATTGTTGATGTGGAGTGACAAGTCATCCCAAGTCCAGTAACCCTGGAGAACTAAATCCTCTAGTTGTACATGAGCACCCCAAAAGAAATATAATGCATTAGTGACCAGGTAAGAGTGGGGGTGGGGTACATACATGGGGACCACAGGCAAGAATCTGTCCCAATTCAACCACCAGTGATGAAAATCTGGTCCAACAAGAATCAGAGCTGATACAGAATCTCTGGGTGGTATACACCTTGTGAGAAGGAGAAGGAATCAGTGGCATTCAAGGTTCATGTGAGGATAGGTAAATGTGAGCAGACAAGTTGTTTTTGCTCAACAAAAGTCATTATCGAAAGTATATATGAAATTCCATTGGACCCTTACTAAATTAAGTCCCACATAATAAATTATGAAGGCTCTGCAATGCCCAAGTGACTTAAAAATGGAACATTAATGGAGAAGATCCTGATAGGGGGGAGGGGCACTGAACCTAAACATTTTGGATCAGCCAGTCATCAAAGTACTGGATTCACAGTAATCCAAGACAAGATCCATAACGTGGGTGAATACTCTGACTGATGGTGAATACTCTGGCTCTGGCAGTGGTTTCAAAGCTGCAGAACCTGAAACTGACAAACATCCTGGTCCATTCAAATGCAGAGGTATTTGCAGTGTGGAGGTATTTTCATTGTGGTGGAAATATAAGAATGTGCAAATAAGCATCCTGAATATTGATGGAGACCACACAACCTGACAGAGGAGAAAGTAAAAGCTACACAACAGCAGTTGGAAAATAAATATTGATATTCAACTGGGATTTATAAAGTTTTGATTTGGTGTATCAAAAAATACATGTTACTATCACTAAGGTCATCTTCATGCAAACTACGAAAATATGGTTTGGAAATCCTCACATAATGCCTGTTCAAAAGGATGGTACAAATTATTTTAATATATTTAAAATATACAGGTAGTAACTACTACACAGAAAAATGTAGCAGTTTTGTGGATACCACAGAGAAATAAGCTACACAAATATTAGAATGGTAATTTTCAAGTCAGTCTATTCCTGAAGCTCACTGTATTAATTGTAACATATTGATACTAATAACAAGTGCACCTGACAAATCAAGCCCATAACCACACACTTTTTAACATATGAAAATAAGCCAGCACCAGCATGCTATACAGTAGAAAGCCTTTACAAAACGTTTGCGGTATGACATTATGCATACTACAATCCCAGTGCAATGTATCAATCTGCAGAATTCAATAGAAATAAATGCATACTCCAATCACCATGCAATGTATCAATCTGCAGACATCTATACAGACATCTAAACAGACATCTATACAGACTCCACAAGCACTGGACATGCAGAACAAATTTAACCTTGTTGTAAGATATGACTAATGGAGACCATTCTGAATTGGAATGTGTCCCAAAATGGTTCTGAATGTTTTAGACTTTTTAATAGATCGCACACACACACACAATGTTTATTTCTTTTTTCACCTAAACACAATAATGTAAAACTTCAATAATTACAGTCTAATTTTGCACAAAAAGCTCCACACAGTATATTCAGTCTGCTTTTGGTGTCTGTATATGCTTCTTGCTTAAATATGGAAGTTACTGACTGGTGTAAAAATCTCTACTATAAATAAATTTGAACAGCACTCACTGCATTAATATGTAGTCTCTCAATAAAATGATTACAGATATTCGACCAAGACAACAAGAAATCTCAAACTACTACAACTTATCAAACACTTTCCAAATGATGACAAGCATGACAGCGATATGCGGGCTAGAAATGTAGACCAGGATTAATCAACCATCCTGCATCTTGTACACAGCAACAGAATAAACATTTTTCCCTAGGATGCATCCTGTAATAATATTCCAGCTGAGGTCAAGGATTTTTTTAAAAAGTGCAGTTTACATTTTAAAAAAAGCTTTGTAATTCAAGATTTTACACAGGGTTCTTTTGTTGCATTTTTTCACGCCTGAACAGTGATTTCTAATTGTCCATATGACCCAATATCTGGGGACATGAGTGGTATAAAAAAAAAATCAAGTCATTTTGACATCATTGGTATAAAATAAATCAAGTCATTTTGACATCAGTGGTATAAAATAAATAAAGTCATTTTGACATCAGTGGTATAAAATAAATCTAGTCATTTTGACATCAATGGTATAAAATAAATCACATAGTCATTTTATATAATTACTGTTCATATACACACTAACTTCCGTACCACCTCTCCAAATTTATTACACTTCCATTTAGCTATATGGTTTGCAGAGAACTTTGGCCTTCCTTTATTTTAGTCTGTTTGTCAACATCATGTCAATAAAGTACAGACAGTACATTCATGTAACCTAAATAAATATCATGTCAATAAAGTACAGACAGTACATTCATGTAACCTAAATAAATATCATGTCAATAAAGTACAGACAGTACATTCTTGTAACCTAAATTAATATCATGTCAATAAAGTACAGACAGTACATTCATGTAACCTAAAAAAATATCATGTCAATAAAGTACAGAGTACATTCTTGTAACCTAAATTAATATCATGTCAATAAAGTACAGACAGTACATTCATGTAACCTAAATAAATATGTCAATAAAGTACAGACAGTACATTAATGTAACCTAAATAAATATCATGTCAATAAAGTACAGACTACATTTATGTAACCTAAATAAATATCATGTCAATAAAGTACAGACAGTACATTCATGTAACCTAAATTAATATGTGTAAAAGAGAAACTCTCTAGTGTACGACTTTTTTTCTAAATCTTTTTAATGAACAAAATAAAATAATCATCTTAAGTACAATGAATATAGCATCTTAACTGCATTTTGCTACTCCATTATATAAACTTAAATATTTGTAAAACAATATATGATCTCAGTTTCTAAACAACATAAAATGATGAAGGTAGACAGGAAAATTAAATTTACAATTATAATATAATCACTAATTATGTTCATCTTTAATTTGTGTCCATAATTCCTTGATTTGTTTAGTTGAGCAACACTATTTACACATACATGACTGATGATTCCAGTGTTAACTATAAAGCAAGTAAGGTAGACCTTACATGACACAGTCAAAATGGCCATAGATATTTCTAAAATTGTGACAATAAGAAATGACAAAGACTTTCAATATCAAAATTTCAACCATGAGTGAAAATTCACTTGCTGCTGAAGGACAGCTCACTGAATTAGGAGCCAGCCTAATTGGTAATATCTGAGTACCTTCCTAATTGGTGATATCTGAGTAACATCCTAATTGGTGATATCAGAGTAACAGCCTAATTGGTGATGGTGATATCCAAGTAACAGCCTAATTGGTGATATCAGAGTAACAGTTTAATTGGTGATATCAGATTAACGGCCTAATTGGTGATATCAGAGTAACAACCTAATTGGTGATATCAGAATAACAGCCTAATTGGTGATATCAAGAGTATAAACTTGTACCAATAATAATAATAATAATAATAATAATAATAATAATAATAATAATAATGATGATGATGATGATGATGATGACTTTGTATAGCGCCTAATCCTTAGAAGCTCTAAGCACTTTATAACATATATAAGGATATAACATGTATAATGATATAAGCACAAAAAACAAAAAACAAAACAAACTCCACGAAATTAGAAAACATTTTAAAAAATGCTGAAAATATTGAAGGTAGGAAACATTTTAGGTCTTCAAGTTTGTTCTTACAGTCGAAAAAGGTGAGTTTTAAGAGCTCTCTTGAAAGGGATCACTGTGCCTTTGTGTCTAATTTCAACGGGCAATTCGTTCCACGTTGCTGGGCCCTGGTATGCAAAAGAATGTTGTCCATATGACTTCATTTTCTTAGTGAGAATAATGAGTATATGATTGTCAGAAGAGGAGCATAAGTATCTTGCTGGTGTGTACACATGGGTGAGGCAAGATAGGTATGTTGGACTGGAGTCCGTCAGTGAAATGTAGCACAGTGAAATAAAATTGTTTGATTCTGGATCGAATGGATAGCCAGTGTAGGGTACAAAGCAGCAGGAAGGTGTGCTCTGATCATGGCACTCTAAGGACGGTCCAAGAAGCTGTGTTTTGAACTTTTTTGAAATTTCTGGAGTATATATTGAGATGAACCAGACAGAATTGAGTTACAATAGTCCAGTCTTTAAAGTACTAATGAACACAAAAGTGTTTTAGTGGCATCAACTGAAAGATATTTGCAAATGGAGCTGATGTGTCTCAGCTCAAGATATGCAGCCTTGCATATGTTCATGACATGTTGGTGCAATGTGAGAGTACTGTCCAGAGTAATACCTAGGTTTCGTACTGACTGTGAATTTAATGTTGGTGTTGCTGATATTTATTGTTTGAGGTAAAGGATATGAATGAGAAAGTCTTTGTGTTGTGATCAGAATAGAGGCTGCAATTTAGAGAGAAAAGGTCAAAATTCTGATGATGCAAGATAAACAGACCTCCAATATAATTAATTGAAGTTATTGCTCTTTATCATAGCATTTTGAATAAAATGACAATGGCAATCAAGTGGTAACTGCTGTGCTAAAAATAATTCTAATTCCAACCAAGCAACAGTTTGCGTACACAGAGAAGAAATATCTTGCTGAAATAATGTATTTTATGACAATAAATCTAGCTTGATTCAACACTGGCATAAAATGTGTATTCACTGCTCATAAATCCTGAACATGTCACTAAAATGTAAGTACCAGGAACAACTACACAATACAGGTACAAAAGTAAGTACCAGGAAAGACTACACAATAGAGATACAAATTAAGTACCAGGAAAGTCTACACAATAGAGATACAAATTAAATACCAGGAAAGTCTACACAATAGAGATACAAATTAAGTACCAGGAAAGACTACACAGTACAGATAAAAATATAAGTACCAGAAAAAACTACACAGTACAGATAAAAATACAAGTATAAGGAAAGATTACACAGTACAGATGTAAAAAAAATAAGTATTTTGTATAGGGAAAGACTACACAGTATAGATAAAAACTTAAGTACCAGGAAAGACTGCATAATACAGAAAAAGTGAAAGTCTCAGGAAAGACTACATAGTAAATATAAAAATGTAAGTACAAGGAAAGACTACACAGCATAAACCAGGAAAGATTACACAGTAGATATAAATATGTAAAAACCAGGAAACACAGTACAGATAAAAATATGAGTGCTGTAGCAAGGTGTCTTCCCAGACTTTTTAAATAGTTCCCAAAGCTAACCTATTAGTTGATAGAGATCACACTAAGTCAGTGTTTCCCTAATGGCACTGTAAAATGGAGAAAGGATCTGATAATGTTTCAATGGATAGTTTCGTATTTTGACACGTCCCTAAATTTTTTAAGTAGAAGGCATGAGCTTAATTATCACAATCCTATCATTTTTAAATTCACACATAAGCTAAATATGTAATGTGGTTTACATTTAGAGTTAGGCTTGGAAATTTGTTGACATGTTGGTGACTGCCTGTCATAGCCTAGCACTGGAGATCAAATGCACAACTTGGGCTGCAAATGAGCAGCCGACTTGGCTTATGTATTTACAGGTGTCTGCTACAGAGGAAATATCTAAAAATCTAGATGGTTAAGGGGTGATGAAAAGTATGCTTATTTTTTAGAGTACTAGTGAACGTTATTCATGCATAAAGGAACATACTGATTCTTTTAGCTATTTGTCACAGGAAAATATTAAAAATAGTTCTTTCCTGTCAAAAATGAATGTAAAAATGAGGGGTTTGTGGCAGTGTTGGTTCGGTATAAAAGTCACTAGTTGCATAAGGAATTACCTGTAATACCTCAGTCAGGATCTTACAAACATCCTTTCAACAAAAATCATTAGTTAGTTTTTATTTGTGTCTTTAATGTAATATTATTATCATTTTTCTGCAATAAGTCATCATTGGATGAAAATTTGCCAAAAAAATGTCCAGTGAGACCTTAAGAACCCATGTCAATTTTTCAGTCTCATCAAATGTGATTAGCTGTGCCATAAATCATTTATTTCCTTATTACCTCCATGTCTTGAATCTGACATGATAAGGTATTCCAAACATACACTTCCTACAGATTTGATAGTAAAAAATCATAGCAGAAGGGGACTAACCCAGCACTGTGAGATTTAACAGGTATTGTTTCTAATCCGATCTTCTAATGAACAACAAAAGCCTGTTAAGTTTAATGCAAGGTGGTTTAATTGAAGTATTTAAACATATTCAGTTTA
The DNA here is from genome assembly GCA_029339505.1 of Unio delphinus. Lineage (NCBI taxonomy): Eukaryota > Metazoa > Mollusca > Bivalvia > Unionida > Unionidae > Unio > Unio delphinus. Next base: position 37,757,810 of record JAQISU010001235.1, read on the forward strand.
TAAATATTGTCAGTAGATAGTATATTTTCCTAATTTTATGATGATTACCTTAATTTAATGCTTTTACATACTTATATACTCATAAAGTAATGTTTCAGTACATAGATTTCATCTTTTCTACAGAAATTTAAGTTATAATGACCTATATATATAAGAAGTTCAGTGTTTTATTTTCTTGTAATCCTCAAGGTGTATGGGAGTAGTATTTTATTTTCTTGAAGGCCTCCAGGTATATGGGAGTAGTTTAATTTTCCTGTAGGCCTCAAGGTGTATGGGAGTATTTTTATTTTCTTATAGGTTTCAATATGTATGGAAGTAGTCTTTTTTTTTTCCCCTTGTAGACCTCAAGTAGGCCTCAATGTATATGGGAGTACAGGGTTTAATTTTCTTGTAGGCCTCAATGTATATGGGAGTACAGGGTTTAATTTTCTTGTAGGCCTCAATGTATATGGGAGTACAGGGTTTAATTTTCTTGTAGGCCTCAATGTATATGGGAGTACAGGGTTTAATTTTCTTGTAGGCCTCAAGGTGTATGGGAGTACAGTGTTTTATTTTCTTGTAGGCCCCAATGTATATGGGAGTTCAGTGTTTAATTTTCTTGTAGGGGTCAAGGTTATATGGGAGTTAAGTGTTTTTTTTTCTTCTAGGTCTCACGGTGTATGGAGGTAGTGTTTTATTTTCTTGTAGGTCTCAATGTATATGGGAGTACAGTGTTTTATTTTCTTGTACACCTCAAGGAGTATGAGAGTACAGTTTTTTATTTTCTTGTTCGAACTGATATTGCTAGCCAGGACAATGTCAAAGATTTCCTTGGCAGTCAGCCGCACAAATTATTGTGGACCTTTAACAGAAACAGATTCACTTTAATGCCATTTTTGGTGAGTTATGTGAAATGGATGTCGCTTTTTACCTTGTTTTGTTCTCCTCCCTTTTAACTTTGCATGATTTTCTGTTTGCATTGGATTTGATTCTATGCAGGTTACATCACTACAAACTTCCATAAATAACAACAGCTTTAGCAACAATATGTGCTGGCCAATGTGAAAATGTCAGACGGAAATGGTGCTCCCTTGCTGTTGCCTCAAGCACCAGACGGCGCAGAGAGGATTGATTGATTGATTGAATGTGAAAATGTTGCAAAGGTGACTTGTTTAGTGTTCTTAACATACATCATCCATATAATATTGTCTTATTAACAATGGAGATCAATATGGGTAGAGAATTTTATTCAGTTTCCAAATAATTTGATTCAGTTTACAAAAATTGGTCCATACACTTTGTAACCTGATAAGCTGCCTCCCTTAATCTACCTCAAAATTCAGTTCTACAATAAATTTGACCTTCTTCATGAAATCAGTGGGATAGTTCTGGGCAGTTTGTATATGCTGGACATCGTTAATATTTTGTTAAGTACTTAGCATGTACATTTTGCAGTTATTTTACAAGAGAATCATCTTGGCTTCTTTTACATCTTTTATGCACTACATTTTGAGATTTCATAAATAATATAATATTTGCTGTGAGATATCACTGGGTACTAACAATACAGGATATATTAGCTATGAAAAATTATGACATTGACTTGTTACAAGAAAATTATAGGTTCAAGCGTGGAAAGTAAAATGAAAGTATGAAGGTGTCTAAAAACTGTTGCTCTATATCATGGCTCTCGGTCATCGACAAATGCCATGCATCATAGGAAACAGATAATTGTGAATTTTACACATGCTAAGTGTGCATTGTACTCAGAATTGCCCAAAGTTTTGAAACTGAGAAGCATCTCCCGTAATCTGACTAGCATAAAAATTCTTAAGGTCTCACTGGATAGTTTTGTATTTTTACACCTCCCTAATTTTAAAGTTAGAAGGCAATTGCCTAATTATCACAATCCTATCATTTTTAAATTCACACATAAGCTAAATCTGTAATGTGGTTTACATTTACTTTCAGTTAGGCTTGAAAATTTGTTGACTTGCTCGTGACTGCATATTTAAGTACCAGAAAAGTCAACACAGTGCCTATCAAAATTTAAGTACTAGGAAAGTCAACACAGTGCCGATAAAAATTTAAGTACTAGGAAAGTCAACACAGTGCCGATAAAAATTTAAGTACTAGGAAAGTCAACACAGTACAGATACACATGTAAGTACACCACTCCCTCGATAACTCGCGCACATCGGGGTCCAAAAACATCGACCGCACTATAAGTGAGGTGCGAATTATCGAGGGACCTATAATAACAGAAGGATCGATACAAAGGCAAAAGGGTGGGTGGGTGGCAGTTTTTTTAATAGCTTTTAATACTCAATTCATAAACGTGCTGTGATTAACTGTGAATAAATATCTCTTCATAATGGTGTAGTTTATTTTTTCCTCATAGAGTAACATTAATTTCAGGATAAATTACCGTATATAGACGAGTTAATCGAAAACATTATTCCACGTGGTTTCCGTTCGATCGCAGGAGTCTGACGCTTTATCAATAAAGTACGGCGATATCTCTGACAACAAGAATTCCCTTTATCAGTAATACATATTTAAAAACGATATTACCGATAAGGGGAATTCATTTTGTCAGAGATTTCGCCGTAGTTGATTGATAAAATGTCAGACTCATGTGCTTCGATTAACACGTGTACCGATTTACGCATTGTGTATTACGTCACTAATGTTTGTGCTGAATTGGATACATTCTTCTTTTACTGTTTGATCCAAATTATACTTATTTGTTTAATACAAAAGATCGACTCTCTTTTCGAGAAACAATGTCAATCGATCGATTCATATACAGTGTATATATTTGATTGTGGTAGAAATAAAATGAAAAATTTGAAACAATGTACCGTATTTTCCGCCCTATAAGTCGCTCCGGGGTATAAGTCGCGGGAGGGGGAAATCCAGATAATTTTGGAAAATTCAACAGATAAGTCGCTCCTGCGTATAAGTCGCTCCTGCGCACTTACCGTAATCACGGTTTTGATACTGCCGGCCATTGCATACGACTTAGTAATTCCAACAACGTGTAAGTATATTCTTGTTTGAAATTTTAAAAATAGAAATATAAGCAAATAAGATTTATAAATAATGTTTTTTAAGTAAATAATAGCGCCACTGCACGATTTCCGTTTTCTTTCACAAATGCTACGACCTTTAACTTAAATTCTGCATCATAACTTTTTCGCGTGGTAGTTGTTGGTGCCATGATTAAACTGTATTGACTTACGCTAACATAACAATTTTAAATCATACAACGTTATTGTGAAACTATCTTTTTTTAATGCTCCATGGTATGAACGGTCCGTATTTATATACCGGTCAATTCCACAACCCGAGCGAACTTCAAAGGCACTTTATAAAACAAATGAAGTTGTTCGCCAGCCTTCCAGTTTTTTTTTATTATTTCTTTGAAGTTCTCTCAATGAAGCCAGTCTCGGTATTCCGGTCAATTTCCACAACCCGAGCAAACTTCAAAGGCACTTTTTAAAACAATTGAAGTTGTCCGCCAGCCTTCCAGTTTTTTTTATTAATTACTTTGAAGTTCTCTCAATGAAGCCAGTCTCGGTATTCCGGTCAATTTCCACAACCCGAGCGAACTTCAAAGGCACTTTATAAAACAATTGAAGTTGTCCGCCAGTCTTCCAGTTTTTTTTTATTAATTACTTTGAAGTTCTCTCAATGAAGCCAGTCTCGGTATTCCGGTCAATTCCACACCCAGAGCGAACTTCAAAGGCATTTTATACGACAACTGAAATTGTTCGCCAGCCTTCCAGTTATTTTTATTAATTACTTTGGAGTTCTCTCAATGAAGCCAGTCTCGGTTTAATCCAGAGTTTTTTTTATAAACTATTGAAGTAAATTATGAAGCGCTACCGGTACATTTAAATACATATATTGTAGCGGCATCTGACCAACACTTTGATTGAAGCACGTGGTGAATAATAAAAGGAAAACAATCGCAATCGTAATTTCAATATTTTTTTTAATTAATAACAACAAATTTTAACACATATATATTATAACTAAATAATATTTGATTATTTAATTTGATATTCTTGTAGTCTAATACTTACGTGTATGTAAGTTTCGAGCAATTGGCTTGCCGGTATACCGTAGATGCATTCGCTATAACACAGCATCACTGTGCATCAGTCATATCGGTCGTTATAAAAATTTATTTATCGTATAAGTCGCTCCTGCGTATAAGTCGCACACGTCATTTGAAAGAAAAAAAACGAAAAAAAGTAGCGACTTATACCCCGGAAAATACGGTAAATTAGAACACAATAATACAAATGCCCGTTGTGATACGCTGGACAAATGACTCGATGTTTTGAAAAAATCAGTTAATTTTGTGTGTTACTCCCTGATTTCGCTGCCGTCGAGCAAAATCGTCACATGCTTGATTCCATGCACAAGACATAAGTGATAAAACAACACAAGTCTCTTTTAATGAATTATTTTATTGCAACAAACACTTGGCCAAGTTTGTTGATCAAAACAAGCAGGCAGGTAATTAGGTTCTCAAGGAAGTACTCGCGGGTTTCGATGTGACGGATGATTGACTCTTTTCATGTTTTCATAGAAAAGAATATGTTGCAATTATAATGTTTACACTGAAACTGAAATAAAGGATTATTATGTGGTTTTCACACAGCAAGATGTTTAATTGTTGTTTATTTCATTATCTGTTGCCACCTGTTAGCATTTACCAGACGTTTTCATTGATAGCTATTTCATCAGACTGTTTATTTACGGCGATTGATGACGGTGTATCAACAAATAAACCTGAACATGACATCTTATTTAGATTTTGCAAATTTCACAATATGGAATCGATCTTTATGGGCATTAATCACCTTTTTTATGATAAAACGAGAAATGTATAAAGGTTTAATTTACCAATTCTTATCATAGTTTTTCATGTTCAGCATATTTTTTTTTAAAAAAATTAAAATATATTTTATCTTTGGGTAAAAATCGGGATCCACACCAGACACCGCGTTATAAGCGGGTTTGCGAGTTATCGAGGGAGCGGTGTACCAGGAAAAGCTACACAGTAAAAGATAAAATTTTAAGTACAAAGAAAGTCTAATATTATTGGCATAACAGAATGACTAATTGAGTTTTGTATAAATTGTGTAACTGTTTCTAGGTGAAAGTGAGTACTTTAAATGTCATGTTTAATTTCATCTTGTTTATGTAATTTATTAAACTGTTATATTTTACAAAGTTTGGTAACTGAAGATGGTGGACAACCAGTTACTGCTGTGAAACAAAGCTGGTAAATGAAGATGGCAGACAACCACAGTTAATGTACTTAAACAAAGCTGGTAACTGAATATGGAAGACAACCACTGTTACTGTACTGAAACAAAGCTGGTAACTGAAGACAGAAGACAACAACTGTTACTGCAATGAAACAAAGCTGGTAACTGAATATGGAAGACAACCAGTTACTGCAGACAAACAAAGCTGGTAAATAAAGATGGCAGACAACCACAGTTACTGCAGTGAAACAAAGCTTGTAAATGAAGATGGTAAACAACCAGTTATTCAGAAGAAGGACTGGACATCAAAATCATAATAAACTTTGCCTTATGTGGGAATTTAAAGAAAGTGAACTAAAGGAGTACATTAATTGCAATGTCAATAATGCAAAACCAATATCACGCATTTGTGAATTTATTATCAGTCTAACATGAAATAAAAATATTAATCAGTGTGTGTGTGTGTGTGTGTGTGAGAGAGAGAGAGAGAGAGAGAGAGAGAGAGAGAGAGAGAAAGAGAGAGAGAGAGAGAAAAGAGGGGGGGGTCTATTGTTATGACTGCCTAAGGTATGTAAAATCCATATCTCTATAATCACACAAATATTTCCCCCAAAACTATTCTAACAAAACTGGATAAAGAAGATTCATGATCAGCTGCTATTTCACAAATTAAAATAAAATTAAAAATTAAAATGTTTGATGGTCAAACATCTCAGTAAGACAGACATCTCTTGGCAAGCATGTCTGTTCGAAGAACAGGCAAAAGAATCAACCGATTTAAGTCCCAATTTTAAACAATAATGTTTTTAACTACAGCAAATTACAGAAATATTTTCTTACATAAATTGTAGCTACAGTTTCCAACACAAGAAAAATGAGACAGTAAGAAAACCTCTATGTGCACAATTGTCAAAAACTGACAACTACATAACTCATTTTCACAAAAAAATCTCAGAGAAAAGCTAAATTCCAAGTACTGGTAAAGAATGTTTTGAGACATCTGAAAAAATACACATGAAAAACTTATTGTTTGGCAAATGCATTGTTACCTGAGTTACGAGTGAAAGTAACGGAGTATGGTAATGATACAGACCAGATATTCATTAGTATACCTTTTTGTTTGAGATATCTATGTTTACGTTTTTCTATGGATGTTAAATCATTACGCTGGACATTTTTAATCAAATAGTAAACCAACATAATATTCATATGGCATTTAAAACTCACATTTTAAAGTAATTATAAACCAAATTGTGGGAGAATTAAAATACATGAACAAAACCTCATGCAATGATCTTAAAAATAGGGAAACCAGGAGAGAAAGAGAGTGGAAAGACAATCAGTACAAACAAAATCTAGAAGCAAACTCAAACTAAAGACAAAGTGGTCAATTTGCATAATAATAAACATTGGTTATATCCACAATCCATGAGCAAACCCAAACTAAAGACAGATTGGTTAATACTACATACTACAGTTAAACATTGATTAAATATAATGCATGCTGATAGGAATGCAAAAGACCCTAGATTGTTATTAAATATTACAAATGGCAAAACTGAAAAGTTCATGCACAAATCAAGAAACACTACTTGAATATGTTGATTCCAATATACCTAATTGATCTGCTAATTGCTTTCCTCGTTCTGTTGACACTACTCTCTCGTCTTCTAAGTCACATTTGTTACCCACTAATACAACCTGGGCATTGTCCCAAGAGTAAGTCTTGATTTGTGTGCACCTGTGGAAAAGACATCACATTGATAAATTCAATTACATATATAAAATTAACATATAGACTACTGCTGGTCAAGCATTAAAATCATCAGTGTGATATATTTTAATAAACCCTGATGTCATTTTGACAGCATAATGAGAGCAGTACTCGTGACAATGAGGTACACAGAACTACACATTTGACAGTAAATGTTATTACTGTTGTTCTAGGATTTAACACCATTTCTCAGCACAAGACAGGCTACCATTGGCAGCCAGTATAAATGGTGGAAGAAGAGCCCATGAAAACCCCGGAAAGACCCACAGACCCATACGAAGCTACTGGCAAGCTTTCTCACATAACCACATTAGTTGAGTCCAAGACTCGAACCCATGCAGATAGAAGTGAGATGGCAGTGATCCATAAAAGTGAGCGCTTAGACCACTCGACAACTCGAAGCGCTGGCAGTAAATGTGCAAATTGTATTTTAAAATATGTTTAAATGGCAATTTTGAATTTTAAAAATCTACCTGTGGACTTTAAAATAATCATGGTGAATTCAGAACAACAAATATCCATTTTATCAGAGATATGATCAAGTCAATTAATATCCAATAAAAACAATAATAAACTGTCACTTCCATTACAAATACTAGTTTGATCCAGCATCAAGAGTGGTCTCAGGCACTCGCCTTTACAGAGATCCCTGAGATCTTCCTCCACCAAATATACTGTCTGCCATGTATGGCCTATCATGAGCTAAAACATGATGTGAAATCCAACACAACTACATGCCATTACAAATAGGGAATTAACCCAAAATTTAACTGCTTGCCACCTATTCCATCCTAGAATAAACCCAAAATGCAACTTTTCACCACCTATTCCATCCTAGAACAAACCCAAAATGCAACTTTTCACCACCTATTCCAACCCAAGAATAATCCCAAATGCAACTTATTGCCACCTATTTAAACATAGAATAAACCCAAAATGCTACTTCTCGCCACCAATTCCATGCAAGAATAAATGCCAAATGAAAGTTATTGCCACCTATTCGATACAAGAATAAATGCCAAATGCAAAGTTATTGCCACCTATTCGATACAAGAATAAATGCCAAATGCAAAGTTATTGCCACCTATTCGATACAAGAATAAATGCCAAATGCAAGTTATTGCCACCTATTCATTTTCCTTTCTAGACAATACTTCACAGACATGTTTTATTGCCACAAAGTGTTTTACAATATGACTAAATTGTTTACACTTGTATTCAAGTACATGTAGTTTATTAACCAATAAATCAAATTTTGAACCATTTACAATTAATTTCATGATATACCCCACCCCATGCTGTAAACAACCTAAAAACAAGTTTCTTATCAACTCTTTTAAAGATTTGTAGCAGTTGAATTACCATTTATATTGGCAATATTCTCTTTAGTGAACAAAAAATATTCCTATTACAGAATACTACAAAATAAATATGTCATAAATTGGATACTTGGTGATACTGATTTGAAAAGGTACGGTATCTTCATCAAAAGAATTGGGCTCTCAGCTGCTGTTGAAAGACTTCAAGATTTATCAATACTTAAATGCTGACTACCTACACACATCCTGGTCCAAAAAGCAATTTCTAAAAAAGAAATTCCACTTCCTTGGCAGAAGTAAATTATCCACTATGAACATATGAACCACTATGAACCATGGGCACTGTACAAGTCAAGATTTTACATTTCTGTAAATACATTGATGTTCAGTCTTCCTTTCTTGTTGCTCACCCTTTCCATTTTAAAAGCTAAACAAGAGTATGTTTTATAATTACCAAATCTGAAGACAAATTAATGGGGGAGGAGGATTTGCACTTGTGTTAAAAGAACAAAATCCAAGGAATTAATGAGGATAGGGGTATTTTCATTTTCAAAATGATCTAGAGTTTACCTGATGATCAGATCGATTGTTGAAGTACATGGACAGGAATAGGCATTGCTTGCTAATTATGCAGATCATATGCAGTCTAAGTATGACAGAACACTGCTTGCTAATTATGCAGATCATTGCATGCTAATTATGCAGATCACTGCTTGCTAATTATGCAGATCATTGCTTGCTAATAATGCAGATCATTGCTTGCTAATAATGCAGATCACTGCTTGCTAATTATGCAGATTGCTTGCTAATTATGCAGATCACTGCTTGCTAATTATGCAGATCATTGCTTGCTAATAATGCAGATCATTGCTTGCTAATTATGCAGATCATACACAGCCTAAGTATGACAGCTATCTTTCCCATGGTTTGAGATTGATGACTATATAATCACAATTAACCAATGCTGATAATGATTCCCATAATATTAATGCCTTTACAATGAATGAGACCTATATATACATCTCACACAAAATCTTCACCAAAAAATTTCAAATGACCTTGACTTTAACTGAAGGTCAGAGGAACAGCTGAGATGCATGAATATAAAAGGACAGAGCTTACTAATTATGCAGTCAAACAAAAGGTATGATAACCATCCTTTCCAGGGTTTGGAATCAATGACTATACAAACTTTACTACAACTAATGTTGATAACAATGTCGATGAAATGTGTAAGAGTTGTTCCTTACCTAACCTAAAGCAGGCAACTAAAGAAGATAATAAATAAGCATTGTATGCTCTTCATTTTGCCAACTTTTTAGAGAGGCCCTTTTGTACTGACTGCACATCAGGTATATATTAGGGCAAAGCAGTTCCTGTTGTTGTTACAGTGGTGGTGTTGGTGATGTATCAAGCAAATTGATTTTTAAAACACATTAAAATTTCACCTCTGTCCGTACAAAATCCCATGAATGCCAGATTCAGACCTGCTGCAGACCAACACAAGGATGTACTTTTGTTCTCTTTTGTGGCCCCAGGTGCTGCAGCTGAAACTTATTCTGTAGTAATTGGGATCCAACTATTACATGATTCAACTGAGATGGTTCTCATTTCATTGCACATCATATGATATGTAATACTTTTTCATGTCCCATGGTCTTGATGTCACTGACATTTGTAAGATGTTACGATGTTCAGCTTTTAGTGTCATGCATCTAAAACAGCATCTGTACCTAAAGCAAACTTAGAATTTTTCTCTAAATCATATTTTAAACAATTATTGACCTATCTTTTGATAAATATAAAGTTTCATGAACTAGTCAAATGATTTTATTTTCTCCCACTTTACGTCAATCAACATGGGGACCCAGAGTGTCCGAGTGGTCTAAAATGATCTCTGTTATGGATCACTGCCATCTCACCTCTGTCTGCGTGGATTCGAGTCTCCGATTCGGCCAATGTGGGTATGTGAGAAAGCTTGCCAGAAGCTTCTCGTGGGTCGTGATTCTTTCCGGGGCTTTTCCTGGGTTCTTCCTCCACCATTAATACTGGCCGCCATGTATAGCCAATCATGTGCTGAAAAATGGCATTAAACCCTACAACAACAACATCAATAAACATAATATTTACTGGTTCATAAAACCTCATATTCCACACAACAAAGGTCAATACAAGTATGTGATAAGGTAATCAACTCCTGGTCGTAAATTTCTGGACACAAAAACTTGTAAACCCATACTATAATCTGCAGACAAATACATTTGCATAGGGAAGTGACCATAACCATGGCAAGCAAAAGGAAAAACAAAAAATCCATACCTAAATTTTGTGCCAGTTCCTGGCCCTGGGCTGTAGTTACCTCCCTTAAATCATCTAGGTCACATTTATTACCCACAAGCCAAATATATGCACTGCTCCAGGCATGTGATTTGATTTGAGTGCACCTAGTTTTAAAATTGTATCAACTACAATATTGGATAAAATAATACTGTACAATATAATAATAAGAAGAAGAACTTTGTATAGCACTTAATTGCTTTACAGCATTAGAAACATATTACATAAAAAACATATATAATGATATGACTACAAACAAAAACCACCATGAAATTAGAAAACATAAAAAATATTTTAAATTATTTGTTTAATTATTAGACTTACATAAAACATGATTTTTGACCATTACCAGAAATTATTTTTATTAAGCAAATAAAAGTCATACAAAAAACAAAAGTTATTCCACAACAACACTTTTTTTTAAAATTCTGGTCCCAACATAAGTAGGCCATATTTTAAGTATATACTGTATATATATGAGTATACGTGACTGGAAAAGAAAAATGTTTGCATATTAATTTTGGTTCAAGTGCTGTAACCAAATATATATATATATATATATATATATATATATATATATATATATATATATATATATATATATATATATATATATATATATATATATATATATATATATATATATATATATATATATCTCTTTGGTAGAAGCACTAGAACCAAAATTAATATGCAAACATTTTTCTTTTCCAGTCACAAAGTTTTTGACCTCTGACATTTTCACCTAGATCAACAGCCTGCAATTAAATGTGTGTGCAGAATATACATTTTTCTTTTAGTGACTTGACATTTGATCTATTGACCCCAAAATTAAAAAGACTTCTTTCTTAAACAAGTGAAAGCCATCCACAAAGCTTGGATGCTGTAGATGGATGCAAACTCAAGTTATTGTGCCTAGACAAATTTGCTAGCATACATACAACTGACATATGGTGGGCATACACAAATGATTTACCTGTACAATGTCAAGATGACTGCAATTACACCAATCAAAACTAACCACACAAAAATACGTCTCTCAAAACTGACAAAAAATCCAACTAATGAATGCTAATCTCATGGCATTCTTTGCGAGTTTATTTTATGAAAAGGGTGAATGATACATAAATGATTAGAAAACAAAACATTAATGACATATGAGAAGCTAGCCAAAAAGTTTAAAATCGCTCATTCTTGCAAGCTCAAACTGATTCTCTCACAGCAGTAACATCTTGAATCCATTAACTTCAAATGGACTTTCCATTTCAGCCAAGTAGCAATAACAAGATTTTAATGGTGACAGCCATGGTGTGCAAATATGTCAAACAGAAACCATTTCTGTTTCAGATCAAGTAGACATCATAAGAAGTCTTCTCATGAAAGCCCCATGTCGATGAGACTTTCTGTTTAGGTGATGTCGCAATAACAAGATTTTCAAGACAGAAAATGTAGTGGCAATATTGAAGTGAAAAATGTCATATGGACCATATTTTGTACATGACAACTTTCCCAATAAAACACTTAACCTGCCAAGTACAAAAACAAAAGTGGACATGGAATTCCAAAGGTCGGCATAAACAAGAACTTTAAACAGTGCCTGTCAGCTCTCTGCTATTACAAAATTTTTAATTTTAATCACATCGATGGTTTTGTCTGATTAGCATTTTAACTGCTTAATTCTTTCCCATTCACTTCCTTTTGTCCAAGGCATTGATTCACTGAGTGTAAATTATGATCATCCACTAGTGAATGTCAAGGACACATAGATCCTCACTCTGCCAAGCCTCCAACCCAAATTAGCAGCCCATACAAGAATGCATCGATACAAATAAAGTACTTCTACTCACATAATGAGATTCCCTATCATTGGTCAAAATGTTGCAACAGTAATTTGTGTGAATTATTATCCTTATGTTACATTACCAGGGTATTAAGACTTTGAAATGTGTTAATTTCAGCATAAATGATTTTTGATTCCTTCCCTTACATTCGCAACTAACTACATCTAGTTACTAAGAAGATGAAATATGATATTTTACTGACAATGAATAAGACAATCGATAATGTTACAGTATGTTTGGTTTTGAGTTTTGGTTTGAACATGCTAGTATATATGTGGTACAGTTGATTTATTACATCAAACTGTGGCAATGTAGGACTGATCTAATCATCATTGTATATGCCAGCATGACCTAAAGTTGATTTATTACATCAAACCGTAACAATGTAGGAGTGATCCTACCATGGTCAGCTAATTATGTGTATGAAAAAATCATAGCTACATCATAATCTACACCAATGGTCAGCTTTGTTTTTAGTTTTTTTATGGTTTAACGCCATTTTTAAGCACAATATAGGCCATACATGGCGGCCAGTATTAAATGGTGATGGAAGAACCCGAACAACCCCCGGAAAGAACCAATGACCCACGAGAAGCTACTGGCAAGCTTTCTCACATAACTACATTTGCCGAATCTTAGACTCGAATACACGCAGACAGAGGTGAGATGGCAGTGGTCCGTAACGGACAGCGCTTTAGACCACTCGGGGCCCCTTCCGATGGTCAGCTAATTATATGCATGTAAAAAATCATCGCTACATCATACCTTACCCCAATGGTCAGTTAATTATATGTATGAGGGAAAAAAATCATCGCTGCATCATACTCTACCCCAATGGTCAAATAATTATGTGTATGAAAAAATCATCGCTACATCATGCTCTACCTCAATGTTCAGCTAATTATATGCATGTAAAAAATCATCGTTACATCATATGCTATCTCAATGGTCAGCTATGTATAATATCATTTGTGACAACATTTATGCATGTTATTATATCTTATAAAGTTTTATTAGTCTCATAAATATTGATTAATTATGATAAAAGTACTAATTAACTGCGTACGAAATACTGTAAAAATTTATTTTTTTTAAAACAACATCTTCCAAAGTCAAAGAAGTAAAAATTAACTGTGTAAGAAGTACTGTACAACAATGAATATACCAAGTCAAAGAAGTACTAATTAACTGTGAAAGAAATGCTGTAAAACAATGAATATAACAAGGCAAAAAAGTACTAAGTATGAAATGCTGTAAACACTGAATATACCATGTAAAAGAAGTACTAATTAACTGTGTAAGAAGTCATGTAAAACACCAAATATCTCAAGTCAAAGAAGTACTAATTAACTGTGTAAGAAATTCTGTAAAACACTGAATATCTCAAGTCAAAGAAGTACTAATTAACTATGTAAGAAATTCTGTAAAACACTGAATATCTCAAGTCAAAGAAGTACTAATTAAGGGTATAAGAAATTCTGTAAAACACTGAATATCTCAAGTCAAAGAAGTATTAATTAAGTGTATAAGAAATTCTATAAAACACTGAATATCTCAAGTCAAAGAAGTATTAATTAAGTGTATAAGAAATTCTGTAAAACACTGAATATCTCAAGTCAAAGAAGTATTAATTAAGTGTATAAGAAATTCTGTAAAACACTGACTATGCCAAGTCTAACAATCTTCTGAGGCAACAAATAAAACAGCAAAACAAAGCTGAAACTAAAAATTGATTTTGGGAAATAAAACAAGTCTTCTGGGAATGTAAAATTTATTATCAGCTTCCAAATTTAATCCAAATGCATGCACTGGGAGTTGTAAATCTTTAGATTTACTCAAGATGGTGAATACAATCAGTTCAACTACTTAATGTCATCGATTTCTTTTCTTCTACTTTTTGTAAGAGTGATCAATGAAAGCCAAATAGGGAGAACTACAAGATTGGTTTTCTTCAGTTTGTGATAGTAACTTCCCTATAACCAAATGAAAACAATCCTACCATGGGAGCTAAATGTTAAAATCAATAAAATGCTGCAGCACTGAAATTAATGGCACGCACGAGAGAAGAAAAAAAAGCAAAGGAAATAGAGATAGATAATCAAAGACCGTAATCTGAAGTCATTAATACAACAGTAACCTATTAAAAATTTTAAATATCAATGAAAGAAAAAGTCTATTATTTTTCAAGAGAAATACAAATATAATAAGTTCAGATTAATGTTATTAGTTTATGATAAATAAATAAGAAAGTACCTTACAATATATACCATATTTTCTGGCCTAAAAGTCTATACTTTTTTACTTAAAAGTCAGGTCTTTGTCTTATACCCCGAATCGACTTGTATATGGATTGTGTCATTGAAAGTTTATATAAGTTACATTCATAGCTACAGATAATAAAATGAACTACAACATGGACGTGTTTTCAATTATAATAAAACAAGCATGGACTGTTTATTCAACTGTGTCAATTGATACAGAATATAGCAGTGATTTGTTCAGAAGTAAAACCACAAGCATGTTAGCATCGGTAATGCAATTTCACGATTGCCGGTAATATGGAATATACGATACAATTACTAGTGTAAAATACAAAGCCAAGATATTGACCTGGCCTTGTCTTATACTCCGAATCGACTTATATATGGACGAAGGATGGAAAATTTACAAAACTGGTACAATCAATTTACACTCCCATCGACTTATAGGCAGGAAAATACAGTACATGTATATAGGTTACGGCATTTATACTGACAGAGTCTTTGTTTGTGTACAAATTTATGGCATCTGAAGCACTCAGTCTGTTTGCCATGATGGCATACCTGTCACATGCCCAGATTCTCCACAATAAAGAAAATACTCTTCATTATAATGCCTGAAAATGGGGGCATACATGTTAATATTTCTCAGTAGTTGAGTAATTCCTTTTTGTCTCTGTGGCAGAGACTTAGGTTGACATCCTGGAATGTGATATCAAATTTAATGAAATATCCAAGCAGAACATGACTTCATGGTAGAAATTTGAAGAAAACAAGACTAAATCTGAAATCCCTCCTTTTAGACTCTAAATATGAAAAATTCTGATTTAATTCTGGGTGTCTGGTATCACCTCAGGTCATTTACATGTTCTGTTGTGTACAGCTTTACAACATGACAGTTTACTTCTAATTAACCAAACCAGAAGCGATTTTAAAACAACAGAATCGGAATAGACATGTGCAATACAGTGAGGAGTTATGCCAAATACACTCCGATATAAGCAGTAATCAAGAATATCCAAGGTGCTGATGCCAGAAAATTGGTTGCCAATTAAGTATTTCAATTTGGTTATTGCCAATTAAGTATTTCAATTTGGTTATTGCCAATTAAGTATTTCAATTTGGCTATTGGATTTCTTGCACCTAAAACAGCAAATCTTCTCCAAGTTGTAACAAACAATTACTTATGTCAGAATGTTTTACAAAGTCACCTGGGTACCAGTTAATCCTAATGATCAGCTATCTTGGTACCTGATCAAAGGAAAATTATATTAAATGAGAACATGATATGCTTTGCTATAAGTTCATACATGTTAAACACCCCCCTCCCCATGAGGTATAAGTATAATTATTACTATTGTGAGATGCAAATATGTGCAATCAGAGCATAAAAAGAGTAATCTACATTTTACATGTAGCCATGGTTACAGAAAACCGTATGAAAAACATACATTTACTTTTGCTTCTCACCTGAATCTGCAGTTAAAATTTATTGTCACAAATCGGGTAAATGAATATGGATTAGTATGGGAATACAAAACAATCTGTTTTTAAAAATCATTGTCACAAATCGGGTAAATGAATATGGATTAGTATGGGACTACAGACACAAAACAAAATGATAAATTATTTATCATTACATTGACTTTAACTAGTCCACATCACCTGTTTAACTTTTGCTGAAAGATCGTAAAGTCGTCAACAAATTCTAAATGCTGTATTACATCAGTCAAATTCATCTTTCAAACTTTGTAAAGTGCTATTGATTTGTCTTTTTCTTGAAGCAACATGTTCTTGAGCTTAACAAAATCCCTCTCAATTTAAGTCATATAACATCCATGAGTCACATCAATAAAGCCTGTTTCACCTAATATTTGGCACCATGTTGTTTTCAATACAGACTGGTCTGCCTCTTAAGTGTATGTCAAACTATAACGAATCTGTAGCACACTGTTTTAAATTCAAGAAACCCATGCTTTCTTGGAAATGTGTCATGTACAGTTACTATCAATAGAAAATAAGGAAACAGCCAAATTGGTCACACAGTCTGTAACACACATAAAAAATACAAGATCAGTAGACGGAGGTCTGCGATTGATCAATGTGACATGACACGAGCCTCAAATTATATTAGTTTTTCTGTGTCTATCTTGCACCTGATATTGCCAGATATAATCTTTCATTATTTTGTTTTGTTTTTTATATGGACTAAACATGATGACACTATTTTAACAACAAGTCCGATCAATTTAAAAGAAATGCAAAAGATTTAACAGTGATGTGAAATGTAATCTGGACCTTAACCAATGTGTAGAAAAAGGCTCACTGAATTCAGTTTTCTTGTGTATTACATGTAGGTATAATATTGTTAAGAAAGTTTTAATGAAAAATCCAAGTATGAAAGGTTCCAAAATATGCTTTCTCCACCAGTCGTATAGACAAAACCATTTCTATTCACAAATTCATCCAAATCTAGACTTACCAATCCTGTACTGCATTAAAAGATTCCTCATTGGTTACATCATACATAAGAATGAAGCCCATGGCTCCCCTGTAATAAGCTGTTGTAATGGTTCTATACCTTTCTTGGCCTGCTGTATCCTGAAAAAGATAAAAATATTTCATAAACAATAAACTCTATTTACCACTGGATGATAATATTATGGCCTGTATTTCACCAACAAAACTGTAATCCTGGACTTAAACTCAAGTCTATAATTACAGGCATTTTAACCCAATTTCACCAATATAAGTAATAACACTAACATATGTCTTAAATATAAGTCTAGACTTAATATGCTTGATTGATGAACTTTAAATCAGACTTAAGTTTCAGCCAATCAGATCACTGGATTCAAGACATTCACGTAGATCCATCTAAATCACATTAGTGAAATCCATGCCTGATTCTTAACAATCAAATAGGATCTAAAATTTGCCAATAATGTCTTAATCCTGAATATAAATTTAGGATAATTAGGTAAAATTAAGGTTTGATGACTAGAATGTTGGAATAATGTTATCTTTTAGTTTGAGGGCAGCTGGTTGGGATAGAATAATACAAAAAAAATTGCTGATCCTGGATGTACCAGGCTTGATTCCATTTTTTCAAAAAATTAAGCATAAATTTCTAAGCTCAGAACCCCCAAGTCAGGATTCAATATCTTCAAACCCACAAATCATGCATGGCAATCATGAAACCCATAAATCAAGCTTGAAAATAATGAAACCCACATTTAAAGCTGGAAATTATGAAACCCACAAATCAGGCTTGGTAATCATCAAACGAACAAATCAAGCTTGGAGATTTTGAAACTTGTAAATCAGGCTTAGATATCATGAAACCCACAAATCAGGCTAGGAGATCTTGAAACTCGTAAATCAGGCTTGCAGATCATGAAACCCACAAACTCTGCTGGGTATCAAACCCATGACCTAACTGGATATCAATTTTTATATTACTGGATCTCAATTTTTATATTACTGGATATCAATTTTTATATTACTGGATATCAATTTTCATATTACTGGATATCAATTTTCATATTACTGGATATCAATTTTCATATTACTGGATATCAATTTTTATATTACTGGATATCAATTTTCATATTACTGGATATCAATTTTCATATTACTGGATATCAATTTTTATATTACTGGATATCAATTTTTATATTACTGGATAATTTTTATATTACTGGATATCAATTTTTATATTACTGGATATCAATTTTCATATTACTGGATATCAATTTTTATATTACTGGATTTCAATTTTTATATTACTGGATATCAATTTTCATATTATTGGATATCAATTTTCAGATTACTGGATATCAATTTTCATATTACTGGATATCAATGTTCAGATTACTGAAAATATGAAGATATGATGAGACACATTACAGATTTTGTGTAATCCAACAAACATGCTTTTACATAAATTTAGACATTTTTCTTTGACATGAAAAGAGCCAGTTATCAGTTAAAAGAAAACTAGTTATCAGTGAAAAGAAAACTAGTTATCCTTGAAATCTCTGTGGAACTGTGATATTCATTTAAATTCTCTGATTATAGACAGATGAACAAATTACTTTTTTAAATGTCTTACATAATTTCCTTCTTAACAATGCCAGACACAGTCTGCAGCTGCAGACATATGTACACAATGATCTTTTATGTTTAAATTTTATTTTTAATTTAGATGTAAGAATTATGCAGCCTGAGATATAGAATTCTTATCCTGCAATTCTAATGGATCTTGCCATACATATTTCCTAAAAATATGTTTATATCTGTAGCCATATATTTGTGAAATTTAATACAAAAACATTACAGGAAAAAGTTTCGGACAAAAACAGAAAAATAATGATAAGCGTAATTAATAAATGCACCAGAATTTGTGTCAATTTTATTTCTGGATTTTCTGCTGCTTTTAGTTTTAGAATTAACCATCCATGACTAACTGGTCTCCTCTCAAACTAATTTTTGTTTAAAACTACTTTTCTACAAGAAGAATTTTATCAAAAATGTGTAGTGTTCCTCATAACTCTTTTCAAAAATTAATACTAACATTCATTTGATGGTTAAGTTTAAATTGTTCGGTATCATGTGCTAACCAACCAAAACACAAAACACATGATGCAAAGAATTGATGTAATGTCTACAATGCAGGCCTTTGGCATTATTCAGTTGTATATATTTTATAAGCAAAGAAGATAAGCTTTCACACTGCTTTTCACTTGCTTTGTGTCACTATAGTGTGTATATGCAGCTGGGAATATATAGGATAAGGACCAAAGAAGCTTAATTAACAACAGCTGACTTTAGTTGTCGAACAATGAAACAATCTGTAAAGCAGACAAAATTATCATTGAATTTAACTTTCTTAAAGGTGTTTTGTCTTTTTGTGTGTGTGTATATGTGATTTGGATTTTTAATATAGCTTTAACAATTTTTCAGTCATATCACTACAATGTCTGCAGTGTGGCCGTTTATATGTCCAGCACTGGGGTATCATGTCAAAGACGTTCAGATCATATCCTGCCCAGTCACATTATCCTGACCCCAGGCTGACCAGTCCTAGCACTAACCTCTTAATGCTGAGCACCAAGCAAGGCAGCTGCTAGTACCATTTTTTTACACTATCTCTTATGACTCATCAGGTTTTTGAACCACTGACCTCCCGCATATTTTGTAGACACAAAACTGATTTGAAGTTTAATTTTAATGGAGTCATGAGATTTATCAGATAAATGCAATGTAGAGTTGTCAGCAGAAATATCTGTATTAAATCGCACTATATACAAGGCTTAGTTATTACAAAAAAGTAATAATACAAGAGTCCTTAATACAGATCCTTGTGGAACAACACTTAAAAATATGAATTACATCAGAACCATATTTGCCCATATAAACAACTTGAGGTCTGTTTGAGAGATATGATGGGAACCCAGTTTGAAGACATGTGTAGACCAAAAGTTCTTTAAAAAGCACATAACAGTCAACAAAATTTGAATTTTTAAATAATTTTTTTTTTTAAAATCAATGAAGATTCACCAGATTTGCCTACCAATGCAGTTTGACATGTTTCTGCTTTAAACCTGATTGCAATTTATGAAGGAACTGGTAATTCTAAAGATATCCAATGTGATGCACCATTTCCATCATGGCATGCAGGCACGAGTCAAGGACAATGGAGAAACATCTCAGCCATTCCCAGTAACCAATAGCGCCAAGCAGGGTTGTGTTCTGGCACCGCCACTATTAAGTCTATTGTACTCCATCATGCTGAGTAATGCTCTCAGAGACAGTGAGGATGGAGTCGCCATCAGGTACCATACAGATGGAAAACTATTCAATCTCAGGAGGCTTAAAGCAAAAACCAAGGTCGTGACAGACACCATCAAGGATTTCTTATTTGCTGATGACTGCGCTCTCAATGCCAGATCAGTAGCCGACCTGCAATGCAGTGTTGACAAGTTCTCCAGCTCCTGCACAAGCTTTGTTCTCACAATCAGTACCAAGAAGTCCTGCATCAGTCGGACCCTGAAAAGCCCCATGCTGAGCCCAACCGCACTATCAACGACCAAAACCTCAACGGATTGCCAGAGCCCACACAACTTTTGGCAGATTGTATGCAAATGTCTGGAATAGAAGAGGCAACAGCATTCTGGCCAAACTATAGGTCTACAGGGCATTTGTGCTCACCACAGTACTTTACACATGTGAAACGTGCACAATATGCCAACACCATGCCAAGAAGCTGAACCACTTTCACACCACAAGTCTCAGAAAATACTCAACATCAAGTGGCAGGACAAAGTTTAAGACACTGATTTACTAGCCCATGCATGTCTCCTCAGCATCCACATCATCCTGATGCAATACCAGCTACACATGCCAGACCACTGGCTGCCTAAGAGACTCTTCTATGGCGAGCTACAGCAAGGACAGTGATATCACAGAGGTCAGAAGAAATGCTTCAAAGACAATCTGAAAGCTGCATTGGAAGCATTCAACATAAACCCTGATTCCTGGGAGCAAACAGCAAGTGATCAAGTCACTTGACATTCCTATATGCACAAAGGCTCCAAGTTTTGCAAATTTAGCAGGACAATGCAGCTATAGTGCAGAAGAGGCAAGCCAGAAAAGCATGTGCCATCAACATTTCTGAAGATGGTGCCACTCAACCCTTATCACTTATGGAAATTAACATTTTGTACAAAGGTTGGCCACCTGCGCATGCCACACACATAACAGAACCAGCCCATCCAAATTCCGGATGACTAGAGAGGTCCTCTTCGAATCAAAGATGAACAACATTCTGACACCAGGCCAACCAGTCCTAGCACTAACCTCATAATGCTGAGTGCCAAGCAAGGTAGCTGCTAGTACCATTTGCACAAGTCTTTGATATGACTCAGCCAGTGTTCAAACATGCAACCTCTTGCATCCAAGGCAAATACTCTAACTACCAGAGCAATGTATAGTACAGATATGGCTTTCAAGACCACAACCATATGCTAAGCCGTCATCATTATAGTGATCTAATATTTCTATTTTTATTTTAAGACATTCCCCAGTAATGATCATAATTATGAAGATTAACTAATCCTAGGCCCATAACATTGATTTATTGGTTCTATATATAGACACATGAATATAAGCAGAAATATCTTTACTGAGTCCACGTCATCAAAGGGACCACACACAAATAATTAAGAATATTATGTATATTTCTTTACCAGACTGACAAAAAATCTTACAAAATAATCTTCTTTTGATTAGATAACCCCTAACATTTTCCTATGGTAGGCAGCATAAAAAACATAAATTCAGCTCCCAGATAAAAAGGAAAATTACAAACAAGGAAATTGACTATGTCAGTTACCATGGTTCTCACTTACTGCTGTAAAATGTCCATAAAAAGACTAATCAATAAAATGAATAAGAATTATTAATGTGAAACAGGAAGGTCAGATGCACTCAACTCGTATGGCTTACACACACTGGAAATTCTTATTGCTTTTACACATGGACTACCAACCAGGCTCTACTGGATTGATTTTTTTCATGATAAATAATTAATGATTTGTGTAAAACCTATCGACATCTTCTACTGGAAAAACGTAAAAAATAAGGGCCAGGAACAAAAATGTTGAATTAAATGACATAGAAAACAAATGTATCTTAAATCATAATTCAGGTCTTGGATTTCATCAAATGCTTTTTGAGTATGAAAACTAAAGATCTTAACATTCTTCAAATGAAATCAGAATTATAAAAGTTGTTAAGCTTTCTTTAAGATAAATCAATTTAACTGCAGGCTGAATAACTATGACAATTTAAGGTCAGTAATCTCCCTTGTTATAATGCCACAGTTGGAGTCAAGAGCTCCCAAAAGAGCTATGCTACAAAACTGATCCATGTCAACTACCCTCAAGTCAGTCACAAATGAACTACATGGTACAATGAATTTAATGATTATAAAAACATCCATACAGGCGGAGTAGGAATAACCAGACTTACAAGATGGTGACTATGATGGATATACATGTAGTGTATGTCAACATGCACAATTTTCTTTGGGACCAATTAAATAGGAATGCTTTTAAGTGAAAAAAAAATCATACCAATACACGCCATCCATTCAGGACCAATCAGATATGAAAGTTTTTAAGTGAAAAAAAAATCATACCAATACAAGCCATCCATTCAGGACCAATCAGATAGGAAAGTTTTGAAGTGAAGAAAATCATACCAATACAAGCCATCCATTCAGGACCAATCAGATATGAAAGCTTTTAAGTGAAAAAAAATCATGCCAATACAAGCCATCCGTTCAGGACCAATTAGATAGAAAAGATTTTAAGTGAAGAAAATCATACCAATACAAGCCATCTATTCAGGACCAATCAGATATGAAAGTTTTGAAGTGAAAAAAATCATACCAATACAAGCCATCTATTCAAGACCAATTAAATATGAAAGTTTTGAAGTAATAAAAATCATATCAATACAAACCATCCATTAAGGACCAATTAAATATGAAAGTTTTGAAGTGAAGAAAATCATATCAATACAAACCATCCATTCAGGACCAATCAGATATGAAAGTTTTGAAGTAATAAAAATCATACCAATACAAACCATCCATTCAGGGCCAATCAGATATAAAAGTTTTGAAGTAAAGAAAATCATACCAATACAAACCATCCATTCAGGACCAATCAGATATGAAAGTTTTGAAGTAATAAAAATCATACCAATACAAGCCATCCATTCAGGACCAATCAGATAGGAAAGTTTTGAAGTAATAAAAATCATACCAATACAAGCCATCTATTCAGGGCCAATCAGATATAAAAGTTTTGAAGTAAAGAAAATTATACCAATACAAACCATCCATTCAGGACCAATCAGATATGAAAGTTTTGAAGTAATAAAAATCATACCAATACAAGCCATCTATTCAGGGCCAATCAGATATAAAAGTTTTGAAGTAAAGAAAATCATACCAATACAAACCATCCATTCAGGAGGTTCAAAGATAACAATAACATTTAGGACCGACACAAAAGTCTCTAGTCAATATCCCATACTGATACAACCATATGTTCAAGATGACTGGAGATGACAAAATTTTCAAGATGGTCATTGTTTAGGCTACACTGGACATCCAAGGGAATAAATGCATGTACAAATGATGCTGTTTTTATTTTATTTAGGACTGACTAGACACCATAATAAATATCCGAGTGAAATTCCCATGACAATCCAACATCCATTCAGGAGGAGGAGTGATAAGATTTTAAGATGGCTGCCACAGTGGCCACATTTGATGTTAGAATGTCACCATTTGCATATAGAACTAACCAGACAAAACAGAATATGTTGCAGTGAAAAACCCATATAAATATGAGCTTTTGATCAGGAGGACTAACAATAACAAGATTTGCGGATGGCCTTCAAAGCAGCCATATTGGATGTAAGATTGATACCATTTATATTTTGGACAACCAGACATCACAAGAAGTCTTATGTGAAAATCCCATGATATTGGATTGTCTACATTTTTATTTTCAAACAACCAGGCATCATGAACCATTAAGTAAAAACCCCTTGCTATAGATTGCAACCATGGTGGCCATTTTGGATGTATGATTGGTACCATGATCATTTATGACTAGACACATATGTCTTTTAGTGTAAAAAAAAACATACCAGTCCAGAAGTAGCAGCCATAACAAGCTTCATAAGATAGATGCTTTGGTAGTCATATTGTACATCTAAGGGCCACCATTCATTTAGGATCTGCCAAGTTTCATGGCAATCCTGCTAGTAGTTTATGAGAAGTGATAACATACTTGTGCTAAAAAAATACAATGGACACCAGAGGACTGATGGACAATGAATGAAAGGCCATCACAATGAGAATGAATTCATTGTAGATTTATAATGATTCATCCCTTAAATGAAGAAAATACATCAAGGGTTTAGAAATATAAAAAACAAATAACTATAACCAAAACCTTAACACAAATTTTCTCGGATTTGAACAGTGTATCTCCAAGGGTGCAAGACTGAGATTCAAAAATCTCCTTGGTGTCAAAAATGGGGATCAGACAGAGTACAAAACAAATTTTGGTAACAAAACTTGGGGTCAAATTAAAACTTTGGGGTCTCTGAAGCACAAAAGGGAAACACTGTTGAACCTTGACCCATAATGTGAGTGGGCATGTAGTAGAATGAATTTAACTTCACAAGATTCATGTCTGGGAAGGAAATATATGAAATTGAAAAACTAAACCATATCAAACTCAACAACGTGAACACCTCTGCCACAGCTGTCTGAAAACTGATGTCTATGTCTTGCTTCCCAATAATATTTGCTCAATTAAAGATGATCAAACATAAAATATTCTTATATATACCTATACAGTTTGGTTATCAGTTCACTTAATTTTTGTTTGCTCTGGTTATCATGTACATTCATCCCTGAGGATGTAAGAGTTGGGACACACATATTTATCCACTTTAAAATATTACTACAATGAGCAAGGCAAACTAGTCATCAAAAATCCTTTCGTGATCTGTTACAAAGATAATAATTTGACTGACATTTGAAGACCAGTCTGTAAATATCACACGCCACTTTTTACCAACTGCAGTCAGAATTTTTCCCCATTAAGTACTGATCAGTAATATCCTTTTTAATGTATCTTATATCTTGAACAGGATTTGTATTTTTAATCTGTGCTTGATTTTTAAAAAATTGAATCAACTTGATTGAATACCTGTGACCAAAAATGAAAAGTTAGATCTGTTCTGAAAATAAAAATTATACAGTTCTGAGGTGCTTACAGTGAATAGCATTTCATTCTCAAGTCAAGAAATTATTGTGGACGTTTTTTTACTTTTTTTTGTTTGCTTTAATTGATTTTATTTGCAACAAATTAGCAGAGGCAGTAGTAAATTAACAAAAGTTAGAAAAAACTAATAATCAAGTTTTTATTCATACTTTTCAGCATTTTTAGGATGTTATTGGGTAAACAGTTTTATAATTTTACTTAATGTACATGGAACAATTCAGAACAGTCAATAACTGAACAAAACTTATGATAGTAACAACCTTTTACCAATTCTTTGTAAAAAATTAAAAAATTAAGGTCGTTAATCATAAAATGTTATCAAAAATGTTTGTTAGGTATTTCAAGTATGTTTAAGACTGTCACAGTAGATGTATAAAAAAAAAACAGACCATCTAAAAAAAGACAACTGATGCACTACTTAGCCACAACAGATGTAACACTATACCTCAAGACCACATGACCTTGGTCTGCCATCTAATGGGTTAACTTTGCCACAGGTCAAAGGCATGACAAATATAACATTCTACTTTAAGACCACATGGCCTTGGCCTTGGATTGCCATCTGGTGGGTTAGTTTTAACACTGATCAAAGGCAATGGCCAGATCACTTTTTTATCAAACATTCTAAACCTGGGCATGAATTCAAATGAAAAATTGTCCAGTCTGTTGTAGCTAGGTTCAAATAACCCACTGCATACAATTATTCTACTGGAGTAGTTTACAAATACTGAAAATGCAAATTTAAGATATTAATCAATGCCATGACACTTTATGAAAGAGTGACCAGAACTAAAGTAAAAACACTCAAACTCGAACTCAGCTTAAACTTCTGAAATCTGAGTGGTAAATGCTTAGACAATATTCCTGATCATATATCAATATAAAATGTTAACATCTAATTGGTAAATGCTAAGACAACATAGCCAACAATAGCAATATCAGACTTCAACATTTTTATAGCCTCCAGGTCATGTATACAATTTCACTTACCCATATCTGTAGCTTCACCCTTTTGTCTTGTCTAAAAACTGTTTTTACTTTGAAATCTATCCCAACAGTGCTTACAAATGCTGATGTGAAGGAGTCATCGGCATACCGGAACAAAAATGAGGTTTTTCCAACACTACTGTTGCCGATTATCAACAGTTTGAACATATAATCAAAATTCTGGTCAGCAACATCTTTCTGCCATTTGGAATCATTTGCTGAAGCCATCTGAAACAGATATGAAAAGAAACTTTATGGATAATTTCTTTTCGTTTCATTTTAGGTTGACATGTTCTCTAGTAGACAGGCTTTTATTATTATTGCAATTATGTCAATTACAAGAAACAATTGCAATTATGTCAATTACAATACTGAAACAATTGTAATTATGTCAATTACAATACTGAAACAATTGCAATTATGTCAATTACAATACTGAAACAATTGTAATTATGTCAATTACAATACTGAAACAATTGTAATTATGTCAATTACAATATTGAAACAATTGCAATTATGTCAATTACAATACTGAAACAATTGCAATTATGTCAATTACAATACTGAAACAATTGCAATTATGTCAATTACAATACTGAAACAATTGTAATTATGTCAATTACAATACTGAAACAATTGTAATTATGTCAATTACAATACTGAAACAATTGCAATTATGTCAATTACAATACTGAAACAATTGCAATTATGTCAATTACAATACTGAAACAATTGTAATTATGTCAATTACAATACTGAAACAATTGTAATTATGTCAATTACAATACTGAAACAATTGCAATTATATCAATTACAATACTGAAACAATTGCAATTATGTCAATTACAATACTGAAACAATTGCAATTATGTCAATTACATTACTGAAACAATTGTAATTATGTCAATTACAATAATGAAACAATTGCAATTATGTCAATTACAATACTGAAACAATTGTAATTATGTCAATTACATTACTGAAACAATTGCAATTATGTCAATTACATTACTGAAACAATTGTAATTATGTCAATTACAATACTGAAACAATTGCAATAATGAATGCAGCATAAGGCTTTAGGAAAGACAGATTTTAATACAATTGTTGGAAGCTTGCTGTTAAAGTGACACTTGGGGGTGTTAAGAATTGTACTGGCATCAACCCTGAATTGTTCTTACATGTGAAATAAGTTATTCATGTAAGGGATATTCTATTAAAAAATTAATATGTTTTTTCACTTGGATCCATTTTTTTCATTTTATCAGATAAAGTACAAAAATATTAGCATGTTTCTAAAACCAATAATATCCCTTGCATTTATATTTATATGCACTGTACCAATTTTTTGGTTCAGTTCATTTATAAAAATCTTGCTGTAGTTTTTCATTGGACTGTTTCCATGTGGAAACAGAAGAAGAAAAATATATTCTATAAATAAACATCTCTGGCTTTAAAATTTATTTTTTGTAAAGAGATCAAATTTTCATATCCACCTCTGTTAGGATATATAGATCCTTTCTCACATAATTACATGTATTATCTGAATTTTTTTAAACAAATAAACCTGCTTGGATCTTCCCTGCTGGAATTAAAAATGCAAAATAGCAAAATGTCTGGATAAAACTATTTCTTGGGTCTATGAGTTGGTTTTTAATGTTGATGACGTTACAGATGACAATTACTTGTATTTGTTTATATGTAACATGTGCTCACCATCCAAACAGTTTGAAAACCCTGATCTGTTCTTACATGTGCTCAGTTTGAAAACACTGATATGTTGGTACATATGTTCACTTCCAAACAGTCCTGATTCAATCACATGGAATAGTATGCAATGGCTAGGTCTATCCTGTCTGCAGTGGGACTAGATAGTGCCTGTGTTTACTAATCCACCAAATGAGCAGGTATATTCATCAATACATTTTTTTCAGAACTCACCTGTCATAAAAGTACAGATCTTTTGGCAGAGACATAGCCCAAGAATTACAAATTATGGAATCGCAAGCTCCCAAACATTAACTCTTCTGTTTGGTGCCAGGGTCAAGTCAATAGGTTCAAGCCAGCCAGCTTCCAAGATGTCTGCATACCAGATTTGGGGTCTATATTTTAAAAAAGGCTGTCTGTTGGGAAACACAATATTGAAAACTGGAGGTCATTAATGTGGTCCATACACATACAGTCAATGGCAGTGCCCCCAACTGGGGAGGGGGTGAGATGTACATGGATAAATACAATAAACTATGCAAAGATTACCTAACTTTTAAAAGGCCAAATATCATTTCACAGCTAATAATACAGTGCCTGGCAAATAGCCTTGTGTTTTAACTAATATAGGCAGTACAAACAGCATTGCCCTTTATAAACTGCAGCACAAGTGTTCACAAAATATTATAAATAAATCTGGTAAGAATTTAGATTACATACTCATAAATGCCAGAGTTCACATATTAATAATCTATACAATGGCACAGTGGCAATCATTTTCCAGAAGAAAAGAAATCCCATGAAAAGAACTAAAGGAATCCACAATAAGTTCCATTCTTCTGTCCTTCAAATATTTTCAGTGGAAACAATCTTTGATATACTTTACACATTTCAACATACCAAATTTATATTTAAGAAACCTATTTTAATACAGTGACATGTTCACAAGATACCTACAAGTACAAAACATATCTTTGCCATGGCCTCTGACCTTGAAACTTCAGTCGTGGACAAAAGACTACAGAATTTATCTCACATATCAAGATATACCTATATACTTAGTTTGTTCAAATCTAAAATTGCAGTGTTTTTTTAAAATCAAGTTAGTGAGGTGCATGGTATCATTCAACATATTCTAACTGGGGCGGATACAAACCCCTGTTATTCTGTTTACAAGCCAGTGCAGCTGAAAACAGTGTCAAGACCTTTGACCTTAAAAACAATATTAAGAGGCTATCATCTATCAACTTGTTTACTGGAATACTACTAAATACAAAGTTTGATCAAAATTCATTTGAATAAATCACAGTGTTAAAGTATCGAAAATGCAAGCAATGACCTTCATCTTGACCATAATTCCTTGACAAAAGTGCTGATGTGTTGATGAACAGGTCTGCATCATTTTATTCAAAACCAAGTAAACACTGCAAGATGTGTTTTGGATAAAACCTCATGTCCATGTAGGGTAGTGACAGCAAGATGTTCAAGATGGCCACTTGGCTACTATGTTGGAGTGCAATGGGCAATATTTTCATTCAAACCAAGTAATCACTGCAAGATGTGTTTTGGATAAAACCTCATGTCCATGCTACGATTCATTCAAGTAGGGTCGAGATAGCAAGATTTTCAAGATGGCCACATGGCTACTATGTTGGAGTCCGATGAGCAATATTTCCATTCAAAACCATGCATACTGCTAGTGTTCCTGACAAAAACCATGTAATATTTCCATTCAAAACCATGCATACTGCTAGTGTTCCTGACAAAAACCATGTAATATTTCCATTCAAAACCATGCATACTGCTAGTGTTCCAGACAAAAACCCATGCAATATTTCCATTCAAAACCATGCATACTGCTAGTGTTCCAGACAAAAACCATGTAATATTTCCATTCAAAACCATGCATACTGCTAGTGTTCCAGACAAAACTCCATGTAATATTATTGCTTGATAAAGAGAAAGAGCCATATAAAGACATGTAGGTTGGAAGTAAAGGCACTCATTTCCAGAGACTGGATCAGTATCCTCCTAATATTGGTGAAAAGATATATTTGCAAGTCGTCTTCTATTTTTTAAAATTAATTTCAGTATGACCAATATATAAATAAGCAGTACCTGCCCAAAAAATCTTCCAAATTTTGGGAGGTCTTATTTGCATCATTTTCATTTAAGATATTATCTACACATGGTGACATGTCTTTTAGCTATATCAAGAGTTTCAAGATAGTCACCAGTGCCATTTTAAGTCTTTCTGTGAAAACCCCATTCACTATGACTGTTCATTTAGATGTAGCAATAAACAGTGGACAGCCAGATCGGTGTAATCTTCATTAAGTACCAACCTAAGAAATCACCAGTCTTTTAATAAGAATCCTATGTCAATAGGACCATTCTTTCTGGTATTGCAACATAATCAGTATTATTAATGGGCACCATATTGTATATCAGATTGGAACTTTCATTCATTACCAACTATATCTCATATGAATCGTTTACTGAAAACCCCATGTCAATACAAAATTTTGTTCTGGAGGCAATGTTGGTCATATTGGACTTCTGAAAAGATGGTGACATAGAGATGGAGCTTTCACCAGAGGACTTCTTGTAATGTCCTGTGGGTCCTGAATGAAAAGATGGTCACATTGAGATGGGGCTTTCACCAGAGGACTTCTTGTAATGTCGTGTGGGTCCTGAATGAAAATGGAATTGCTCTGACATCCAGTCTGGTTGACAATCTTGTTATTGCTATTTCTCTTTAGTGGAAGATAATATCAACACGGGGTTTTCAATTATGGCAATATGGTAACATTGACATGCAGTTTTCACTTGATTATGGCAATATGGTCATATCAATATGGAGTTTTCACTTGATTATGGCAATATGGTCATATCAATATGGAGTTTTCACTTGATTATGGCAATATGGTCATATCAATATGGAGTTTTCACTTGATTATGGCAATATGGTCATATCAATATGGAATTTTCACTTCATTATGGCAATATGGTCATATCAATATGGAGTTTTCACTTCAATATGGCAATATGGTCATATCAATATGGAGTTTCCACTTCATTATGGCAATATATGGTCATATCAATATGGAGTTTTCACTTCATTATGGCAATATGCCCCATAGCAAGATGATTTGAGGCAAAAACATAAGAAAAATTGCTATTATTGAATGATTTGTGTTGTGTGTATATATGCCAAGGGTTTAAAACTGATTTAGTTTTTGCAGATAGTAATATATACTGTGAATTTAGACAGATATCACTTGCTGTGTACAGCTACATGTTAAAAAAAATTAACACCTGCTGGATATGTTAATAAGTAAATATATTGGTCTTAAGTTTCCCATGGGTCATCCAAGAAAAAATTTACTAGGTCTTAATATCCCATGGATCATCTCCAATGTACATTCCGTAGTGTTGTTCCGATTATCGATTATAATCAATCATCAGTTGGTTGAGCAAACCAATAAGATAATCGATTGTGAACTCCATAGTCGCTTGTGTGTGAAGGGAGACTACTTTTTAGGTGTATGCAAAGCACAAAGATTAGTAGAACTCCCAGCCACTAAAATTGACCTGAAATTTATTAATTCCCTTCACAACTACAAATATGAAACCTTATGATTCATAATTAGGAACATATAGTCATTATTACATGGTCAAGTTGTTAAACTGTTGAGTTAATAAATTTAAACACATTTTGTTTTGTTGTTTAAGTTAAATTGATTTAACATCTTTTGTAGTATTTATAAACAATGAAAAACAAGAAAATCATGTCCTTCTATACTTTAAATTATAGACAAATCACATCTGAATGAAAGAATTTTTGGGCATTGAAACAGTATTTCAGTTACATATAACTGATTAGCCATAAAAAGTTGTATTCATATAACAAAGTTGTAGTACAAAAGTAACACAATGTAAAATTATGGTGAGGTTAAAGTATACATGTCATTAAAAGAGATTACTCCTGTACATTTATAAACATACTGAACTCTTGATCAAAGATATAACTGTTTGACAAAAATTAAAATTTGCTCTTAGTAACCGATTATAATTGATGATCAGTTGGTTAAGGGGAACCGATTATCAATTATGAATTTCTGACCGATTCCCATCACTAACATTCAGGATGCTCCCCTGATCACCTGTATCTCTTAAAGCCTAAAATGCTTATCTACCTATTCTAATACATATCATACTACTAATTAAGTACATCATTTTCTTTACCTTTCTTCCCTGCATTATTCCCAACATCATTAGAATTTAGCTTCCTATCCCTGGAGTTTTGTGTAAAAACAGTCAATCTGGCCAAGCCTATTGCAAAGTGTGACCCTTAGCTATTCCTTCTACTTAGAAAAAGTTTTCATCTTATTTTCTTTTGTTTAGGCAAGAAATGTATTCACAATGATACAGTTATTAATTCCCTCTTATACAATGGACAAATCAGCTCAATCACATTTGGCTAAAATCACAAGTTCCATGGAAAAGAAAGGCAAGCATCCAGCAAGATCAAGCTAAGTACATGTACAAGTAGAAAGGTGAAAACTGAGTCCAAAGCACCTCAATTTCTTTTGGGACACTGAGTCTGGTTACTGTCTCTACTCACTTATTCTGATCTGCCATAGCATAATGCACCTGTAGATTAGGGTCTATATTGTTTCTTCTACTAATTACACCTAACAAACTGCATGGACCCAGAGTTTTCGGTCTTATGTAATGGAAGGTCTGGGTCTGTGCAGACTTTAAAGCAAGTATATACAGTACATTATTCTGAAGTTCCAGTAGGCACATCTTCAAAGTTGAGTCATATATGTCTTGGTCTGTATTGCATCACCCATGTTCTTGATAATCATAGGATTAAATGGATAAGCTTCTAATGGCTTAAAGGATAATTCTGACATAAGACCCACCAATCCACATGGCCAGTGGATAAATAAACAAAGGGAATTTAATCCTAAGTTAATCCCTGATGCAGAAACCAAGACAGACTGGACTATGTATCCAGGTGACCCAAACTACCACTTCTATACACATTCACAAGTTGAAGGAAACAAGCAGGCTGAGTTCTCAAGTGCATGGATAATGAGACAAAATTTGTGCTAGTAGAGGTATAAATTGGTACCAAGCTATATGGAAAGAAAAACAAGAAACTTTTGGATATTCAAGTTTTTCAAAATAGTTAACAGTTATGCCTTGAAACATGCAGTACTTGCCACAATTTGAATTAAATTTGCAAATAATTTGAATTAAATTTGAAAATAATTCTGACCCAAGACAGGAAAAGGATAAAACAATATTAAACTGCAGAACAGACATAAGTTGTAACTAAAGTGTCATGGAGAAGGAAAGCGACAGGTAGTGATAATCAAGAATTCAGACATTTTATAAAATCTATGGTTTATGGAAGCAGATGATACATTTAAGTATTCCTTTGACCAGACAAGACTAATATGCTTAAAAAGGTCCTTTAATTTCTAATTGTCATAATTGGTTAATTATCCAGTCATATTGTCACTGTCAGGTATGATCTACCGATTCCGTACATGCTTTATAATGCACACTGGATTCTACAATCATACCTGTGTGTACATTGTTAAACACATCAGAATGAAATTAGTGATGGACAAAATTAAAGATGTACACATTCAGCGATCTTGAAAGAACACCCCTTCTGCCAAAACATAATGGTCTCTCATAACAGGTCATAACACTATATAATCAACAAATCTGTACATGGAAAATCTGGTCTCTAAAGAGGGGTGGTCTCTCAAAACAGGTGTTATATTTGTTTGTTCAGGTATGAAATTTACACCAGCCAGAGTTGTGTTTGTATACAGTGCAATACAAGATCAGGCAACTAACTCATTTCCACAGACATCAACTTAAAATTTGCAAAACTTATATTGTGGAGCCAATAACCAAGTAGACAGCACATGCACTACTTCTTGAATAAAGTAAGAACAATGAAAATTGTGTGCTTCATTGCATTTTCTCTAGATAAATGTTCCTAAAACAGGGTATCCATCAATACAACTTTAACCATCAGTTCCACACCTGGTTGGCACAAGATAATTTTAGCCTGAAGGAAAACACTAAAATCATGTACATGCAGACAGAATATATGCAGAAGATTCAAGTGTGATAAAAGTCTCATCAAATTCAAAACTTGAAAATTCCACAATGATATTACAGTCAATGGCTCCATTTTGAAGTATTAAGTGCAGCATTCAATGTCCCACCACAATTGGACTCTGCTCAATTAATAATTAAAGGTCAAGATTCCTACAATCAGCAACATATGCCATAAAGCCAACTACGCATTAAAATCAGGTGCCCATCTTATGTAGTGGACACTCAAACCTAAACATTATAACCATAGTACAAACTGGACAATGAAGAAAAAATATCACCAATGTATTATCATAATAAACCTGGGTCCCCCGAGTGGCCGAGTGATCTGAAGTGCTCTCCGTTACGGATCAATGCCATCTCACCTCTGTCTGCGTGGGCTCGGGTCTAAGATTCAGCTTATGTAGTTATGTGAGAAAGCTTGCCAGTAGCTTCTCGTGGGTAGGTGGTTCTTTCTGAGGGTTTTCCTGGGTTCTTCCTCCAACAATAATACTGGCTGCCATGTACAGTATAGCCTATAATACTGGCTGCCATGTATAGCCTATCGTGTGCTGAAAAATGGCGTAAAACCCTACAACAACAACAACATCATAATAAACTCTGTACATGGACATGATAAAATAATAGGCAGGGTCCCAAAGATTTATAACGGCCCTATAAATTTAACCAATTTGGCCTAACAGGCCCCTTCTTCTTGGAAAGCTGGAGAAAACGTTCCTTTTTTACTCCATACACTGATTGGACATAGATCAACTTGTACCAGTAGGTGATGCATTGGCAACTAGGATTCGACTTTTTCAACTGTGCGTTAATGAAATATGTAAATACAATCAATTTATGGTTGGAATACTTAACTGTTTGCAACATTTATATTATCTTTGGTTCAAAGTGATCCAAAATCACTTAAAAATATATCAGCTGATTTATATTTTATACTGCAATACTTAGGTTGTTATTGCTGTTGCCATAAGGTTTAATGCCATTTGTCAGAACAAAATAGGCTATACATTACATGCTGGCCAGTATTAATGGTGGAGGAAGAACCCGGGTAACCCCCGGAACAAACCACGGAATCACAAGAAGCTACCAGCAAGTATTCTCACATACCCACAACGGCTGAGCCCGAGGCTCAAACCTTCACAGACAGAGGTTGATATGACAGTGATCCGTAACGGTGAGCGCTTTAGACAAGTCGGCCACTCTGGGTCCCCAATAAATTAGGTAGATATAATATTGGTGATCACACAGAACTAATGGAAACAGTGTTCTGTCACCAACTATTCACAGTAAGCTGAAATAATAGCAAAATCAGCACTTAAAAATTCATCCAATTTCAACAGATTCCGTCAACCTGACACATCAAGAAAAGCTTAAATTTGTTAGTAACATTTTTAATGTGATACTGTTACTGACCTCACATCAGAATTCAGACAAAGCTTGAATGTGTCAAATACAGCTAGTGATTTTCCAAGATGGCATACACGATTTGCACTCATATATGACTAGATATCATTTTGCATGAATTCTTTACTTAACCACACTAATTAAAAAACGTACTGAAAGATTTTCAACTGAAGTAACAAAGCTATTGGAAAGACAAAGAAAATATTGACATGAAAAGAAAACACTGTGAACTTCCCTGAGGCAAACAGATAAAAATCAAAGGAAACCAGATCTGCTCCCTACATACATTATTAATAATCAAAATGTATACATTTCCTACAGCCTTACCCTGGCAAAACAATAAAAATAATCTATCATCTGAACAGAGCTTATCTCACAGTATCACTTTGCATAAAACTAGTAAACATCTTGAAAGCATCAAGTTGCATGAATACACAATGGCCTTAAGTTTAAAGAAAATAATTTATACAGGTAAAAATCAAAGAAGATACGCCTAGACTGCTTTTAGTAAAAAATATCAAGCACCAGGTAGAAAGTCATGTGTTCTATACCATGTAAAAAATGCAAACCTATGTTACAACCTGGTGCAGAATAAAATCTCCAAGCTATGAAAATGACACCATTGGTTCACTGATTTGACAACTCTTGGAACATCAAATGGGAAATAACTACCATTCCCATAGACAAATTCTGGCAGCTGACCTAGGCAAGCCTTGCTTGGTACAGAACTTGCAATCTTTGGTTTACAAGTCCAATGCTCAACAAACTGAGAATGAAGTATCAATCAACTGATTCCATGAAGTATGGAATCCCTTAGTAAATTAATGCAAAAAACTAACACCATCAAGCACATATGCTGTAAAATGTGGATAACAAGCCAATACACATATACTGTAAAATGCGGATAACAAGCCAATACACATATGCTGTAAAGCGTGAACAAGCCAATACACATACACTGTTAAATGTGGTTAATAAGCCAATATACATATGCTGTAAAATGTGGTTAATAAGCCAATACACATATGCTGTAAAATGTGGATAACAAAACAAAAGCTCATATGCTGTAAAATGTGGATAACAAGACAATACACATATGATGTAAAATGTGGATAACAAGACAATACACATCTGCTGTAAAATGTGGATAACAAGACAATATACATAGGCTGTAAAGTGTGAACAAGCCAATACACATACACTGTAAAATGTGGATAACAAGACAATACTCAAATGCTGTAAAATGTGGATAATAAGTCAATACACATTCACTATAAAATGTGGATAACAAGTCAATATACTTCTTTTTCAATTTAGTTAAGGTTGTATGTGGTTATTTTTTTCTATGTACTTATTGATACTGCAATCTGTCATGCTGCAGCTATTTGTAAAGTTGGGATATTTATGCTAATCAGTCAGACTGAACTATTGCTGATGGTAGCAGCTATTTGTAAAGTCGGGATATTTATGCTAATCAGTCAGACCGTACTACTGCTGATGGTAGCAGCTATTTGTAAAGTTGGGATATTTATGCTAATCAGTCAGACTGAATAATGCTAATGGTAGCAGCTATTTGTAAAGTTGGGATATTTATGCTAATCAGTCAGACTGAACTACTGCTGATGGTAGCAGCTATTTGTAAAGTTTGGATATTTATGCTAATCAGTCAGACTGTACTACTGCTGATGAAAGCAATCAAGAAAGCAATAATAAACTAATGAGCCATTATATATTTTTTTATTTTCCACACTTACCAATGCTTATTTTTGCTACAAAATACTGGAAGGTTCATGTGCACTTATATTTTTACATAGTGCATATTACCCACATTTTTACAGTACAACACTCCTATTGGTATTGATCAGCTCACCTCCAAATTGCATTCAAGTGATGACTGTTAAAAAGACCAGAGCTATACTATGTATATATTGCACACCTGTGTTACATCCTAAAGCACCATGGCAATGTCCGGGTTATATGTATTACAATGAACATGTGTTATCACAAAATGAGGCATCCCTGCTGGCATGTAGTTTGCATTGTTCTTCACATTTCTACTGGCTTTTATTTTTCTATGTTCAACATTGTGGTGCAAAAGCTGTTTAAACTTAATTTCAAATCTGATTTACAAAATTCTAAGAGTCTATTTAAATGATATAAGAAAAATGAAAATTTTAAAGCATTCAGAATAAAACAATAATTTAAGATGTTCTTTTTTATACTGCACTCTACTTTTATTCCCAAAAAGAATGACTGCTAAATATTTTGAATTTTGATTTGAAAAAGTTAAACACTACTTGGTAATAATACTATTTGTCCTGAAAATTGTGAAGAATAAAGCGGCATCGCAAGAGATAGAAAATAACATAGCAATGTCCAAAAAATCTAACTCTGCTTTGCATAGAATGATTGGTCTTAATTTTGTCTCCAAACTATAATAACATTTCACAGTGAATTATAACAATCAAAGACTCACAGCAATCAAAAAGGGAAGTATTACAGCACACTCACAATTCTCTGCTTTTATCTCAGAAATAAAGTTGGGCATAAATGGTGGGTATGTTAAGTGCTCTTTTGTATATTGTTATTACATCATAATAATGCATTGGCGTTACATTGTTCACTAATATGTAATAACTAGTAGCAATGTAAACAATAACAATGGCAAACTGGAAACAAGGATTTCTTCCATTATTTTATTTCAGCATTTTCAGGAATTATATTAAAAATTTAACATGCGGGTATCTAATTCATGACTGAAAAGTTTTAAAATTTGCAAATGAAGATCTATTCTTCTGCCTTTTAGTCTTCCAAAAACTTGACAATTAAATTGGGGAAATCAAACAGCTGGATGTGTGGCTTTCAATAATTTGGAATCGGACAGCTGGATGTTTGTCTTCCAAAATAGTGAAAAGTTTGGAATCAGACAGCTGGATGTTTGTCTTCCAATAAAGTAACAATTTTGGAATCAGACAGCTGGACGTTTGTCTTCCAATAGAGTAACAATTTTAGATCGGACAGCTGGATGTGTGGCTTTCAATAAAGTAACAATTTTGGAATTGGACAGCTGGATGTTTGTCTTCCAATAACAACATATTTTGTCCTGTGTAAACTTGGAAATACCTATTTCCTAGTTTACACAGGACAAAATATGTTGTTAAACATCTTAATTTAACTGGAAAAATCCTATTCCTTCAGATAAGATATCAGAAAGTTATGATACTATACCTTCAATTGCTGATAGAGCAAACAACAAACCCTTCAAAAATTTTCAACTGTTTTCTCCTACATGATCAATATAACACAAGAGATGCATACAAAGCCAATGAGATGTAAAAATTATGCAGCTGTCACAATTCATGACACACAACAAATATTTGTATTACAAATGTCAGCTGGTGCAAGAGACAATAGGAACAAACTGATTAATACATCATTCTTAATCTGTATGTATACACATTAACTTTTCAGCACCAACACCGCCCATAGGTGTGGAAATGCTATACACAGTCTACACTGGATTGATCCAACTTCCATGAATCTAAATACAGTCAAATCCTGATTCATATGGTCACCAGGGTCAGAATTAAACATGAAGTACATGTAACACATATCAGATTTTTCCTACTTACTGTTGATACCGGTATCAAACTGGCTTACCAAATGGCCAATGTTTGCACCTAACACAAATTCATCCCTTTTCTCATTGTGCCTTAGTGGTTTGCATGCCAGACTCCTGATCAAAAGGAAGTGGGTTTGAATCCAAAAAGCTGAATCAAACCAAGTCAGCTACCATAGCACATCACTTTACTCCAACAACCTCAGCACTTGATAACCTACTGGTGCTGCTGTGCTGTACAAAACCACACCAAACCAAAATCCTTTTCCCATAAAGAGCAACATATCTCCAATGATCATCACCTGTATTCAGCTTCTGCTGATTTCAACACATTTTGATATCCTGAATGTATCGACACACTCGTCATACATAAAGTTTTCTCTTACCTTAAGGCTGAAAATTATACTTAACTGCACAAACAATAAAGTGATCTGTATCATGTGGATGCTTTTGAAACAGTGTCTGTACATGAATGATCAATATTGTGAAGGCATTTGCTAGAAATTCCTGGAAGATTTGAAAACAAATTTTAATGTAAACTCTGGCAATGTCCACCTTTATCTTTGCCACAAGAAAGATGGTAGCAAGGCTCTGGTTGATTAGTAAAATTAAAAAATGGCGTCACAGGGAGTTCTTAAAATTTTTGGCAGACACTGAAATGTAATTGTTTGATAGGGCGCCACTAATTTGAATTATATAATATTAACCTGTCACTACTGCCTTTCCTATTGGGGCCACGAGTGGCCGAGTGGTCTAAAACACTCTCCATTACGGATCACTGCTATCTCACCTGTCTGTTTGAGTTCGAGTCACAGATTCAGCCAATGTGGGAATGTGAGAAAGTTTTCAAGTAGTTTCTCGTGGGTCGGTTGTTCTTTCCGGGGGTTTAACCAGGTTCTTCCTCTACCATTAATACTGGCCACCATATATAGCCTATGTTGTGCTGAAAAATGGTGTTAAACCCTACAACAACAACAAAAACTGCCTTTCTTGCCTCTTGTTTAAGCTCATTAGGCTCATTCTTCCAACTTTCTATTAGGCAAAAAACAAATGATTAAGGACAGCCAACCAGCTCTTTTCCTCATTGCTGACCCTAATACTTTATTCTCCCATGATATTAAAAATCACATTAAATATATATTTTTAAAAACAAAACACCTGCCTACCATAAACCAGTGCAATCAGAAACATTTTTTTTTTGGCCTTTGATGGAAAGTTCTAGAACACAGAACAGAAAGAACATAGATCCAGTCTGACTCCAAATCCCATGGCGGATATGAAATCCTCATTGACTTGAACATAAACTTAAAGGACATCAGAGTGGGATGGTAGAAAGGAATCTTGCAATATTGACAGGTAAATAAAGTACTACTTAATTAAAATTAGTTTAACAACTCACCCCAACAAACTATATTTTAATACCAGTAATACATTATTGCTTAATTGCTTTGCTGAATTTGGCAGTTCCAATAGAGACCTAAAGAAACTGGTATAAACTGATGAACATAGCAGGAGTGCACCACATATTAAATGCTAAAGGACAAAGTATTATGTGACAGTAAAAACGCTACTCTCGTAACATCTTCCAAAAAAGAATTATTATTTTGATAAACCATGGCTTTATGGGCTTTAATTTCCATGAAAGAAAGGTTCCTCTATTTGGGGGACTGACAAGCTCTCCTAGCATGAGGGCAAAATGGTGGAAATTTTAATGATACCCTTAACCTTGACATCAGGCCATTCCTTCTCCCTTATGAATGAATAACTGGGCAGAAAGCCAAAATATACAATTTTAAAAGCTAACATTCATCTCTTGTTAATGATAACTGTGATAATCAATACTACTGGAAGCTTATAATTATAATTAATTATAATTTATTGAAATGTCACAAGTAAATGTGTTGCAAGATAAATAAAAAGAGTATTTACCTCTGGCTACCAGATCTGTGATGTTATGTATAAGTATGACCGTGAAATACTTGTACACCGTTTGGTGTGCCTCTAAGTCTTCAACACAAATATGGCTGAATACAGGCCCTTCTGGTTTATTTGTTTCCTCCACAATCAATAGAATACGAGCTGCAGCAACAACAGCAGTGGAGGGGGAGTAGAGGAAAAAATCTATAATTCTCTATTTACATCTCCCAGGGGTTGTCTCAAACCAAGACTTGACTTGTTTTATTATATACTGATCATTGATTTGCCTAATAATGTAGTAAATTTTGCTGACAATTGGAATTTCCGATTTCTCATTTTCACCTGAATTTTTAAAAGTTTATAGGTTTCATGGAACATTTTTGTTTTTAAATTCTGATTTATTTGTTTGTTTGTTTCATTAGGATTTTTAACGTAGCGTTAACAATGTTTCAGTCATATTACTATGATGTATGCAGTGAGGCAGTTTATAGTGATGACTAGCATTAGGGCATCATGCTGCAGACATGCAGCATGATGTCCCACCCAGTCACATTATCCTGACACTAGGCTAACCAGTTGTAACACTAACCTCTTAATGCTGAGCGTCAAGTGAGGCAGCTGTTAGTACCATTTTTCAAGTCTTTGGTATGACTCAGCCAGGTATCGAACCAAAAACCTCCCACTTCCGCAGTGGACGCTACAACCACTAGGCCACCGGAGCAGTCATACTGTATGTAGAAATCGTTTGCATGAAAGATGTGCACAATTATCATTCAGGTCCAATTACATGTATACATTGAAAAGTCTTTTGGTGAAAACCTATGTTGATATGACCATTCATTCAGGATGCATAGCAATGAAAAAATGTACAAATGGACACAGTGGCAGCCATATGAGATGTCCAAGCGCACAATTTAAGATCATCTAGAATTCATTAGAACTCTGGTAAAAAGCCCATTTTGGTATGACTTTAGAATCATATGGAATAGTGATAACACGATTTTCCAAATGGCTACCATCATCACCACATTGGATACAAAATTTTCATTAAGAACAAACCATACATCAAAAGATAACCATCCATTCAAGACAACAATTACATGATGACCCTTATGGAGGCAATATTGGATGTTGGAGCATTTTTATGGAGGAACAACTAAACATCATAACACGTCTTGTAGCCATAGTTCAATATAATTTTCTGTTCAGAAGAAGTAGCAATACTGTATCAACATTATTCAAGATGGATGCCATTAGATATCTGAATGGCACAATTTTCATTTAGGACAAACTCAAGCCATGAGATGATTGCATGTGGTTTTTTTAAAATATGGCAATAATCAAATATTTTACTAGGCATAATGATAACAAATGTATGCTAATGGATCGATGGACACTGGACAACAAACCATCAGGTCAA
The DNA here is from genome assembly GCA_029339505.1 of Unio delphinus. Classification (NCBI taxonomy): domain Eukaryota; kingdom Metazoa; phylum Mollusca; class Bivalvia; order Unionida; family Unionidae; genus Unio; species Unio delphinus. The sequence goes on from JAQISU010001235.1 coordinate 37,800,687, forward strand.
TGACCAATAGGGCTATAAACCACGTGCAACACAACAAGGAAGTGTGAAAATGGCTCGTAGTGACCTACGTTTCTAATGAGGGTATATTACTCATCAAAATACATCCACTCACCAAATTTCATGATCCCAGATATACAAGTAACAGTATATACAGGGTGACACAAATATACACGAACATGGTCCCCTTCCCTTGCAGAAGCTATGAAATTCACTCCAAACTGGTGTGTGTGTGTGTGTGTGTGTGTGTGTGTGTGTGTGTGTGTATGTGTGTGTGTGTATACATTGTTGATGACAACAAATGGTCCAACACTCATCCCAGAGGATCAACAGCTGTCCTCTACTTCAATGAGGCAAGCTAAACATAACAAGTAATGTTGATTTTCTAAGTATTTTAAAATGTTCTAGCCAAAAAAGCATACATGTCAAGACTAACTTTTAGAGTAAAATTTTTACTAGTAACAGGTTTGGGTCTCACGTTTGAATTCTAGTCATCCCCTTGTAAAACATTTTTGGTCAAAACAGCATGCTAAAAGCATCTGTCATGTGTTCTATAATCCTTTATGTAGGTAACTACATTTGTTGTGCAGAAACCATTTGTCATCACCATGACCTTTATCCATTTTGACCATGAAATCAATAGGCTTGTTCTTTAACCTAAGTTCAAACCATGAACAAAATTTGGGTAACATCTGTGATGTACAACTAATATTAATGTGTGCAAACCATCTTGTTTGTATCATAGACCTTCATCTTTTACCTTTTGACATCAAAATCAACAGCCTACTTATTTACCTCAAATTGCAAGTCATTGACAAAGTTTGGTTGAGTTTTGCCAAGGATAACTATCATTGTTGTGCAGAAACAATTTGAATGTTTCTGTAAAACTTTTACTAAAAACAACCTTGAAATTTCACCTTTGGCTCCAAATTAAATACTGTTTTTCCTTAAACCAAGTGAAAGCAATGCACAATGTCTGGTGACCTTAGATGATTGATAAGTTATTACAAATTGTTTTTCTTTTTTAACTGTCAGTGACCTTGAACTCTGATCTTTTCAACCTGAAACTGATAGGGGCCATCTTTCCCCCCAAGTGCAAGCTATCCACAAAGCTTGGTAACTATAACTATAGAACTATAGGTGGTGGAGAACTTAGATATTCTGCCTCTCTTATCTTAGTCAGTTACATTGACCTTTTTGAGTTTTTAACCAAAAATCAAAAGGTTCTTCCCCAAATGAAAGCCATCCACAAAGCAGATGACAGAAAACTAATGTTATTATGGGTAAATCAAATAGGTAACAAACAGACAGACAAATTCTCTAGACAATTCATTTTCAAGAATTCTATATTTAATTATGGCAGTACAGTAAAAAAAGCACACGGAGTTAAACCAAAACTTATATATCTGATAATGAAATACAGTCCAATGTGCACCATGCAAACAAAGATTATCCCATTTTGGAGTTCATCCAAATCAGCAGCACTTCTAACATTCATACCTTTTCACACATTATCTACCAATCACAAGAGACTCCATTGTATTTAGCTAGAAAGAAAAAAATGTTTAACATTGAACTTAATCTAAAAAGGATCAATGGATCAGCAGATATACAGATCAACGGATCAGCAGATATACGGATCAACGGATCAGCAGATATACGGATCAACGCCCACATAAACATGCAATGGACACTAAAGTGATGCCAATGCAAAAGCTTCCATTAGGTACAGCTCAATAAATACAAGAACTTTTTTCTTCACATTTTTGTTTGCAGAACATATTTCTTAAAATTAAAAAAGGAAATTATAATAAACTTTAACCAAGTTATTTGTACAATTGTAAAAATATAATTGATAAAACGTGTACAAAAATTTTAAAGGTTTTTTTTTTTAGTCCCTCAGGACTTTATACACTTCAAGTTGTATTGTAATGAGATGTAGTAGTTAACGTTTAGCATGCTGGACTCCAAACCAAAACGATGCAGGTTCGAACACTACCATGGGATCAGACTGGGTTGGCAACCATGGTATGTCATAGAACAAGGGGATTAATTTATTACAAGTGACTTGGCACTAAATAACCTACTTACACTGCTAGGTCATAAAACAAAAACAAAAAATTAAATCCAGTGTAGCATTAAGTCTAAGAAAGAAATAAAACTGATCTACCGGTAGACTAATTTATATAGAAGGCAATTACTAACACGTCCTTGGAAATAATATTTTTCAGTACAGAAAATCAATATTTATCAGGCAGACTTTGTACCAGTCTGCACAATTTACACAATTTCCTCAATTATGATATCAGCAGATGTGCATCTCTTTTCTAGAATAATCCTACTGAAAAATGTCCAAATGTAGCAATTAAATCATGATTTAACTCTATTACCAAAATTAAATCCGTGAGAATTTAATCAAAGTTGATGTGCTACCTGAAGCAAAACTAATTAATAATTCAAGTGAGATTACAAGCTGACTTATTAAGGGAATTAACTCTTGTTTGGAGAAACTGGTGCAATACACTAATCAGCTTTCTTAATTTAACTTCCAAGTCCAAAATATTCGGTTTTTTAGGATGCAGTGACAGAAACAATCTATAAAATACAACAAATATGTTGGAAGTAGTAAACAATCATAAATAACTTTTTAAAGTTCTTGTGAAATATAGTCTTCTTACTTTTACACCATTTTCCAACATTATATGGTCTATTTGGAGAAATCAACTTTCCAGCACTACACATGCAACATTGAGCAAATTACATCATCACATCAAAAATACAAATTGCCATGAGGAAGAATTCTGTAAACAGCTTTTTACAGCTGGAAAACAAAAATAAAACTTTTTTTTTGGCAAATTACACTATTAATTTTGAATAGGCGTGTAACAATGTATGACTTGGAAAGAAATAATTGCAACCAAATCTGTTATTTTGAAGGACCATGCAAATGAATTTATATGTTTCATGCCAACCCTCATCACTGCCATTTCTAATGACAATGGTGTTTACGATAGATTTTAAATAAATTGTGCACATCCAAATCAGACAGGACATTATCTTACTATTTGTTGACAGAGTTAAATTTCTTCAGCAAGAATCTAAAAATAGCAATAGAAAAAGTCACCTTACAAAAATGGCAGAGAGAGACTGATTGGTTGGCCTGTAATGGCACATCACCATTCAAAAGAATACATCGTAATAGACAACTGAACCTTAAGCAAGCAAGTGATCGATAAAGCGTGTGACAAATCAGCATAAATCATGCTTTGGACTTGTGAAGTGTACAACATATCATCAACAATATCTGGTAACTCCGACATCTTTTCCATTATCAAGCAGTTTTGAATCAGGATACTAGGATGCATATAATTAAGTTTCTTCCCAACTGATTTAAAAACCTGTATCTCACTGCATTGTTGTCCAGACTGACTAAGGGGGCCCTGAGTGGCAGAGGTGTCTAAAGCGTTCACTGTTATGGATCAATTCTATCTCATCTCTGTCTGCGTGGGTTCAACTCAAGGGTTTGGCCAATGTGGGTATATGAGAAAGCTTAACAGTAACTTCTCATGGGTCAGTGGTTCTTTTCAGGGTTTTCCTGGCTTCTTTCTCCACGATTTATACTGGCTGCCATGTATAGCCTATCTTGTCCTGAAAAATGGCAATAAACCCTACAACAACAACAGACTGATTAAGAAACCTGTATCCCATTGCATTGTTGTCCAGACTAAGAAACCGGTATCTCATTGTATTGTTGTACAGACTGATTAAGAAACCTGTACCTCATTGCTTTGTTGTCTAAACTGATTAAGAAACCTGTATCTCACTGCAGTGTTGTCCAGATAAGAAACCTGTATCTCATTGCACTGTTGTACAGACTGATTAAAAAACCCATTTCTCATTGCACTGTTGTACAGACTGATTAAGAAACATATTTCTCATTGCACTGTTGTACAGACTGATTAAGAAACCCATTTCTCATTGCACTGTTGTACAGACTGATTAAAAAACCCATTTCTCATTGCACTGTTGTACAGACTGATTAAGAAACCCATTTCTCATTGCACTGTTGTACAGACTGATTAAGAAACCCATTTCTCATTGCACTGTTGTACAGACTGATTAAGAAACCCATTTCTCATTGCACTGTTGTACAGACTGATTAAGAAACCCATTTCTCATTGCACTGTTGTACAGACTGATTAAGAAACCTGTATCTCATAGCTTTGTTGTCCAGAAAGATATATTATAGTCCAAAAATTTATGTTATTTATGTTTTAGACGAGAAGATACATTTGTGTACAATTTTCTGAAATATACCTTGTTGACTGGGTACATCTGTATTTACTGTTAATTTTAGTAGAAATGGTTCTAGTTATATTACATATAGCCACTGTAACCCCAGTGAGGAAATCTTACATTATATTCAGGTTGTCAAGCCAGTGAAGTATAGACACCATTAATGGATGGAAGGTGTGCTTGTAAACTACAATTAATTACTGATAATAATTTTCCATTTATGGCCAAACATTTAGTGTGGTGACCATCTGCTGTGAAATTAGTAGCTCTCTTAGCAGGTGCTTAATAAATAGTCTAGCAGTTACTATGTAATTTGGAATTATTTACCTCATAAGAAAACACTTTGCAAGTAATTTCCCACTACATATAACATTGTTTGAAAATTCTAAATCTAACATTTTTGGAAATTTTAATACACATTAAATCTTTCAAAGAAGTGTGAGTGGATAGTAGATATATGGCTATAAATGGTTATAGAGTTTAGGTTTTGTGCATTTTGGTTTGTATACTAGAGTTAGATAAATGCCTGCACAATGGGACCATATGTTTAACATCAAGTCTTTCTCTGAGGTCACCAAGTTCATTTATAAGTTAAGGTCAGCCATAGGGCAGCAGTCAATCAGTCAGGGATGTAGACTAGAAGGTTTAATATTGAATCAAATATGTACCATGTAAATAAAAAAAAAGCTCTCATGCATAATTTTCCTAGCAATGCAAGGTTACATCATCATTAGGTGTTACAACATATAATTTAGAAGAGCAACTTCCAGTACACAAATATTTTTGGATTTTGAACCTATGGACAAATTTTTGGAAATCCTCTCATTACATAACATTACTTATATAGCAACAAAATGGGTTTATCCCAAACACATGGATTAAGATGTTTAAAGGAAACTTTCTCCAAAACATTTTTCTTTAATCTGGTCTAATGCAAGCCTTTCTAATTTTAAACTGAAATATAATTCAGGAAAAAACGTTCTATTAATAATTTTATTTCACAAATCTACTCAGGTGAAAAAATTAAGCCTGTTATTTCCAGGTCAAGCTAAACAATAATCATTAAAAAAAATACCATAATAAATAATCAAAATAAATAATCAAAATAAATAATCATAATAAATAATTAAAATAAATAATCAAAATAAATAATCAAAATAAATAATCATAATAAATAATCATAATAAATAATCAAAATAAATACCGTATTTTCGCGCATATATCCCGCGGGTTATACCAGATTTTACAAACCCCGCAGGGGGTGTGCGGGTTATATAAGGGTGCGGGCTATATCACAATTTTTTTACACATAATGATATTTCAACATATTGTTTGAAAAACGTAACTACATAACATATATTGTTCTAGTTTTGTTTTGCTAGGGTTGGATATTATGGCTACTACGGTGACTTTACAACAACTTACGGTATCGGGACCAAATCAACATTTCGGGATAAAAACTTAAAATTTCGTATCCGTCACGTTTTCATAATCAATATTTTCTGTTTTCAATCGAAATAACTACGGTACCTAATTTTACCGCTGGGCCACGATCCACTGCTTCAGGTCAGCTTCAAGGTGAGGCCACTTTGCTTTAGGTCCGCGACGAGCACGTTTTCGTGGATTCATTTTCTCCAACGTTCCTTTTTCTTTTCTCCAACCTCGGATTACACTCTCATCAATATCAAATTTTGTGCCTGTGGCTCTGTTGCCATGCACTTCAGCATACGCAATGGCAGTTTGCTTGAAGTCGGCTGTGTAAGACTTTCGTTTCGGCATTTTTTAAATTAAACAGAAAGAAATTATTTAAACTCGAATCTACACTTCACAAGAATACAAGATTATTTAAAAATGTCCGTGTTTATGTAGCCTGTAGTTGAGGCACAGCTCCTACGCACACAAGCACTGTGTACCGTGTTTTTCCTGACTTTTATTGAGCAAAGGTCGTCGGCTTACTTTGATGATGGCGCCGCTAAAGGCTCCAGTTGAAGGGTGAAACAAATACCTGTTTGTTATTGCTGCGTCAACTTCAGATAATTGTAGAACATTGAAACAGATTTGTTTTATTTGTTTAGTATATATCAGTGCTTCAAAGGTAATCAGTTCTCTTTGAAGTGTCAGCAAACGTTATTTTTTCTTCTTCCATCTGGTATTTGTTTTTAAATTAGTGTCATCTGCTTGACTGTACTCATTTTACGTTTCCGCCTTCTGCGGATTCGGATTTTGACTAGTCAGTTGCATAAAGTAATAAGGCCAGATATCATCATTAGCGGATTATGATATAACAGTGCACTGTTAGTGTGGTTTGCCAGTACGAGACAAGGACTTGTTATTTTAACAATATATTCCAGTACATTGTTTCCTGTCATGGTGCCTTTGATTTTCTCTACTCCAAACGCAAGACTGTATATACGGCTTTTCTCAGCCAAAATTGGTGTCGCCACAAATATCACCAGATGGTATATTTTGTCACCAAAATGGAAAACAGAATCGCAGTTTGCTACATCAGCGAAGCCCCGTGATCCTGTAATTGATTTCATTTCCGATTGTAGCTGTATAAATTTATCTATGGTTGCGGGTTATACAAAGGTGCGGGTTCCTTCTGCGGATTCGGATTTTGACTAGTCAGTTGCATAAAGTAACAAGGCCAGATATCATCATTAGCGGATTATGATATAACAGTGCACTGTTAGTGTGGTTTGCCAGTATGAGACAAGGACTTGTTATTTTAACAATATATTCCAGTACATTGTTTCCTGTCATGGTGCCTTTGATTTTCTCTACTCCAAATGCAAGACTGTATATACGGTTTTTCTCAGCCAAAATTGGTGTCGCCATAAATATCACCAGATGGTATATTTTGTCACCAAAATGGAAAACAGAATCGCAGTTTGCTACATCAGCGAAGCCCCGTGATCTTGTAATTGATTTCATTTCCGATTGTAGCTGTATAAATATATCTATGGTTGCGGGTTATACAAAGGTGCGGGTTATGCCAACGATTTTTTACACAAAACCCCAAAACCCGCGGGCTATATGAGGGTGCGGATTATCTGCGTGTGCGGGATATATGCGCGAAAATACGGTAATCATAATAAATAATCAAAATAAATAATCATAATAAATAATCATAATAAATAATCAAAATAAATAATCAAAATAAATAATCATAATAAATAATCATAATAAATAATCAAAATAAATAATCATAATAAATAATCAAAATAAATAATCAAAATAAATAATCATAATAAATAATCATAATAAATAATCATAATAAATAATCAAAATAAATAATCAAAATAAATAATCATAATAAATAATCATAATAAATAATCAAAATAAATAATTAAAATAAATAATCATAATAAATAATCATAATAAATAATCAAAATAAATAATCAAAATAAATAATCATAATAAATAATCAAAATAAATAATCATAATAAATAATTAAAATAAATAATCAAAATAAATAATTAAAATAAATTCAAGCTTTAGTGAAGAATCGGGTAATATGATGTAAAAATATGGCTGCCATGGTTGCCATACTGGAAATCAGAGCAGCACCATTTTCATTCTGGATCCAATAGACATTAAAAGAAGACATTTAATTTTAAAAAAACCATCTTGATATAACCTTCCATTCAGGAGGAGTAGCAGGCTTGTTACCATGAAAACCATTGTGCTTTATAAACATTTAATTCAATAACAAGTGCTGCAACTCAGGCAGACACGTTACCAAGAGAACCTGTACTCTTTACAAACATTTAATTCAATAACAAGTGCTGTAACTCGTGCAGACACTTTACCTAAAGAACCTGTAATCTTTGCAAACATTTAATTCAATAACAAGTGCTGCAGCTTCTAAGTCCTTCAATAAACCGAACCTGACAGATCAATCAGCTTAAAGAAAGATGGCAACTGACAAATACCAGAATTGATCTGAACCACTTTGATCAATATTAACATAGGAACATCCTTAATGGAAGGCTTCATGATAAACCGCACATCCTATTTAGTCATTTTTCAAACTTCATAGCTCTTGGCAATGTACAAATTAATATATTACAAAACAAATAGTTTATAAATAAGCCTGCCTAATGACCCAACTTTTTTCACGCCTGATACAGGAGCATAATTTTTTAATGGGGTGGTGGTGGTGCCAGGAGAGGTTGTACAACACTTTGAAATACTCCTTCAACTTGTGTGCAGAATTCTGGACAAAAATCATCCACTTTCAGATGCTAAGTAAACATTTCATCTTCTAGACTACACAACATGGAAATTTTCCAACCATCTTTGGGAAGTATGTGATGATATTATGGAGTGCATCTGTAAAGGAGTTAATAAATGTAAGTGCTGAATCAAACTTTAACAAAATGTTTCAACCACGAGTCCCCAACCACGAGTCCCCAACCACGAGTCCTCAATATATTTCTTGATCATATGTCCTAACAACGGGGTAGAAATTAAACTGAACAATTGAGTATGTGATACTGTTATCATTCCAAATAAAACAAAAACTAAAAACATGAGGTTCCTGCATACACATGGGTGCAAGTTGGATCCACCTGCAAAATGCACAGATCCAGGTCTGGGATTGCATTATGAGCTGGCATATTTGGGTCTATGCGGTATGTCAGGAAAAGGGTTGTGAAAAACTAAGCATGATTAACAACTTTAACCAAAATGTGTCCCTATTATAACTATTAACCCCTTCACCACAACCACAGACACAACCCAAACGCAGCAGCGGTCATGAGAGAAGGAACTTATATGATGATACAATATTTCAAATATATCATGAATATGGTTAAGGATTAATGAACCAAAAGTTCTTGAAAAAAACCTACCCCAAGTCCCACACACAGATGCTCTATGTCATTACACCCTACTATGCTGTGTGGTATCCAGGTATTATAGGTGTAATAAAACCCAGGTAGAAGCATATGCTGCCACCTTCTGTAATTCTTTAGAGATAGTGTACCATACAGATTAATCCAGAACAATAGTATAACAAGAAATTCTGCCACCACCACCCCCCCACTCCATGCCACAAGCAAAAATTAATTCTGAGGTCCCCTTTCAATAAAAAAAAAAAATTATTCGAATTTTGGGCTCACACTCAACATGACCCCAAACCCCAACCCCAACCATGCAGGGATTACTAGGGGAGTTGATACACCACTGACCCATAATCTAATCTTACAGCCCCCAATTCATGGCAGTGATGCTGAATTTAATTTTGTAATACGTCTTCATCTGGTGAGTTAAACATGACTGGTACCAAGAAATACTAATCAAATTTATGCCAATGATCTTACACTTGGCAACACACAAACACCACCAGCACAATGTTATAGCTTGGTCAACATCATTTATGTGTCAACCACTACATACTAAATAGATTTCTTGTTTTAAACACTGGATCCTTTCCACTTATCCAATAGAAAAACCCCAAGCTTTATTATTAATTATGAATGCATGATAATCATCAAGGTAATGTACTTCGTACAGAAAGAAAGGACGTGTGCAATTTAAAATTAGAATCAATGCCCGCATTTTCCGTTCAAACTACTGTGTATCATATATATCACCTACTTTACACAATTGCAATATTCAATTAACTAATCAATTCTTTCTGATCATTTAACATTTTCATAAATTTATACCTAAATAGAAAATGCAACAATTATGGACTACATGTATGCCCATAATACTAATAAGCTGTTTTATGCTAAGTAATCTCAACACTCTGTATCCCATAATACTAATAAGCTGTTTAATGCTAACTTAACTCAACTTTATATATCCCATAATACTAATAAGCTGTTTAATGCTAAGTAATCTCAACTTTCTGTATCCCATAATACTAATAAGCTGTTTAATGCTAAATAATCTCAACTTTCTGTATCCCATAATACTAATAAGCTGTTTAATGCTAACTTATCTCAACTTTATGTATCCCATAATACTAGTAAACTGTTTCTGATGCTAAGTAATCTCAACTTTCTGTATCCCATAATATCAATTAGCAGTTTGATGATAAGCAATCTCATCTTTCTGTATCCCATAATACTAAGCTGTTTAATGCTAACTTATCTAAACTGTATGTATCCCATAATATGAATTAGCAGTTTGATGATAAGCGATTCATCTTTCTGTATCCTATAATACTAAAACAGTTTAATGACAAGCCACCTTATCTTTCTGTATCCCATAAGACTAGTAAGCTGTTTCTAATGCTAAGTAATCTCAACTTTCTGTATCCCATAATATCAATTAGCAGTTTGATGATAAGTGATCTCATCTTTCTGTATCCCATAATACTAATATGCTGTTTGATGATAAGCGATTTCATCTTTCTGTATCCCATAATACTAATAAGCTGTTTAATGCTAACTTATCTCAACTTTCTGTATCCCATAATACTAGTAAGCTGTTTAATGCTAAGTAATCTCAACATTCTGTATCCCATAATACTAATAAGCTGTTTAATGCTAACTTATCTCAACTTTCTGTATCCCATACTACTAGTAAGCTGTTTCTGATGCTAAGTAATCTCAACTTTCTGTATCCCATAATATCAATTAGCAGTTTGATGATAAGCGATCTCATCTTTCTGTATCTCATAATACTAAAAAAACTGTTTAATGACAAGCCACCTTATCTTTCTGTATCCCATAATACTAATACGCTGCTTGATGATAAACCATCCCTGACTATAATGAAATTTGTACATGTTTTCTCAGAAAGCTCTACCCAATAATGAAGTGTACCAAATAATGAACCTTCTCACACTTTCAACAAGAATACTGCACAAGGCACATCATATTATTTTATAACTGCTTGGGTTAAAACAAAACATTATGGTAAGGTTTCATTTAGTTTTGCTGCTTTCCAAGACTGGAATGACCTACCAAATGAGATTCACTGTGCTACATGTAACTCACATGTTGTCATCTGCACCAAATGTCCACCATTTTTCAGCACACGTTAGGCTATACATGGCAGTCAGTATTAATGGTGGAGGAAGAACCTGGGAAAACCCCGGAAAGAACCACCAACCAACGAGAAGCTACTGGCAAACTTTCTCACATACCCACATTGGCCGAATCTGAGACTTGAACCCACGCAGACAGAGGGGAGATGGCAATGATCCATAGCGGAGAGCGTTTTAGACCACTCGGGGCCCCCTCTATACATATGTAACAGAGAGGAACTGGTAAGTTACAAGAAGCTATTTTCAATCCATTTGCTATTTTATATATGTTTTCACTTCTGGCAATAAAACCATGTTTAAACCAAAGCCTGAATCTACTGGATACTGTATGATGATAAGAAAATATCCATAACTGCATTTTAAAATCCATCAGACCATCCACCATATCATAAGTGGTTTCAGCCTAATTAATAGAGAAAAATTAATACTGTCTATGTAACGTCTCCCTCTTAGTAAAAGGGGTAGTTAATTGGATTTAGCTACGTTATCTAGGGAATTACCTCCCTCAATATTATAACCGGTGTGAATGAAAGATAGAATGTCAACAGAGAACTGGGCAAGATTATTGGGAAGAACAAATGCAATATGAGCACCCTTAGACAAGAAAAATAACAAATTTAGTCAAACAAATTAATTGTGGTAATTTCAATTAAACTATTGTGATATCAACAGTAATTTAATAGCAGTGTCTAATTTGAATTTATTTCATCATCATAATGAGTGGTGAAAAGAGTGCAATGTCCACAACTGATTGCATCACCTTCCTCTCGACCCCGTGTCCCAACATTTCTGATTTCCTCACGTCTTCCTATTCTGACTGCCTCGTCCTTCTTGGACTTACTAGATTTTACTTTGAACTCGTCACTTCCCCCTTTCGGAATTCACACGTCACTTCTCCTTTTTTCTGGACTTCACTCTTCACTTCTCTTTTTTTTCGCACTCTGTCTTCAGACTGTTGAGCCTCATCTTTTCGGAAAACTGTTTCCTTAATGCTGTTATTTTTAGAACCTATGCATCCAGCACTACACTCTGTCTTTCTTACAAGACAGACACCTTGTCCCTCTCTTGTTTAATAATGAAAGCACTAATCTTTTCCTAGGATTCCTCAGAGTCAACCTTCTCTGTCTCAGAAAATTTTGGACTAAAGAATTTTGATCAAGGTTGTCGCTTTAAATTCACATTACTTCCAAGGTGTATGCCTTTATATCACTCGACCAATCACAAGCAGTGTTTTTTTTTTAAAAATCCCTATTACAATCAATTGTTTTGTCAGTCAGAATCTCTGAACTACGTCATATAACTTTTCCCTTTAAAGTATGACCATTTGACAAGGACCAGAAGTTCAGCTGTCTCTTTCTCAAAACTGTGTTAAGATATCCCATCAATTTCATTGAATCAGAACACTGGCCCTTTTGAAGTTTTAATACAGATATGAAAGAAATTAAGAATAAAGGTTGAAATGACCCTACACAAAGACTCCCCAGTCTAAATGTGATAAAATCTCAATGCTCAGTGCATTCAACTTTATGGTTCCATGCTTATTAAAAATTTGATACTTCAGTCTTTTTTCTCTTTATGTCCAAAGGAAATGTGATATTTTAAGTCAACAATCCATAAAGGCACATAATTCAGAGACGGTGGATCAAAGAAAACTCTTTCCAGACAAATGAATTTTTCGGTTAAATGAGATGAAGGGTTGCCATGGAAATAAGGAAAAATTCATGTATATCAAAAGTTGCTGACATTAGCTTCACTATGAAAGATAGCATTTATTATATAATCAATTATTTCTCCAAGCAACAGACATTGGAAGAAACTGAGACCCAAAACTATCTTGGATATAACTGAAAATGTTGCCACTCCTACATGTATAAACTGTTATTTATGAAACCTAGACAAAGACTTAGGCTTCAAACTACATTAAGTGACAGTCTCGATCAAAAGTGCAAAATGTGGCATCGAATCAAGGAATAGCTTCCTCTGAAAGCCATCAATCAGGAACAAATTACAGTATTATGCTGAGAAATGCATAAAACTGCAAAAAGAATAGATGGAACTGATAACAAGCAAAGTGATGCGGAAAACAGAAATGAAAAAATTAATTCTCACCAAATCATTGTTCTCACCATAGAAAGTTTATAATGTGGGAGTACTGCAAGTAATATAGCTAGGCCCCACAGACTACTTTATAATGCAAGAAATACAGCTAGCTACCACAGACAGTCTTATGATGTGGGAGTGCTGTTTGCAATATAGCAAGCCCCCACAGACAGTTATATAATGTGGGATTACTGTTTGCAATATAGCAAGCCCCCACAGACAGTTATATGTGGGATTACTGTTTGCAATATAGCAAGCCCCCACAGACAGTTATATAATGTGGGATTACTGTTTGCAATATAGCAAGCCCCCACAGACAGTTATATAATGTGGGATTACTGTTTGCAATATAGCAAGCCCCCACAGACAGTTTTATAATGTGGGAGTGCTGTTGCAATATAGATGGCCTCCACAGATAGCCTTATAATGTGTGAGTACTGTACTACTTACTCTGGAACAACACTGATTACATTACCAAATGTTTTCAGTCCAGACAATGAGTATGATGTAGAGTAAAAAAGAGACACTACTTCACTTTCAAATAACCCTAGTTGGTTCAATAAATTACAGTGGGATTTACCCAAATTAGAATCATCTTCTTACTACTGTACTATCTCATATAGTCTTGGCCTGGCACTTAGGTAGACTGGTCTAGTCACCCTTTTCCCAGACCTAAAACAGGACTGAATAAACTCTGACCAAATTGTGCAAAAAAAGAAAACAGAAGTTACTATGCAAAATCTAAAAATGTTTGCTGGAAATAAATGGTGGACAACTATAGCTGTGCAGAAATGAAATTGGTAACGCATGGAGGTGATAGCACAACATACTCTGCGCAATTTACCCGATTAAAGACATCACATTAATTTACCCAATTAAAGACATAAATACATTAAATGAGCAAATTAAAGGCACAACTACATTAATTGAGCCAATTAAATGAATAACTAAACTAAATGACCCAATTAAATGCATAACTACACTTAATGACCCAATCAGCTGTTACTACATCATACCAAGAACCCTAAGAAAATTATTCACTTTTTTTTCTCAGATTTTTTCCTGGATATTTGCCAGTCAGTGAAGAATGTGACTTGCATGACAGAAAGCAGCACTGAAGTCTAAACTAGAGCTGTACCGATGTCACTTTTTGCCGATTATGCCGATACCGCGTATAACCGATTATCAAAATTGCCGATACCGATTATGAGACCGATTATTTGATTATCATATTATGTACTCGGGAATAAGCCGACAAATTTAGAAAACAATAAAGGCCTGGAATGGGGGGAGGTTATCTTTGGGCTAATGTCAAAACTTTACAGGTTTTAGGTGTTTTTGTTGTCTATTGTAACGGCAGTACATCTTGGGACAAAAATATCCGTGTTCTAAGACATAGGCATGTTAAAAAAGTAACTTTCGGTGACCCGAAAATTATTAAACTTATTGCTGACTTTCTATGAGCAAAGGTCGTCGGCTTGCTTTGACGACAACAAATACTCGTTATTGCTGCGGCAACATCAGATAATTGTAAAACATTGATATAGAATTGTTTTATTTGTTTAGTATATGTCGGTGCTTCAAAGGTACAGTAAAACCTGTTATGACTTATGAGAGACCGCCCCTTCTGCCAGATGGTGGCTTGGTGAAACACTAACAAAAGAAATAAAAAATAATTTTAAAAAATCCGGAAATGATTCTCACTTACTAGTATTAAAGACAATGAGTTCATTCACCCTCCAGGCATTACAGATTAATTGAAAGACAGACGACGTTCTCAAACCTACACTGAAGCCCTTTCAAACAATTTCTCACTGGGACATAAGGACTATCGGTGTTTTGTGAGTTTTCATAAAGATAAAGAAAAAACACAAACCTCAAAATTGACTGTGTATATATCCATCATTACTCCCTTTGATGTTAATCTTACTGGCTATTCACATGACTTTTTGGCTCTACAATGGCGGTTAGCGACATGTACTTTAGTTTGGTTTACTGCAGTTTACAAATGTTACAGGACGCTGGAGTTGAAAATTTCGCACAACTGGCAGCAAGATAAATTCTTTTTAAATACTTTATTAGAGCAATCTCTTTGTTACAAAAGATTAATTGATGGTTCGATGTGTTTATCTCGATATATGGTTATTCGACTATACAGTAGTGTTAGTTAATGAGCAACTTGTTTGCATACTGCATTTATCCCGAGCCCTAGTGTTACAAAGGATTAAGTTACGGTCAGTCAAAACTAGGGATGTTAATATCGGTTTTTATTCAAAACCGATTATCGTTTGTAGAAATCCGATTTTAAACCGATTATCGGTTTTTGTCCTACATTGAAATTACAATAAATATATTCTTATAATGCAAGTTAGTGAATGCCTCTTGCGAATAAAAGATATTCATTACATACCATAACGTATAGACGCGCATCGTCTGACGGCATGGTGGACGATATTGTGGCTCCACCAAAGCCATCAAATCACGGAAGGAATTGGATTCAACAATCGAAATTGGTAACATGTTTTCAGCGACAAACTTAGCTACAGCAGCAGTAACTTTTTCTTGATGACTATTAGGACAGTTTCTTTGTGTTCCAATAAATGTTGTTAATCGCGGCTGAACATTTTAAGGAGCCGCAATTCCGGGATGTTTGCTAAGCAAATGTGCATGCAATCCAGTAGTAGTACCACCGCTCCGACTTATTTGTTGTGAACATAGTTAACAACGAGCCATGCTTGATGAAATTTTTTCAAAGTTTTCCCATACATCAGATTTATTTATACGACCAGCCATATTTCTAAACTTGAAAAGACACAACCAGCCGAGACCAGTCCTCAACAACAGAGACTGTATCTATTAACAGTCTATTGTTGTCAATTTCGGACGTCAAAGAACTTAGCGACCAGTCGGTCGACTAACTATTTACATCCTTCAACAATAAATGTATTCATTTACAAACATGCTGCATGGAGCGCTCACAAATTTTAAACAAGCACACCTTCTTATCTGCTGGCCATATTGTATTAAAATGTAAACACTAAACAAATGCATGAATAAATTTTTTTCTGGCATTTTTTAAAATTTTCACTACAAAAATGGTAAAAAAATATTGAACTCGATTATCGTTTTGTAAAAACAAAAACCGATAATCGTTTTCAAAACCGATAATCGGATTTCCGATTTTCGTTTAACATCCCTAGTCAAAACGCGACTGTATATACAACTTTTATCAGGAAAAATTGGTTATTTAAAAAAATTATTTGCATCGGCACCGATTATTTTTGCCGATACCCGATTATACCGATTGTGCTAATAATCGGCCCGATTACGCGTACAGGCGATTAATCGGTACAGCTCTAGTCTAAACAGACAAGAAAACTGGTTCTATACTGTTTGTACAAGAAAACCTTAATTTAGTTGTCTATTGCATAAGAGAACAAAGAAAACATGTTTCCGCCAGTCTAGGAAAATCACCTGCACTAAACAATTCCATTTTTTAGAAAAGGCAGCATAAACATTTCCAATTTTTTATGTTGTGATCAGGTGAGTGCCTAACATAAGTAACAAAGAATTAAGGAAATAATAACTTAATAATAGTACATGTATATGATATATCACATATATGCATAATTTACATATCTAAAATTTAATGAGAGCAAAAACAAAATGGGAGATACAGAAAAAATACAAAAACTGAATACTGTCATCTAAGAATTATGACAAGTAACTGAATGTTGATAACCAATGCAGTCCAAATAAACTTGACAAAAAAAGACCATTCTAGTTTAGTAAGTTTTACATTCAAGAACAACTTTCATAAAACATGGTTTGCAAACAACATTTTAAATCAAGAACAAATGAGAATATGACCTAAGTATTCAAATATTGCATTCCAAATATTTGACACACCACAAATGACAGGCACATCATGGTGTTAGGTTTTGTTAGGTTGGCCTTTGTGTATATCATTTTATGTACCATATTTAACCAAATGCAAACAGTGTAGACCCAAATCTACTTTTGAGTGATATGCCAGCATATAAAGGTCTGACAAATCAATCAGTCAGAGCTGCCTTAGTTTGTCCTGTGAGTGGCACTAGGGATCTGTCCTGGGAATGGCACATAGGGGTTTATTTCCACTGCATGATATATTCAGTAAAACCCTACAAGTTCTATTATGAACCAAAGAACCCACATTCAAAAAGACATGGTGGCTCAGTCAGTGTTTAAGGTAAAGGACATGTGATTAGAACGTTTTGGTCCAATACCTCCTATCACATCAGTCAACTTTGGTGTGCATTATACTCTACTTACCCTTGTATAACATAACCTTCAAAATGTCTCTGTGCTGTAAAACACCAAAACAAGCAAACATATTAGGGTATACGACCTTTATTTTAATTTATATGTAAAATTAACAGCATGAATTCTCACCTTTCAAAGCATTATGCAGCATTAAAGACTGGTTCTATACTGTTTTCAGATTGATAAGAGCATGTCGACAAAGTTTGGTCTTAGATGTGCATCATTTTATGTATCACTAATATATTACCTGCACCATTCCATCTGACCTCATGTCGAAATATCCTGACTCCAAATAAAACTGTTAGGAAAGAAAATATCTGAAGCACCTGCCCAAATTAAATGGCTCAATTCCAGTATTCTCCTGATGTGCAGCTAGTATACTGAAGAATCCTGGTCCAGTCTGAGATCAATGCAGTGTAAGCAAATGTACATGGAGAGTTAACTACTCTATAGTTATTCAACTGTCACAGCAATGGTACTGTGACAAATTTCAGTCCGAGTCAGAAAACTTTAAATCAATTAGACTTAACTAGATCCAAAGTGCTTTAAGCCAGAAACATCATTAATTTGCCTTGGGTAAAGAATTCATCAAAAGCTCCATGCAGGCAATGTTAATATAAACAAACCATTCCACCAAATAATTTTAACTCTCATCCTATTGGACAAAGTGAAAATTGCAGAGGCTGATAATCAATAAGACCTGCCTGTGTAAAAAAAAAAGGTTCATAAAGCAACATTGCTTGAGTTAGCATTAATACTCAGTTTATCCAATTACAGCACCCAATGGTCATTAAACCAACTGCAGCTGCCAATTTTCATGAGATTCCCAGTATCAAAGAAAAGAATCTACAAGAGTTCCACTACAAGTATTAACATGTTTTAGTAAGCAAACTGACACATTAAGCATGCAAGCTTCATCCTATGGCTGCCTCATAATTCATTCAAGTGTTATAACACACACTCTGTCAGCATGTATTGATATGAAAAAAAGACTCAAAAAGCAACAATTACAGTGTCTATACCATAATATACCAACCTTCAACAGCACAGAACAAGGTATGTTTGCTTTATGTAAAAATTCATATGAACCCTGTAGGCTACATCTGCCATAAATATACAATGACACATTTGAGTTTTGCTGTTCACAGATAAATGTACATATTACCGTATATAGGGGATACCTAATAATAGCATGTACCGGTATATCTGTTTTTAAGTATTTAATTAAGATGCTTATCTCTTAACTGGATATTCACCAATGTGTATATCTCTGATATGGCTATTCACTAAGGTGTCTACCGGTATCTCTGATATGGCTATTCACCAATGTGTATATCTCTGATATGGCTATTCACCAAGGTGCCTATCTCTGATATGGCTATTCACCATGATGTCTATCTCTGATATGGCTATTCACTAAGGTGTCCATCTCTGATATTGCTATTCACTAAGGTGTATATCTTTGATATGGCTATTCAACAATGTGTATATCTCTAATATGGCTATTCACTAAGGTGTCTATCTCTGATATGGCTATTCACTAAGGTGTCCATCTCTGATATTGCTATTCACTAAGGTGTATATCTTTGATATGGCTATTCACCAATGTGTATATCTCTAATATGGCTATTCACTAAGGTGTCTATCTCTGATATGGCTATTCACTAAGGTGTCTATCTCTGATACGGCTATTCACTAAGGTGTCTACCTCTGATATGGCTATTCACTAAGGTGTCTCTCAAATATGAATATTCACTAAGGTACATATCTCTGATATGGCTGTTCAATAATATGTATACATGTATATGTTAATTGGCTCTTCACATAGTTTTATGATGGAATATTGATTATTATTGATTTCAAGCACATGGTTTCTATTAAACAATGACTGTAGGCATTAAGCCTCTTTGCCTGTTGAACTATCCTCAACTATAGTCAATTTCAGTATGGTCCAGTAACATCCTAAATGAAATTAGCATTTATTAGCCTTCTCAAAATAACTGACCTCTAGTGCTGTCAACATCTTTTGTTAAAATTTGTTACTGGTGAAGTATTCTTTTTTCTCCAAAATTTGGAACAGTACCATATATATATATATATATATATATATATATATATATATATATATATATATATATATATATATATACTGTATTCATATCAAATCTTGATGAAATGGGTATCACTAACAAAATCAGTGGTGTCAATTTCTAACAAAGTAATATACCTGTAACATGTCCTACTTTACCTTTTACAGGTGACTCAAAATTTGCATTACTGCTGTGTGTCTATTTTCTTTTTACCTCATCTGCTGTGTGGCCAAGGCTATGCCACTGGCATTGATTCCCAAACCAACACAAAAACACCTAAAAATAGCACTATACATGTCCATTGCATTTTTCAAAGTACCTGCATACATTATTCAGGGTGTTAATTGATAAAAGAAAACAAAACAAAATAAATTTTTGTTAAGACAAAATAAAGATGGAAGCATATAAAACAAAACATTTGCCAATTTAAAAAGAAGTCATATTAACAAATGCACATGTTCAGCATTGACTACAAAGATTCTAGAATGCATTTTCCCTTGTGAATCATGTTTTGGCAATACATTTTCTGTGTATACAAGCATCACAGGAACTCCTTGTATATAGCATACAAGACATGCACTTGCAGTTACACTGTCTCTATGTTTTTGTTGAATACAGCAACTGGTGTAGACGATGCAACAATCCCTCACTATAAGGCACCTCAGTTTAATAGAATCCCTTTCATAAAGCATCAACGGTCATGGATCCCATTTCATTATTTAATAGTAATATTATGTAAAAAAAAAATACTTCAGTATAATGGAGTCCCTTTCAAAAAGCATCAATGGTCATGGATTCCATTTCATTATTTAATAGTAATACATGTATTATAAATACAATACCTCAGTATAAGGCAGTCCTTTTGATAAAACAGGAATGATCATGGTCCACATTGCATTATTTAAGAGTAACATTATGTACAAAATACCAAAGTATAAGGCAGTCCCATTTCATTTTTCATAAAGCAAGAATGCTAATTGATCCCATTTCGATATTTTTTACACATAGTAATATTAATATAACTGAATTTTGCAGATGTAGGAGAATTTTGCCAGTGTCATTGTGACACCTAGCAATATTAAATTAATGCATGTGATTTTGCACCAGGCTGAATTGGTGGCAATTTTAAACAATGTTGGCTCTTTAATACATCTATCTAGTACCAACATGATTGATTCTTAACAAGGTTCTGTTTGACAACTCTCCGGCAAAACGTTAATGGGTAAAGCTCTTACCCTGTTGATAGAAAATGCCAAGGGTTGAAATGCTGCAAACGTTTGTATTTGCTGAAATATTTGTCATTTGTTGACATATTTGTCATTTGTTGAAATATTTGTCATTTGTTGACATTTTGCATAGTTCAGTTTATTACAAGAAGCGAAACAAAACAAATTTTCCAACTCTAAAGTGACATCTGTTAATAACGGCAGTTTGATAAACCTAAATACTGATTGAACATGTTAGTCACCTGGGATGGGTTTCCCAGGTGAAGTCTCATAATTTATAAATGTCTACACCACAAAAATAGTAGTCTTCTACACCGCAAAAATAGTAGTTTAAGTTTTTGCATTAGGCGTAAAAGGTCCATGGGTAGTAAGAAGTACTCCCTTGTAACAATTGTACAAGGGACATGTAGTCAGTAGTTTTGAGAGACATGTACATGTATCTAGGAGTGCAAAGAGACAATTCCACTAAATAGAAAAATAGAAGTGAACCTCAAAGCAGAAGGTACAGTGTCTTAATTTCATACATTATTTTTCATTGATATAAGTCTTAAGATAACTGTTTCAATTTATTTGTTTGAATGCCATATGAATCATGTATGTTTAGAAGTGACTGTAGGATGTTTTTGCCAATGAATAAACATATAGGTATCTATTTTAATATAGATACAATTTTATATAGATATAGATATAGATAGCAAATAATACAGTAACAAGAAGTGAATTTTGTTTGATCTATTTGTGTAACTAAGATTTAAATTCTTGTGTGTGTGCGTGTGTGTGTGTGTGTGTGTGATTAGGATTTTTAATGTAGCTTTAAAAAAAAATCAGTCATTTCGCTATGATGTCTGCAATGAGACAGTTTATAGCAATGTCTAGCACTGAGGCATCATGCTGCAGACATGTAACATGATGTCCCACCCAGTCACATTATCCTGACACCAGGACGACCAGTCCTAACACTAACCTCTTAATGCTGAGTGCCAAGCGAGGCAGCTGCTAGTACCATTTTTGTAAGTCTTTGGTACGACTCGGCCAGGGATAGAATTCATGACCTCCAGTTTCCGCAGCAGAAGCTCTAACCAAATAGATCATTGGAGCAGTCTTGTAAATTCATGTAATCTATGAATCATTTGTATTAATATAAAGCAGTATGGTAGGATATGACTATTTATTGTCAGCTATATGAATGCATGTGTCCTACATTAGTCAAGATAGTGATTAATATTTCACACTGCAGGGGTTGAACTGTTTTTAAGAGCAGATTATGATTAATTAGTAATTAGTTCTGCATGAGAAATACATTAAGGTTTTTTTACTCTGTTAATGTCCATGGAAAGAGATAGTGAGTTAACAAATACAGTAAGGTTGTGACCTTGAAACCATATTAGCAGTTACTGAGTTAGTGTAGTTTTGTACATTGTATAATGTTTCTGATGTGTAGCAAGAGAGGGGAATGTATTCTCTTCAGGGAGTTTATGACCCAACAGAATATTTAGTTTTCATTTAGTTTATTTTTAAAAGGAAATAGCTTTCAGAGCTGAATGTAGGAGAGACAACTGGAATAACACTTAACCTGTAAGAGGCTGGACAAAACAGAGAAAGGTCCTTATAGGCAACAATGTGTGAAGAAGTCAGTTGCAACAAGTCAACCCCAAAAAATTAGCTGTGTTAAATCTGGAGAGTCACCCACAACCAGATCAGGTTAGGTAGACATGCCCGTCAATTAGGATCGAAATGCTAATTCGATGTCATTATGAAATTTGCTGACTCAAAGTAAATAGAACTGCTAATTGCATTCTTTGAACTTTGTTAATTTATTTTTCTAGTAGAAGGGTATCCTACAATAGGTCTTGTATTATTTGATATTGTTTATCTAGTTTGTTAAATTGCTATGTTCTGTATGCTCATGTTATTTTATTCCTACATCTCTGCACAGATTTCAATATACTCCATCAAATAATTTCATATTTTAATATTTTGCTTTATCCGGTATATAACACCAAGGTTGATCATCCCTTATACAGTGATAACCACCACTTTAAGGCAATAGGCTACCACAATTATGTATATAAAACTTAAAGGACCCCTCAACAAATAAATTAACCCACATTCACAGCTCCCATTACCAGCATGTGGGACCCTCAACAAATAAATTAACCCACATTCACAGCTCCCATTAACAGCACAGGGACCCTCACCAAATAAATTAGCACACATTCACAGCTCCCATTAACAGGGAATTTTCCATAACATGTTTGCTCCATGATCATTAAATACCTGCACCATACAATAATGAATAAATAATAATAATAATAATAATAATAATAATAATAATAATAATAATAATAAGGAATATTCAAGTTACTGCTTCTGAAGACTTCAAATGCAAAATTTATATGAAGCTGTGTACATATGGATAGAAAAATTAAAAATGGAAATATAGATACCTCTCAATGCCAAAATTTCAGTACACCAAAATCCCTTCAAATATAATCATCATTGCAGTTCAAGAATTTTTATTTTAATTTCAATAAATTTTAAGTCAGTAAACAGGCAGTCCTCAACAAAATTCCCAGAGTTAAATTTAAAGTGAAATCAACCTTCAAAAACTGAAGTTTAATCAACACAAGAGGTCCATCAATGGCCTTCAAACATCCCAAGGAGAAAAAATTAATTCAAACCCAAATATGGAAATAAGTACAAAAACAATTATCCTAATTATCATTGATACCAGATATAAGTTTTGTCATGCCCACCTTGTCTTTAGCTACAAATGATGTATATAAAATCAAAGTAAAAAAAATAAAACTGTAATGACACCCAAATACACAAGTCTAGCCACCCATCTAAAGTTGACGCTACCATCCAAGGAGAAGAGAGGTGCATTTCTGATGTGAAATCATGGATGACATGTAACAAGCTGCAGATGAATTATGATAAAACTGAGGCCATTCTGATCACAACACAAAGACTTTCTCATTCACATCCTTTACCTCAAACAATAAATATCAGCAACACCAACATCAAATTCACAGTCAGTATAAAACCTAGGTTTTACTCTAGTCAGTACTCTCACATTGCACCAACATGTCATGAACATGTGCAAGGCTGTATATCTTGAACTGAGATGCATCAGCTCCATTCGCAAATATCTTTCAGTTGATGCCACTAAAATATGTGTGTTAATTAGTACTTTCAAGACTGGGACTATTGTAACTCAATTCTGTCTGGTTCATCTCAATATCTACTCCAAAAACTTCAAAACACAGCTGTTCTGACCATCTTAAGAGTACCAAGATCAGATCACATCTCCCCACTGCTCTGTACCTTACACTGGCATTCCATTCGGTCCAGAATCAAACACAAAATTTGTTCTCTGTGCTATGTTTCACTGATGGACTCCAGTCCAGCATACCTTACCAGCTTCACCCATGTGTACATACCAGCAAGATACTTACGCTCCTCTTCTGACAATCGTATACTCATTATTCCCACTATGAAAACAAAGTCATATGGGCAATGTTCTTTTGCATACAACGGTCCAGCAATGTGGAATGAATTGCCCACTGAAATCAGATGCAAAGACAGTGATCCCTTTCAAGAGTGCTCTTAAAACTCAGCTTCTTCCACTGCAAGAACAAACTTAAAGTTGTCATCAGGAAAGTACACATAGGATAATCACTTGAAAACGAAAGTTATGTCTGCACATGACACTGAAAAAAAACTGATTTTATGACAATTAATGAAAATCAACAAGGGAGATCCTATTCCTCTGATAAGCAAAATAAGTCCCAAAAACTTGGCACAATTTTTCAAAATACGATATATGATCAAATGCATGTGTTCCTAAGATTGAAGAAGGAATTATAATATGAAAACTGTACTGAGGGAAGCTGTAAAAATGATGTCAAAGATCAAAAAGAGATGTCAATGCATGTACACATGTAATCAGTCTTGTGATTAAAATGACCACAAGGCATTACAACAGATTCACCAGTATCTTAATCTCAGTAATGTATATCTAATTTATATTGTCTGCATGACTTTTGTCAATGACTGAGTAAAGATTTTGCATGCCTGACTTTTGTCATGTTTTTAAGTTATTTACTAAAATTTGAGTTCAAAGCATAACCTTGTTTACAAGCTTCAAATGTTCTGGAAGTGAATTTTATTGTTTTTATAATAGGTTTAAATTAAGTAACAGAAAAGAGTGAGAAACAACAAGTTTTGCAAAATTCAACAAATAATTTTTTTCTCCCTAGAATATAAACTGAAAAATTAAATAAGAACTTACAGTTATCCAAAATAAATCCCAAATAATCCAAGAATTTTGAACACAAGTCCTACTAATTAAAGTTCTGAACAAACTTTAGTGGCATTCTAAAATAAATCAAATGTTGAAAGTATTTATGTGAATGTGGTGGCCTGTGTCACAATGATGTCCTTTGATGAATCACAATATTAATATTGTACAAGAATATATCTCTATTTCAAATTGCAATATAAATCCAAGTCTCTATTTCCAAAAATCTTATGTTTTGAGCACTTTGTATTTCCAGAGAAGAGTTACTTGAAAAAAATAATTTGAATAAATATATCACAGCCCAAATGAAACACTGGACACGACAGTACTACAACTGATTTCACTCAGATCTTACTGCATGAATGAATAATTCCTAGAAAAACAAGATTATAATCAACCTCAATTTGAATGTTTACTAGATACAAACAAGATTATAATCAACCTCAAATTTAAATGTTTACTAGATAAAAACAAGATTATAATCAACCTCAATTTGAATGTTTACTAGATAAAATCTTAGCTATAATTAGAATGCCTGATCTAACACTATAACAAAGAATATGAAAAACACAATGTCCTTCACTCAGATTCAGGTTAGCTAGAAAATGAACTTGATTTTTTTGGACAAGGTCAGCTTCAATATACAAATTTATATAACCCACTGCAATTAATGATATAATAAAAAAAATGCAAATTAAACATACATAACAAATTTATATAACCCACTGCAATTAATGAAATAAAAAAAAACAATGCAAATTAAACATACATAACAACTTTATATAACCCACTGAAATTAATAAAATAATTAAAAAAAAATGCAAATTAAACATACATAACTTTATATAACCCACTGCAATTAATAAAATAATAAAAAAACAATGCAAATTAAACATACATAACAACTTTATATAACCCACTGCAATTAATGAAATAATAAAAAAAAAAACAATGCAAATTAAACATACATAACAACTTTATATAACCCACTGCAATAACTGAAATAATAAAAAAAACAATGCAAATTAAACATACATAACAACTTTATATAACCCACTGCAATTAATGAAATAATAAAAAAAAACAATGCAAATTAAACATACATAACAACTTTATATAACCCACTGCAATTAATAAAATAATCCAAAAAACAATGCAAATTAAACATACATAACAACTTTATATAACCCACTGCAATTAATAAAATAATAAAAAAACAATGCAAATTAAACATACATAACAACTTTATATAACCCACTGCAATTAATGAAATAATAAAAAAACAATGCAAATTAAACATACATAACAACTTTATATAACCCACTGCAATTAATAAAATAATAAAAAAAACAATGCAAATTAAACATACATAACAACTTTATATAACCCACTGCAATTAATGAAATAATTAAAAAAACAATGCAAATAAACATACATAACAACTTGCTTAACATTTAATTTACTATGGGGTTTTTCAAGAGCAATCGATTGCATCATAAGGACATAAAGAGGATTAGGGTTAGTAATGGAAAATAATTATTCACTCCTGTTTCATGATCAGCCTGATTAATCAGTTACTGTGTTTTGACATAATTTGAGAGGAATTATTTTGACATAATTTGAGAGGAATTATTTTGACATAATTTGAGAGGAATTATTTTGACATAATTTGAGAGGAATTATTTTGACATAATTTGAGAGGAATTATTTTGACATAATTTGAGACGAAATATTACTTTAAATTATTCATTGCAATTCAAAGTGCTCACTGACTTTTGAATTAAAACTACTTTGGGATTACTGTGATGTTGTTGTTTTAGGGTTTAACGCCATTTTTTCAGCACACGATAGGCTATACATGGCGACCAGTGGAGGAAGAACCCGGGGAAACCCCCGTAAAAAACCACAACCCACGAGAAGCTACTGGCAAGCTTTCTCACATAACTACATTAGCTGAATCTTAGACTCGAACCCATGCAGAGGTGAGACAGCAGTGATCTGTAACGGAAAACACTTTAGACCACTCGGGGCCCCTGGATTACTGTGAACTTATTCAAGGACATTCTGGGTTATACCACTGTGAGACATAAGGACATTCAAGACTACTTGAATTCATTCTGAACATTCAATACTTTTGGATTGTGATAGGACATTCAAGACTACTTGAATTCATTCTGAACATTCAATACTTTTGGATTGTGATAGGACATTCAAGACTACCTGAATTCATTCTGAACATTCAATACTTTTGGATTGTGATAGGACATTCAAGACTACTTGAATTCATTCTGAACATTCAATACTTTTGAATTGTGATAGGACATTCAAGACTACCTTAATTCATTCTGAACATTCAATACTTTTCGATTGTGATAGGACATTCAAGACTACCTGAATTCATTCTGAATATTCAATACTTTTCGATTGTGATAGGACATTCAAGACTACCTTAATTCATTCTGAACATTCAATACTTTTGGATTGTGATAGGACATTCAAGACTACCTTAATTCATTCTGAACATTCAATACTTTTGGATTGTGATAGGACATTCAAGACTACCTGAATTCATTCTGAACATTCAATACTTTTGGATTATGATAGGACAATTCAGATTATTTAGGATTTAATTCACAAAACTGTCTCCTATTTTTTCACTTTGTAATTCAAAGAAAGGGAGAGAAAAAAATTATTTTTGAATTTTCAACTTGTTTTTTGTTTCACTTCTTTCTGTTACATAGTTTAAAACCTTGAGTCACAACAATCATCTTGTATGCGAAGTTCTTACATATGCAGCTTCACCTAACCACATTACAATCACTTGATGATTATTTGATAGCTCACAAACATTTGATACTTGCTTTGTTTAAATGTATTTAATAATGAAGAGCTTTTTGCCAGCAAAAAAACTTTCATACTGAGGAATGAGCTCTTGCAGTTTTGATGCATCCCAAAAAAAAGTACACATACTTTTCACACCAATTTAGACATCCTGAGAACCCTGATTGTTTTTTTAATCCTTACAAACTATTTGGGAAAAAATATATAAAGAGAATTCAGTTTCTGAAATTAGGGTCATTGACTTGAGTTACCAATAGTCCACAAGATGTTCAGTCTAAAAACAGTCAGGGTCCAAGACAATCATCTTAATGTCCTGAGCTAGTCCT
The DNA here is from genome assembly GCA_029339505.1 of Unio delphinus. NCBI lineage: Eukaryota > Metazoa > Mollusca > Bivalvia > Unionida > Unionidae > Unio > Unio delphinus. Next base: position 37,829,177 of record JAQISU010001235.1, read on the forward strand.
ACAAAATGTAAGCTGGGAATATCAAAATCAGTTAAACTGATGACAATCTTGAATAAAATGAAGCTACTGAAAGACTTTCTTCAATATTAATATATTTTTTTATTCATTTTGTGAAAGAAACATACTTTAATTTAATCTAATTTCAGAACTTCCATTGCATTCCAGGCAAGTGAAATGTAGGCCAACGGAACTATAAAATAGGTCCATTTGCTTGTGCAAGATTTGAATTTATTAGAGAGACAAAAACAGACTTCAAAGTAAGTTTGCCTTAAACATTATGACATTTAATTTGCAGAAAATCATCGAAATGGGCTGCCAGGTGTTTGAAATATTCCTGCAAATTTGACTTTTTGTTTCAGTGTTTGTTGACATCAGAACACACTACACATCACCAATAGTTAGACAGTAACACCTTGACCCCAAAACATAAATATCTGGATATATATATATATATATATATATATATATATATATATATATATATATATATATTATATTATATTGTATATTATACCTTATATTGAAGAACTAGAGGCACTAAAAAAAAAAGTCTAAACACTCATATATATTTCAAAAGCAAATCTGGTCTTCGATCTGTAAAAACTATTGTTTGACATGTCTAGAACATTAAACCATCTCTAATTAAATTAAAAACAAAGGAACCACATGAACTTTCTACCACTCATTCCGTTGTTAAACATGTAACTCGTTAGACCAACAAATTGTTCTTCACTTTTTATGTGTGTGACTAGCACAACAAGTCAACACTTTTATTAAAAAAAGGTGGAGAACAATTTGTTGGTCTAGTAAGTAGTAACTCGTTAGCTTCACCATCTACAATGATAATAATCTTCACCGAATACTGTTATCGTCATTATTATTATTTCTACTAATTTTCAAAAGTAGAAACTGAAAAACAACTCGCAATCCATTATACTGTCCTTTCAAAACGCATAATTTTCTATCACTTTCCAGCATCATCTATAATAGGTGATACTCGACAATAGCTGCAAGCAGACACGTGCAACGCATGTACACAAATGAGTGCTGTTATATCACTTTATTTTTCTCATTTACGTAATAAGCTCCACAACATCTACATAGCCACATTGAAAATGTAATTCCACGCCCACGGCTATCGATTATAGGGAGCAGTTTGTTAAATTCTAATTGTGGTCCTCTTGATTGCACCCGCATGTTAGTTAGTATCGTTTGTTAAAGACTTACCTTTGTCTTTTTCTTTTTAACGTAATATGTGTGCTAAATACGGACGTTTCTTTGAAAATACAGGAATTCGTTATCTGGGATATGATGTGGCACCTATTATTCTGCCATTCACAAATTTTATCGACCCATTTATTGATCTTGAAGAACCCGGATAACTTTCACCATATCTAGTGTTGGAGGGATATCTAACCGTATAAATAGAATGCAGTCAAGCACATAGACACATATGCATACATTGCACACACTCAGTATGACCCTATTAGAATATATAAGGTAGTCTTAATCCAGGACTATCAGACCCCCGCAACACAATGTTGCAATAGTAATGTAATACAATAAATAACATTAAAACGACACACAACACAACATAATATAGCACTTCCACTTTTATACATGTCTTATGGGGTTGCAAATATAATAAGGGTGTGGTACTTTTTGGGCTCCTCGGGTTTGTTTGTTTTTGGGTCCGGTTGTGCGTTCGGCTGCCTCTGCGTGCAAGACGATGATGAATTAATTCCCGGGACCTCTTCCGCCTTTGCCTCTTCCTGATTGCCTGCCGATGAAGTTGATGGGGATAGGTGTGGATGGGACTTGCCTACCTGCCCCAGGGCTTCCATTTATACCGATAGTTACTTTTTAGTAATTCGGTATAACGCCCAAATTGATAAGTGTACTAATGTGCACGTGTGTAAAGGTAAATAAATGTCCAGCGATATGCTGGATATAAAAGTTGTCCATATGCCCCTAGTGGGCGGAGACAACTATAAAACACCAATTATGTATGTACGAAGGACATATTCAGTGCGATTGTATGTATTTATGTATGTATGTATTGTATTGTAGGGCCCAAGACAGCAAGCGATGAGCGCGAGGCACCAAGCAACGAAATTGCATTTTTTAAAAGCGTGCAAGTCATTGACGTATTCAAACTGTTTTTATTTTAAATTTACGATAGGATTCGGAGAACAACAAAACATCGCTTTGGACAGGATATGACAACTAGGAAAAATAAACGCATAACGGTCAGTGTGCCCCACTGATGAAGAGAAGAAAACTTATTTTCTAATTCATAGGGGCTTCCTGGAAATTTTTTCCAAGGGCCCACAAATCCCGACTCCGGGGCCCTACATAAAAAAACGGTCTCGAGTCGCTGCTTAAAAGATACCTGTAACACATGTACTATTTCTACAGTGGGTAAATTGTAAGCAACGATACAAGCCCCTGTCCAATAAAATGGGGTTGGAGTCAAATAGAAGATGCGGTATATGACGATAATTTTATCAGTTGTCAAGGATAGGCATTATTACTTGTTTCACCACTATAAATAATTATTATTCTCTTATTATCTTATAAAGAAAAAAAAAGAAGAAACTATTCTGGACTTCTGTGACGTATTTATAATTCAGATGCTGGGTTGTTTTTTTTTTTTCTTTCTTCTTCTGAAATGAGTAATGCTTTATATCCTAAATAAACAGATATAGTGGATTCAGCGCCGGATTAAGCACCGTGGAGGCCCATAGGCAGTCAAACTTTTGGGGCCCCAGACCCACGGTCACGGTCTCATGGGGGCCCCTGATGGGGCCCATAAAAGTCGCGGGGCCCATAGGCAGTTGCCTACTCTGCCTAATGGGTAATCCGGGACTGAGTGGATTTCCTGGAATAACATAAGGTTTATATATATATACATATATATATATATATATATATATATATATATATATATATATATATATATATATATATATATATATATATATATATATATATATATGCTAGCCAAGGTTCCGATATGATAACACTATCTACTGTTAAGTATATTTGATATCAGTCGTTTATATTTATTTTTATTTTTGTTTGTTTGTTAGATTTAAAATTGGCATTTTAAGTTTTAAGATTCGTTCAATGAAGGGGAGGTGTGTGACCTGTACTTTTACATAGTAAACACCAGGTGTTGACCTCATTTCTGACCTTGCTTCAGAGTGCAAACAAGCTTCTAAAATGATTGGTTGATTCCAAGGACATTAGAGCATTATATTAAAATGATTGGTTGATTCCAAGGACAAAATGGAGTAAAGTATAAACATCTTTCTGATTTTAGTTGGGTCATATCGTATTTACGTGATTTCTTGAACGTAGGTTTGTTCTGATAGTTTCTAGAAAATCACTTGACCCCTTGTTTACGTAAAAAACAGAGATATAAACCATGTTTTAGGAGAGAGCTATTCAGTAGAAGTTGGGCTTTTATAATATTAAGTTGTGTCTTCTTTTTGAGTTATTTTTAATTACCGTCTACTGGAAATTGTGTTTGGAACAAGAGGAATTATTTTATTATTTATCTGGAAAAGAATATGTGCTCATAGATTTTTATTTGGATTATTATTATAAAACAAGAACTGACTAAATCAAGTGACATCGTCGTCCATATTGGATTACATCGTCAAGATTCGAACTGGGAACTATTAGGACATTTTATTATCAGGATTCTTGCAATTCCACTAGTGGATTATATTGTGAATTCTCGTTTTTGGATTAATTTTTGGACTAGAATCTCTAAAACCGTAAGTTCATTTATTTTCTTTTATGAAAATATTTGTATTTAATAAATTGTTTGTTAAATTTTACAAGCTTGTTATTTTCACTTCTTTCTGTGTTGCTGCTTATTCGAGCCTAAGCACGTAACACTACCCTTGGCATATCGAGCAATTTTAGTGGTTTGCCCTACCAACATCTAGAGTTGCCTGCCTTAGTATATAACGCCAGCTAGTTAATAGAGTGTAACAGCAGTGCATTGTACATCGGCTGGAAATGCTGGAGGCAATTGGCTTAAAAAGGACACTTTGTAAGTTTAACATCGAAAGTATGACTACATCGGTGTATTTGAGTGAAACGTTTTTTGAACTACAATAGAAAAATTGGTTATTTATCAGTCAATTCAAGTTGTATGCACCTCGTGTCTCGATCAACAACGCAAATTTAAACAATTTAATTTTGATTGGATGCGACGGCTTGAAATCACCGACCCGTTGTCACAGAATTAGGCGAAAATTTAATTTATTTCTTCTTGAATTACAAACCAATTTCACCATTTTTTTTTTTTTTGTTTCGTCGTACATGTGTTACCTGGGGGTGAATAAGTGTTTTTCAAGGTAAGTGACATGTAGCGATTTGCATGTGCCTGACTAAAAATCACTTGAAGTCAGGAACATTAGAATCACGGGGTGCACGGGAATTTTGCCGTGAATTCTGCTCACCTATTTGAGGATATATAAGGCAGAATAATTCTGATAAGATTACAAGTCCAGAAGTATCTTATCAAAGGAGAGATAGCTCGTCATTCTTTCTCCAGCCAAAGGGGTGAGTGTTAATTTATATTTCGTTTTATTGTGAATTTTATTCAGTTTGTCATTTCATGTAATGATGCCTTTATTACAATGCAGATTTAAAACGTTGAATATTTGGAATTACTAGTCACTATTAGACTTTAAATGCAATAGCGTAATCTAAGTTTTAGATTGTTTTAGAAACTATTATTAGTTTAGTTTCTTTATTGTAGCTGATTGTAGCTGAACGTCTCTGAATTGTAGCTGAATGTGATTGATTGTTCCGTGATTATGCTGTTTAATTGTGCGATCAAATTGAAGTATCTAACTGCCTGTCTGTCGGATTGTCTGTCCGCCTACGTCTGTCGAGATGTGTAAATATCCGGAAATCTAGAAGTCTAAATGTCCGAGTGTCGGAGCTGTCTAGAGGTGTAAACGTCCAGGGTAGTATCTAGTGTTTGGGACCGGTGGTTCTAGTAGATGCTGTATGCTGTCTGTACGTATAACTGTAGTGGATCCGTGAAGGGCAAGTGACCGATAAAAGTATTGGGTCAACCCTAGGTATTCGGAGAAGCTGGGCGGCGATTCAACAGTTGGTGAATCGTACGGTTGTACAGGGTCGAGACACGTGTGTGTGTTGCAATTGTAGTTACAATTGAATACATTGTTATATTTACACATAGATACTTTGAATCACAGTAGTATTTCAAGGGATTATATGAATCTCAATAATAGTTAGCAACTTGATAAAATACATGTATATGTTTGTACTTGTTGTCGCAATCCAAACGTGCGATAGTATAGTTTGATGTTTGTATTTGTTATCGCAATTTATGCTTGCGTTAATACAACTTTTGTAAAGGCTCCATTTTATTTGAAACATTTGTGTAGTCCAGGAAGTTCCTTGGATCTGTGTTTAGTCCAGGAGATTCCTTGGATCTGTGGATCATACTCCACAACCATTCACAATGAAAAACTAAATTAAATATTAATACAAAATAAACACAGATCCAAGGAATCTCCTGGACTAAACAGATCCAAGGAACTTCCTGGACTACACCAAAGTCATGTGATCCGATTCCAACATCACTACTGCTTGAGGCTTAGATCCATTATTGCCTTCATTAACCGGGGATTTACCAATATTTTTTTTCAAATCTGCCATTGTAAAGCCTCTGCATTAAAAAAATTTAAAAAATGTTTTAATAAAATCGACCATAACGATTTAAAGAATTACCGCTAAGTTTCTAATCTCCCGTTCATGTAAAAAAGAAATCTTAGAATAAGTTGTTCTAACCCAACTTGTATCTCATCTGAATTCAAACAGTCTTTTACCAATTAGCAGTCTACATATCGTCCTTGCCATAGAACGGAACTACTCTTCTGAATGTAGTTAATGACATTATCTCTGCTTTGGATAGCGAAAAGATACAAGCATCACCCTCCTTGATTTGTCTGCAGCATTTGACAAAATAGATTATGATATATTACTTCACCTATATATATATATATATATATATATATATATATATATATATATATATATATATATATATATATATGGCATTCAGAATACAGCCTTATTGTGGTTCAAGTCTTACTTGGTCAACAGGACTCACTTTGTGTCTGCAAATGGAATACAATCTATTCTTTGACCTGTTCGCTTCATTCTATACTGACCTGTTCGCTTCATTCTATACACTCAGCCACTCTCAAGTGTCGTCGATCATCATCCAATGTCTCACCAATTGTACGCTGATGACACCCAAATATATAAGTCTAGCCACCAAATTGAAGCTGACGCTACTATCCAAGAAGAGAGGTGCATTTCTGATGTGAAATCATGGATGACATGTAACAAGCTGCAGATGAATTATGATAAAACTGAAGTCATTCTGATCACAACACAAAGACTTTCTCATTCACATCATTTACCTCAGACAATAAATATCAGCAATACCAACGTTAAACTCTCACAGTCAGTACGAAACCTAGGTGTTACTCTAGACAGTACTCTCACATTGCACCAACATGTCATGAACATATGCAAGGCTGCATATCTTGAACTGAGACGCATCAGTTCCATTCTCAAAATATCTTCCAGTTGATGCCACTAAAACAATTGTGTGTTCATTAGTACTTTCAAGACTGGACTATTGTAACTCAATTCTGTCTGGTTCGTGACAATATCTACTTCAGAAATCTCAAAAAGTTCAAAACACAGCTGTTCAGATCATTTTTAGATTACCTCCATCAGAGCACACCTCACCACTGTTCTGTACCCTACACTGGCTATCCATTCAATACAGAATCAAACTCAAAATTTGTTCTCTGTGCTATGTGTCAATGACAGACTCCAGTCCAACATAAATATCCGGCCTCACCAATGTGTATACATCAGCAAGATACTCACGCTTCTCTTCTGACAATGGTATACTCATTGTTCCCACTACAAACACGAAGTCATACGGACAACGTTCTTTTGCATACCAGGGCCCGGTGATGTGGAACGAATTGCCTATTGAAATTAGACACGAAAACACAGTGGTCTCTTTTAAGAATGCTCTTAAAACTCAGATCTTTCGATGCAGGAACAAACTTAGAGACCTAATAATGTTTTTGTATCTTATATTTTTTCAGCTTGTTTTTATGTTTTTCAATTTCGTGGTTTTTGTCAATTGTTTTTTTTTTCTGTAGTGTAGTCATATCATTAAGATGTTGTAAAGCGTTTAGATCTTCTGAAGAATAGACGCTATACAAAGTCCTCATTATCATTATTATTATTATTATTATTATTATTATTATTATTATCTGGACTCGCGCCATTGCCAGTGCTACAAGAGACTGTGACACGCTTGATAAGAATCCATTAGGATTCTTCACATCAAGTATTGTTCATGATATATTTAATGTCTGTCAAAGCCAGTTTGTGGTTTTTATTATGTATGTAAGCTTTATGTAATTACAAATAACCATAGAAGAAAGAAATGGTTTGTTTTTTGTTTTGTTTTGCTTTGGTTTGGTGGAGGTGGTTGGGGTAGTGAGTCATATTCTATTTTGTAGCAGCCAGATAAGTGCAACAGAAAAATAAAACTTCCACGTAGCACGGAATCTACTGCGAATGACATTTTTATGACAATTTTTCGGCATACGCAAGGAATGCAGGAACACCCCAGTCCCCGCACATACAAGCACCAACATGAAACGTGTGATAACAGCTTAGTGAATAAATCGGTCGATGTAGATGATGTATGACTTTCAAAAAACAACCGCACAACATCAAACAATGCTGTTAATGCCAACAAGTTTCTGCAGACGCAGGTCATACATTAAAATGACAAAATTGAAAACATTACAACTATCCTGCAAGAATCCCTATAAATGTACATCTAAACATGGTTACGACTCTATTGGTCTTAAACTAAGAAACAAAAAAGCAAAATAAACAAGTTTATTAAAATTTAACAAATAATGTATTTCCTTAGTGAAAATATAAAAGGAACTAATAGTATTGTGAATTCCAATGTCCACAACTGTTCTGAATCAATTCCATCTTGAATGTTGTACTAATAGTCTTGATGTATCAAATAATGTCTTTCAATGAGTCCTCACTAATTACAAAGTAGTGTGTTTGTCCAAATATCAATGATGACTTTGTAAATCAATAAATAATTTTAAATAAACGATTCGTCTCAAATTATATTTGAACACAATAGTATATACTGCTACAGACTGAAATTAAACGAAAACTGGATACTCTTGTCGATTTCAAACTTATATACATCCCCTAATGACTTATATCGCATAAGATTTTCTGAAAAAGTCAATCATCTTAATGTAACATTACTCCAAACTGTAAACAAATTAGTTTTTAGAGCCATCTAAGATCTGTTACGACTCTATGGTACATAACTATGTAACAGAAAGAAGCAAAAACGAAAAAAGGTTGTTGCTGTTGTAGAATTTAACGTCATTTTTCAGCACAAGATAGGCTATACATTGCGGCCTGTATAAACAGTGGAGGAAAAACCCAGGAAAGCCCCGGAAAAGACAAACCGACCCTACCCTACCAACATTGGCCGAACCCGAGACTCGAACCCACACATACAGAGGTGAGATGGCAGTGATCGGAAACGACGCGCGCTTTAAACCACTTGGCCACTCGGGAAACAAGCTTTGTAAAACTTGACAAATAATTTAAATTTTCTAAGTTATAAAATGAAAGTTTAACAAGCTAGAAATTAAGTATTCTGAATGAATCTCAGTTGTCATCCGAATGAATACCAATCCTTGAACGAGCTGATATGCCAATGGTCTGGAATAACCCTATGCGCTAACAGTATTGATAATTCAGAATTATACAATCCTGAGTTTCTTTGAATAAATGTACTATGGAACACCTTGTAATTCCAATGGATAATTTAAATAAACGATTCTTATCAAATTAAATCTAAATGTAACAATAAATGATTCTGAAGAACGAAAATAAAAATAGAACAGTAATGAATACTGAATGAATAATTGTTCACTTCTTCTGCCTTATATAAACCACCTCGACTCGATTACGACTCTGTCGTAATACCCACGTGACTTATGTCGCAAAACAACCCACATGACCTATGTCGCAACAAACTCCAAATGGTTAATCATCCAATGGAAAACTGCCCAACACTATAAACAGGTTAATTATAACGAATCCAGACAAAAATAAACAAACTTTTATAACTTATTGTCGTCAGCGGCGTCGCTAGGGTTGGTGTCACCCAGTGCGGTAAACTCATGGTGTCACCCCTCCAGACTTCCACCATGGATTCCTTCTTCTTAACATAAGTCCACAGAACAAAAATGACAAGAACAAAAACAAATTAATTGAAGGTCAGAAGGTAAAAATATTTAAGAACTGTAACAACGTTCAGTTATAGTTATTTTTACATTAAACTTACTTTATTTAAAATTTTCCTTTCCTTGTCTTCAAAGCTGCAAACCTGTCAATCACTTCATCAAAATCAATATCCTTCACCGTATCACTTTCTATTGATAGTAGAGCCAGATCAGAAAGCCTTGACTGTCCCATGGTGGATCGTAAATAGTTCTTTATAAGCTTTAGTTTTGAAAAGCTCCGCTCACATGAAGCCACAGACACACAGATCGTGCGAAATAATTGAACGCTTAGCGAGAGTATTGGAAGAGATTCTAGAAAGTTCCATTCAGCTATGAATTTCAAAACATCAAATACTGACCAGTCCATGGCTTTGTGGAGATCAATATCAGCTGCCTTTAGGTGCCTTCAAGCCTGAGTATTTCTTTTAAAAGCTCATCTTCGGATAACTCATTCCAGAAAGAGGTTAATTTGGGAACGGACAACAATAACTCTTCTTCACTTGCTGATAGTAGACTCTTGGGTTGAAACATATCTGCTACTTCTTTGATCGCTGTTGATCTGATCTGGAGTTCAGAATGAAAACGACCAATACACTCCAGCATCTCCCTACTGTTTTCTTCTCGCAGAGAGAGTCCAGCATCTATTAAATGTTTCCCTGCTATTCTCTTCTTGAACCTTACTCTTCTCTGTACCGAAATTCCATATTGGTCTGATTTTAAATTGCCTGTTCAACTGCATGCTCCACTAAGTGACTGCGCTTCTCGTACAGAGACAATCTTAAGGCCTCTAACTTGGTCACCACTTTGTCAAGAGTTTAGTCTTTAGTCTGCAGGTACTGCTGTGTAAGATTAACTTCCTCAAGTAGATCAGCCCAAAGGTAAAGGTAGCAGATAAACGTGAAATCACAGACAGCATGCAAAAGACCTTGTGCTGTACCTCTTGTATCCAAATTTTCACGAGGATCACATAGAGCTTCAATCGCCGCCATACATTCATCAAACTTATCTTTCACTGGTTTAACAGCAGCATGATGAGCACTCCAACGTGTTGTTGACAGCCTTTTCACCGACATTCCAGTGTGTTCAATTAAAACATCCCATCGATGAGTGGAAGCAGCAAAGAAGCAAAATATTCTCTCAAGAGTACCAAAAATGTTATACACGAAGCATTTTTGGCAAAAGAGTGTTGACCACACACGTTTAGCGAATGGCCCACACATCCATTAAAAATAGCTTTCTTATTCTTTCTTTTCAGAATGGCCTGAACACTTACATGGATTCCAGACATTGTGGCAGCATTATCGTAACCTTGAGCTCTGCACATCATTATATCAACTCCGTCACATTTTAGATTTGTAAGAATGTCAGAACTGAGGTCATCAGCTCCCCCCCCCCCCTTGAAGGGAAAAATCCAAGAAACACTTCTCTCACTTCAACTTTCCCATTATAGATTTTAACATGTCTGATCAATTCAGACATCTGGTCAGTGTGTGATATGTCAGGTGTGCTGTCGAACATAATTCCAAAATATCTCGCAGCCTTTATATCCATAACAAGAATCTCCTTCACATGATTTGCCAGGACATTTATAAATTCATTTTGAGTTTCTGGTGAAAGGTAAGATACGGGTGCTTTTACTGTACATGTACTCCTCTTTAGTCTCATTAGGTGCTCTTTCAGCACTGGGTCATATTTAGAAAGCACCTCAACCATCTCAAGAACGTTTCCTCTATTCAATGAAGATTCATCTTCCATGTGGCCACGAAATGCCAGATTTTGCATAGCAAGAAACAATGTGATATCCAACAACCTGTGCAAGATATCCCTCCCCTTTTTCTTCTCCCTGTCCATCACAGCAATACTTTCGGCATCAATTGTTTTGTGTAGCCTAAGTCCTGCTGCCAATGTTTTCCATTTTTCAAGGCAGCATATGTGCACTCCCGATGTCTTATGATTATGTAATTTTGGGCTCAGTTTCCACCACTTATTAAACCCAGCAACAAATCTGGATGTTGTTTCTGAAACATTAACAGCAAACAATCTGCAGCAAAAGCAGTATAATTTCTCACTGACGAGTGAATAAACTATCCATGACCGCAGTATTTTCTCGCCATTTGACATTACCTTAGAGAACCATTGTTTTGTTAGCTGGCGCACATCTCCTTTAGCTTTTGCATCTTGCCTGGTCACAACCGACCTTGTTCTGAAACGAAAGATTCCCTCTTTTGATAATTTCAATCCGAAAATGATCTGGAACTGGTACATTCCAGAAAGAAGCATCTGATAAAATATTCCAATTGTTCTCATTAACCTGACTCATCATCACATTTACAGTATTTTGGTTTGAATCAACATTATCAGCATCCACTTCCGTTTCCAAATCATCCACGTCTATTACTTGTATTTCCACGTCAATCCTTGCCATTTTCTGCACTATTTGCTCTTCTGTAGAATGCATGCTGCTAGCATCGGAGGAATCAGTATCAATTGTAGGCCGAAGAACGTCTTTTGATGAACCCTGGCCATAATTTGGTTTCCTGACATATCGAAGCATGGATCCTGCTAGTGATTTTAGTGAGTCACATCCTTTCTTTTTTGCTTTTCGCTGCTTGCAGCCACTAGGCCGTTTAGATTTGTGCACTCCATGTGGCATGATAGAATAATCTTGAACAATAAAAATATAATATTTTTAAATTGCTGAAATGTAATTATTTAAATGCTAACAACACAATTTAATTGAAGGCTGTTTATTTTTCCTCTGCCGCGCTAGTAATACACGCGGGTGCACGCAGTACCTTCCATATAATTATCATAATAAAACACAACAATATTGGTAAATAATTAGTAGTACTAGTAACAAATATATATTAGTGGGGAGCCCAATCCGCCCATCCTTCAGATGGATTTTTGTAGGGCAGCAACAGTAGCTTTGTACCGATTGAAATTTTCCACAGCAGATCAACAAACGTGTGCGTGTATGTCGTCAATATTATAGCAGTAAATTACTTGTAATACTCACTTTTTTTAGTGTAAGCCTTTCTTCGCTGTTGATCTGTTATAAAATTTATGTCCTGTTCTAATTTACTTTAAAAAAGGTTAGTGATACAAATTAAAAATTTCAGTTATTATTTTGATAAAAACGAGTATGTAAACAACGTCTGCACGTGACACCAAGAATCATTAATTGGAGGCAAGGATGGTACCTCGTGCGCTTCGCGCACTGGACCTATGGAGGCGCACGCAAGGAGAAGGAGAAGACAGGGGCGCCTGCATGGCTGAAATAACTCCAAATTTTGCTCCGACCAGCTCTGAATCTCATTCAAAAAAGCACCGGACGCTCTGCAGACTGCATGGTGGCACCCTGTGCGTGCTAGTCATGCATTTAACTATGATTGGTTATCCGCTTGTGAAATCCGACTAGACCGAGCAGTGTGTGCTCTGTAAAATTTGCCGTTTTTCATTTTGGTGTCAGCCCTCTGAGATGGTGTCACCCGGTGCTGTCCGCATCCCACCCACCCCCAGCGACGCTACTGATTGTCATACATTAAAATCTGCTCTCATGATTTCTTATTTATAGATGATCATTACAATCTACAATCATGGACAAAAAGTAAATATACAATATAGATATACATAATAGGTAATAATCAATACTGGGCTTCACCTAAATTCAGTTAAACCTAATTTATAAATTACAAACTAGACAAGAAACTGCTACGTACCAAAACGTTATCCTCAGTCAAGGACAGATGTCACGCACACAAAATAAAGTATATATGCGAAATGTTACATGCACATACATCTTCACACCATCATGGTCACTGGCATTATATAGATGAGTATCCTCAACTCCACAATTACGTGTTTAGAAAGTTAATTCAAAACTAAGTATGAAACTTTAGACTTATTATTTAATTAAGTTTTGAAAACTATCAAATGTCAATTTCGTGTTCTGGTGACAGTTGATAATTTCTAATTACAATAATGTAATATGAGTATTTCTACCAGTGAGAATTAACTACAATGTCTGCTGTTCTCGTGATATGCCAAGAGGCCAAACTGAATAGCGCAACGACTAAGAAGGATAGCTCAAACTTAATACAGCTACCGTTGTACAAACTCTGTAGCATTGAACAAATTAAACAGTAGAACAGTGATTGTCCATAACTTGCTGTTTATTTGCTAAATAAAAGGTGTCTAAACGTGTGTTTCCCGATTGCAAATTATACCATAATTGAGTCTGCCAAATATGTAACCGTTTAAAGTTGTTGTACCAAATCCCCTCTAAGACAGAGATCTTGTTATTATTAAATAAATATATATTAATACCGAAATAATATAAATATTTTCAGTCCAGATTAAATCTACTCTCTGTATGGCCAGCGAACAATGCATACTTCGTTGCAAATGGCTACATATACGGCTGCGCTGGAAACCGGTTTGGAGAAAAGAGTACATCCGTCTGAGAGTTGGTAAATCCAACGTCGCTTTTTAAAATCAGCATACATTAACTCATGCCTTACTAATATGTTACACCGTTGATAAGGGACTCTCTCAGTATAGAGCCATTGTGGCATGTTGGTCACTACTCTGCGTTCAGCACGTCCTGCTACAAAATGTCTTCTCTATACATTTAAAGGCCTGTGGTCTCGTGCAATGGTCTAGAATCCGACCCGCTACAGACTTATCAAAACTTTGAACAACGGAGAATCAAAATATTTAATGCATCTAGTTTTATTACACTTTTAGATTTTAAAACGTTACATCTAAAAATATTCAAGCTGGGAAGAAGGGTATGCTACAATGTGATGCTAACGTTTCTCCCATAGCTTTATTTTGTAGGAAAGTGTTTGTTAAATGTATGTAGCTGATGTATGAAATCAAAATTAGTTATCTCTCGAATTTTCAGGGATGTTTAGTGTGTTTTTTTTTCTTTCAAACGGAGAATATATAGAGGATATTTGCTTGAAACGAGTGAATAACGGATATATTTCATCGAGTGGATGAAAAACTCAGTATTTTCACGAGTGGCGAAGCCACGAGTGAAAATACTAGAGTTTTTTATCCAAGAGATGAAATGTATCCGTTATTCACTCGTTTCAAGCAAATATTCTTTTTATTTTATGCTCACATACGCTGGCTACCTCAAATCTGCTCTTTCACTCGTTTATTCACTCGTTTCAAGCAAATATTCTGACCCAAAAATGTAGTTCCTGTAGTGAAATAATATTGTTATTTTTTCACTGTTATTTTTTCACTGTTATTTTTTCACTGCAGTGAAATATCAATATTATTTTAACTAGAAAATCAGGTAATTCACTGCTGAGCATAAAATAAAATACTTTCTTTGTCTCTTCAACTTTCTAATTTTATTGAGTAGATTTTCCTAATTCCACCGAACGGAGTTAATTTGCCAGATTTTAATCAGTTATCGCATGGACGTTATATAATATTATTTTATGAACACGGTGCAGATTGTTGATTAGAAATATTTGAATTTATAAAAAATAAAATAGAAACAACTGCACAGTACTCGTCCAAAGTTATAAAGTTTACCAAAATTAGTTGAATGTTCTGTGAACTCGTTTGAAATGAATTGTGATTCTTTTCCGCAAAATATGGATTCTAATTCATTAGTGGTTTGTTTGGATTTTGTTGTGTGTGGTTATTGTTGTGTTTTCTTTTGTTTATTTTTTGTTTGTTTTGGTTTTTTAAAATTCATTTTGTTGCATTCTTTGTAATGTAATGCTTACATTGTAACGTGAATTAGATTTGTGACTATGACATTACGCAAATAACCCACTAAACGGTCGAAGGGAAATAACTCCTTATTTCTCACCGTAGATCTACATGTGCCCTACGCGAGCTTGATGTATACTATATCTTTTGATACAGTGTGATAGAGAGGGTCCTATGTCAGAATGAGTCATGGGGGTAATCTACGGTATTTTTATAACTCCGTATGATTTTGTTCATTTAAATAAGTGGGGTTTTTTTTCTTCACATCAAGCTCGCGTCGAGCACCTGTGTGTAGATCTGTATATTGCACCCTCCTAGCGTTTTCTGAAATTAACTAAAAATTAAAGAAATATCTACCTAATGTATTCACATATTTAATGTACGTACGTATGTTTCTATCTTCCATCAACTATCATGATTGTTTCCAAAGTACGTACATTGCCTCAGATGACAGTACATCCTGATATTGTCGAACATCTCCACCCAGTGAGACATACGTTTTGTGTGTATGCTTTGTTCTTGTCTTTTTATTCTTTTCTATTCTTGGGGTGGTGGGGGTGGTTTGGGGGATTAATATTAATAGAAAAAGAAAGATATCTTAAAATCTATATTAGATAACTTAAATAAACATCTTGGATTTAATTTAATTTTAATTTATAAGATACTTTAGTAGGTTTATAACATGGAATATTATAGTTTGATATATATATATATATATATATATATATATATATATATATATATATATATATATATATATATATATATATATATATATATATATATATATATATATATATATTTGTTTTACTAAAGTATTAATCTGGCATGTTCAAGGCTATTATACTAACTCAGTGAAATCATTTCAGTCTCCACCAGAATAAAGTCGGAGACTTTTTACAAGAACGCTCTTGATATAAACAAATAACCATATATTATAAAGATTATATCTTTCTTTACAGTAATATTTTATTGTAAATACACTCTAAGTAATCTTGACTTTATCTTCTATTTGATATCCTTTATAGCATCTTGTCAATTATCTTTTATCTGATATACCTTTTATAGCATCTTGTTCTTTTGATATACTATTTATTGTATCTTGTCAATTATCTTTTATCTGATATACCTTTTATTGCATCTTGTCCTTTATCTTTTGTTTTGATATACTTTTTATTGCATCTTGTCAATCATCTTTCATCTGATATATCTTTTATTGCATCTTGTCAATTATCTTTTATCTGATATATCTTTTATTGCATCTTGTCAATTATCTTTTATCTGATATATCTTTTATTGCATCTTGTCCTTTATCTTTTTTTTTTTTTTTTTTTTGATATACTTTTTATTGCATCTTGTCAATTATCTTGATAATTGATTATCTTACGACCAATCAGTAGGATCACCGGAAAAGCGCACAGAAATAGTTAATTTTATCAACGACCAGAATATCAACGTCTTCTTCCTGACAGAAACATGGCTAAAAACATCAGGCGATGCGTCCAAGTGCGCGGATTTAACACCCACCGCTTACTCCATCAAGTCATTCCCCATCAACTCTCGCAAAGGTGGAATTGCTGTCATCACAAAGAATTGCATGATAAAATGCCTTAAGTACAACACAACCTTCAATTTCTGCCACACATAGTTTGAACTCGTCCAAACAACACTCACACTGGAACAAAAGTCAGTCCATTTTTTCTGTCTCTACCGCCCTCCTCCTAGTAGAAAAAAAACAAGCAGTTCCGAATATTCTGGAGAATGGAAATTCGATATGTAACAACCGAATTATTCTTGGAGATTTCAACTTTCACTTTCTGTCTTGGAAACCCATACACGTCCAAACTCCTAGATTCCATTTAATGTTTTCAACCTTAAACAGTCAGTTAACCAACCCACCCATAAACTTGGTCATATTTTAGACTGGCTTCTTAATAGACCTGATGATAATATTGTGCAATCCACCCTCGTATCCCAAGAATTTACATCAGATCACTTCTGCATTATATGCCTTCTCGACGTATCAGTCCCTAACCCTCCACCTTTATTTGCTACTAAGTGAAACCTCTGTATGATAAATAGAACCAAATTCATGCATGACATCCAAGAAAACATAACAACTTATTTACATCCTACAGCAGAACAACTCGATAACTGCCTGCGTTCATTGCTTGAAAAACATACCCCAGCCATCAAATCCAGAGTATAAATTAAAACAAATTGTTCTCCATGGTATAGCAGTGTCAGAAACCAGCTGCTAAAAGACATCGCCGAAAAGCAGAGAGGCTTTGGCTTTCCATCAGACTCACAATTCATAAACAAATCTATGAAGCCGCTAAGAAAAACGTCACAAACATAGTCCATTTAGCCAAATTATCCCACTACAGTACTAAGATCACGGATAGTTCCAGCTGCAGAGAGCTCTTCGAGAAAACTAACAAACTAATGTCAAGGAACAAATATAAACCACTTCTAACTACCTTCGCTCCACTATATCTTCTGGACCTATTTGCAAATTTCTTCCGTGACAAGGTACAAACCATTAGAGATTCGCGTGACAACACAATTTCAATGACTCATCAGCATACAGTTATGATACAGAATTTCAGCGACAACCTTTAGGAGCATTTGAACTTATCTCTGTTGATTTAGCACGGACAATCGTGATGAAGAGTGCACCAAAGTTTTGTGAACTTGATTCAATTCCGACATCACTGTTACTTGAATGCTTAGATCCAATATTGCCTTCACTAACTGATGTCATTAATATCTCTCTCTCTCTCTCTCTCTCTCTCTCTCTCTCTCTCTCTCTCTCTCTCTCTCTCTCTCTCTCTCTCTCTTTCTCTCTCTCTCTCATTCTCATCAGGGGAATTCTCATCATTTTTCAAAACTGCCATCGTAAAGCCTCTGCTGAAGAAACCAACACTTGACCATATCGATTTAAAGAACAACTGCCTAGTGTCTAATCTTCCATTCATATAAATAAAATCTTAGACCCAACATGTATCTCATTTGAATTCAAAGTCTTTTTAGTAATATATAGTCTGCATATCGCCCTTGCCACAGTTCTGAAACTACTCTTCTGAAAGAATTTAATGACATTCTCTCTGTTATGGATAGTGGAAAGATTACAGTCCTCACCCTCCTTGATTTGTCTGCAGCATTTAACAGAATATACCATGATATATTACTTCACCGTCTCAATTGTGTGCTGATGACACCCAAATATACAAGTCTAGCCACCCAAATGGAGTTGAGAGGTGCACTTTTGATGTGAAATCATAGATGACATGTAACGAGCTGCAGATGAACGATGATAAAACTGAGGCCATTCTGATCACAACACAAAGACTTTCTCATTCACATCCTTTACCTCAGACAATAAATATCAGCAACACCAACATTAAATTCACACAGTCAGTACGAAACCTAGGTGTTACTCTAGACAGTACTCTCACATTGCACCAACATGTCATGAACATATGCAAGGCTGCATATCTTGAACTGAGACGCATCAGTTGCATTCGCAAATATCGTTCAGTTGATGCCACTAAAACACTTTCAAGATTGGACTAGAAATAGATCATCTGATCATCTTTAAAGTACCTCGATCAGAGCACACCTCACCACTGCTCTGTACCTTACACTGGCTATCCATTCGATCCAAATTCAAACACAAAATTTGTTCTCTGTGCTATGTTTCACTGATGGACTCCAGTCCAACATACCTATCCGGCCTCACTCATGTGTAAACACCAGCAAGATACTTACTTTCCTCTTCTGACAATGTTATAGTCATTCTTCCCACTATGAAAACGAAGTCATATGGACAACTTTCTTTTGCATACCAGGGCCCGGCGATGTGGAACGAATTACCCATTGAATTAGACACAAAGACACAGTGGTTCCTCTTAAAAGTGCTTTTTTGACTGCAGGAACAAACTTAGAGACCTACGGGTTTTGTTTTTTGTTTTTCTGTAATATTGTTATACAATTATAGATGTTGTAAAGCGCTTAGAGTTTCTGAAGATTAGGCACAATACAAAGTCCTCATGATTATTATTCCTTGGCATCCGTTCGTCTACGTGAGACGATGGCGTAGCTCCAGAGTCAGCTGTTCCTTCTTTCTGGCTCTCTTTTGAGCATGCTTTCTATTCCTGTCATCATCAGCTTTACTAACTCCATGCCTGACAGCTAGTCGCCAGATTGGACGGTCATTAGCAAAGCTCTCCCAGTTGTTGACATCGATGTTGGCCATTTTCATGTCCCTCTTGCAAATATCTTTGTAGCGCAGGCGTGGATACCAGTCGGTCGTGTACCTTCTGCTAGTTCCACATATAAAAGGTCCTTAGGAATGCGGCCTGGGTCTATTCCCTTGACATGGCCGAACCAGCGAAGGCGCCTCTCGCTGAGAATGGCGAACATGCTGTTGATGTTGGCGCGTTCTAGAACATCTGTGTTAGGTACTTTGTCCTGCCACTTGATGTGCGTAATGCGCCGCAGACATCTCAGGTGGAGCTGTTGGGTTTTCTCTCGTGACTTGCATAGGTGGTCCATGTGTCGCTGCTGTAGAGGAGTGAGCTGAGCACGCAGGCTTGGTAGACACGCAGTTTGGTCTTCTCGGTGAGGTTGGGGTTGTTCCATACCCTCTGGTTAAGTCTGGCTATCACTGCAGCTGCCTTGGCAATCCTATCATTCACCTCATAATCAATTGAGAGTGAACTGGAGATGTTGGACCCGAGATATGTGAAGATCTTGACAACTTCCAAGTTGTATCCATCGATGAGGACAGAGGGAGGGGAGTCTGCATCTTTCACCATAACATTTGTTTTCTTCAAGCTGATGGTTAGTCCAAATTCCTTGCAAGCGTTGGAGAGACGGCATACCACCTGCTGCAGTCCGTCGTCCGTGTGGGATGTCAAGCCTGCATCATCGGCGAAAAGCAATTCACGGATAAGTACCTTTGTGATTTTAGTCATAGCACGGAGACGGGCAATGTTGAACAGCTTTCCGTCAGCCCTGGTATGAATGTACACTCCATCGCTGCAGCCCTTGAAGGCGTACTGGAGAAGAATGGAGAAGAATATGGCGAAGATCGTTCGTCGGCGCAAGCACACAACCTTACTGGCCTCTGATGTTGCGCCGTTGAAGCACACTGTGCTGTGCATGTTCTCTTGGAACGACATGAGGACAGCAAGTAGCCAGTCTTCTGCAGGATTCTGAAGAGTCCACTCCGACTGACCAGGTCAATTGCCTTCGTCAGGTCTATGAAGGCAATGTAGAGGGGAGTCTGCTGCTCATGACACATCTCATGCAGCTGACGTAGTGAGAAGATCATGTCTACAGTTGACCTGCCTGCTCGAAATCCACACTGGGACTCTGGGTAGACGCGGGAGGCTAGGATCTGCAAGCGCGCCAAGGCAACACGGGAGAAAGACTTTCCAACAACACTGAGATGGGAGATGCCTCCGTAGTTGTTGCAGTCGCTACGATCTCCCTTGTTCTTGTACAAAGTGATGATGTTGGCGTCACGCATGTCCTGTGGGACGTATCCCTGTTCCCAGCAGAAGCAGAGAGTATGTGTAGCGGCTGAAGCAGCGCTGGTTTCCCACTCTTGAGGACTTCAGGCGGAATGGCGTCGCTTCCAGGAGCCTTCCCACAGGCAAGGCAGTCTATGGCTTTTCCGAGCTCTTTCAGGGTGGGCTGTGTGTCTAGCTCCTCCATGACAGGCAGGTTAATAATGACACCCAGGGCAGTGTCAATGACGTTGTTTTGGGTTGCATATAGCTCGAGATAGTGTTCGACCCATTGCTGAAGTTGTTTGCCCTGGTCTGTAATGTCTTCGCCAGTCTTAGACTCGAGGGGGGGGCGGTCTTTGAGGTGGAGGGGCCTGTCGCCTTCTTGATGCCCTCATACATTCCTCTTGCATACCCGGTGGCGGCAGCTGTCTGTATAATGTTGCAAAGTTTAAGCAAGTAGATGTTTGCACAGTAGCGGGCAGTCTTCTGGACGTTGTTCTTTGCATTCCTGAGTGCTTGCAATGTTCTTGGGCTAGGTGCAGCTTTGTATGCCAGGAGGGCTTTCCTCTTTTCCTCAGTCACAGACTCATCTCCTCCCAGTTTATCTCATACCAGTCGGCATTTTTCCGTTCCCTCTTGCCATAAGCTATGATGGCTGAGTTGTACACAGAGTGACGGAGTTGGGCCCACTTGGAGTCAATGGTGTCATCATGTGTCACTTTGGTGAGAGCTTCCTGCACTTTGCTGATGAATTGCTGTGTTTTCTCTGGGTTACTTGCACAGCAGGTGTTGATGCGAGGGTGACCATTCTTCTTGGCATGGCGCAGCTTCTTGGGTAATATTTGCACCTTACTGACCACAAGGGAATGGTCCGTGTCGCAGTCGGCACTGTGGTAGTTGCGGGTGAGGATGACGCTGGGCAGTGCCGAACGCCTGGTGATGACAAGGTCTTGCTGGTGCCAGTGGAGTGAACGTGGGTGTCTCCACGAGACCTGGTGGATCTCCTTGCATTGGAAGAAAGTGTTGGTCACACATAGGCTGTAGGAGCAGTACATCTCCAGAAATCGCGTTCTCGTTGATCTTGGCCCTTCCGTAAAGGCCGAGGCAGGCGGACCAGGCCTCATGGTCAGCTCCCACTCTAACATTGAAGTCTCCTAGTAAGTAAAGGCCTTCGTTTTTTGGAATACTTGATATTGCCTAATCCAGAGCCTCATAAAATTTGTCTTTCTCCTCGTGGGTGGAGCGGAGGGTTGGAGCATACACGCTGAAGATGTTGACCGGGCCTAAGGATGTTGACAGCTGGAGGGCAAGGATTCTCTGATGACGGAGGTTCAAACAAGGCGACTAGCGTGTTCTTAACCGCAAAGCCTACACCGTGCTGCCTAGGTTCATTCGAGGGCTTCCCCTGCCAAAAGAACGTGTAATTGGCTTCCCTGATGATTCCGCTGTCAGCCAGTCGGGTCTCCTGGAGACAGGCAATGTCGATGATCAGTCGGGAGAGTTCTTTGTCAATGACGGCAGTCTTCCGTGCATCGTCGATCTGCTTTAGGTCATTTGTCAATCCAGGACACATGGTCCTAACGTTCCAGGTCGCAAAACGAAGAGCTGAAGTTTTCTTATTTCTTCTTTGAGTATTTGTTGGTGCGGAGTTTTATGGCCCACTTGTCGATATAGTTCTCTAAGCTCCACGCACCCAGTGAAGCAGGCAGGCTATGGCGGGCAGCACCTTACTGACTGGGGGCTGCCCAACTTAAGGCGGGCGGTAGCTGTCTAGTGAGACCTGATGATCTCTCCCACCTGGTGCCAAGCTCTTCACCAATGGAGCTTTGGCTTAGAACCGGTAAACTACTACTTCTCGTGTTGTGCCGACGCCATACGACGACGCTAGAGTGTCCTCTCCAGTGGAGCTACGAAGCCTGGGCAGGGTGGTATGGAGAATCAGCTGTTGCCCATGCAGCAGATCCCCCCTCCCTCTCCACGCAGCTGGTGGGCCCAAGGGAACAACGAATGTCGGCACAGCTTGGCACCAACGGCTTCGCAGGAGTTGTCGGAATGACATTCAGACCGCCTTAGGGACTCCATCTCCGGATTTTTGTTGGGGTTTACTCCCTTAGCCTTTCACTTGAGTGTGTATATCCGCAAGGCAGCAGAGGTTTGGAATCGGAGTTTTCCTTCTCCTAGATGAGCTACCATACAAGGTTTACGAGTCCCATCTACCCTATTATTATTATTATTATTATTATTATTATTATTATTATTATTATTATTATTACTACTACTACTCATCTGATATAGCATCTTGTCCTTTATATTTTATTTGATATACATTTTATATCAACCGCTCCGGTGGCCTAGTAGTTAAAGCGTCCGCCGTGGAAGCGGGAGTTCGTGAGTTCGATCCCCAGCCGAGTAATACCAAAAAATTACAAAACTGGTACTAACAGCTGCCCAGCTTGGCACACAGCATTAAGAGGTTAGTGTAAGGACTGGTCATCCTGGTATCAGGATAATGTGACTGGGTGGGACATCATGCTAAATGTCTGCGACATGATGCCCTAGTGCTAGACATCACTATAAACTGCCTCACTGCAGACATCGTAAATGACTAAACAAAATGGTTAAAGCTTCGTTAAAAGATCAAACAAGCATTTTATATCATCTTGACCTTGATCTTTTTATCTCATATACCTTCTAAGTAATCATGCCCTTATATTTTATCTAATAGCCTTTTATAGCATCTTGCCCTTATAATTTATCTACTAGCCTTTTATAGCATCTTGCCGTTTTTCTTTCATTTGATATACCTTTTATTTTATCTTGCCATTCTCTTTTATCTGATAGTCTTTTATAGCATCTTGCCCCGTAGCTTTTATTTGATATAACTTTTATAGCATCTTATCCTTTATCTTTTTTGATAGCCTTTTATATCATCTTGGCCTTTATCTTTTTTTTGGTAGCATTTTATATCATCTTGCCCCTCATCTTGTATTTGAGATTGTTACGTGCTTAGGCTCGAATAAACAGTAACATAGAAAGAGTGAAAATAACAAGCTTGTAAAAACTTAATAAACAATATATTGAGCACATATATTTTCCAGAAAAGAATCTCAAGTTTTCAAATACGTTTCAAATGTTCTGCACCGTAAGCGAGATTCACAAATCTCCTGGAATACAACTAAAATTCAAAATAATCTCATGTAAATAAAAATGTACCAAATGAAACAACAATTGGAAAAAAACATGCTTCATGACCCTTGTACAGTCGAACGATTCATACACCGATAAACCGCACAGTTTCACCACGTACTTCAGGTTGGCCCAGACTTGTATCGGCCGCTCGCAAACTTCATGGATCCACCAAATGTACAGTCATACGTATACACACGCACAGACAGCTTACAGCACCCTTGTATTAGCCACGTCTACAGTCGTGGCTCCAATACATGTACAGACATACTACATACATATAGTCAGCTCTACGCTTCAGCTAAACTCGTCAGCTTAAGCTCGTCGGCTACACTCGTTACATAATTAACTCGTTACACCCTTTAGACTCGTTAGCTACAATAAAACCAAACTGGTAAAAATAATGAGTTCTGGAAATTGCTAATACATTAACTCTTAATAGCAACTTGAAATTCACAGTTCACAACTTTTCAAATCTGCGTTGTAATAAATGAATCATTACACGATATGACAATACAAACTCAGTAAACTACACGTATCAAATGAAATATAAATTTAACACTCAAAAGATGGCTTGAGAATACAATGATGAACGTGCACTCCTCAACAGATCTAGAACGACCAGTGTCGGTTATACATTGATCTTGCTTAAATTCATAGGACAGTGAGTAATATTCAGGGTAAAATACCCGTGCATATCGTGATTATAATATCCCTCGCCGCAAGTAATTTCCGGCGAGACATATACTGATTCCGTCGCTTGTCTGGATAAAACACCTGTTCACCCTAGTTAACGTTGTACGCATGCACAACGAAAAATAGTCAAACATTTCTCAGGCATAACAATAGCTTTTTTATTTTTCTTTCCTAATTCTGTGACATCTTTCATCTTTTATTTCATGTACCTTCTACGTAATCTTGTCTTTATCTTTTATTTGATAGTCTTTTCTAGCATCTTGGCCTTTATCTTTTATCTGATAGCCTTTAATTGCATCTTGGCCTTTATCTTTTATTTGATCGATATCATCTTGCCCTTTATCTTTTATATGATAGCCTTTTATAGCATCTAGCCCATTATCTTTCAATCTTTATCAACTGCATATTTGCATTTACTTTCAAGGTTTTTCTTCTCCAGAAGTTGTGAGCAATTGTTTTGTATCTGCTTTTTTTAACTTAACTTTTAATCGGGATAAGTCAGTTTTCCCATGAAACTGCAAAGCAGACATTATTGCGCTTCACGCACACACGCACATGATTTCGTTGTCTGCTTACTTATCTATGAAATGTGTTTTATGTCATATCTACCTACATCCTGAGCTCAATGGCAAACAGAGAACTTGTACTCGATTGAAAGTGGTTTAGTTTTGTACATTTTGTGTATTCCTGGAACTAGGTGCAGTTCCGCACAATAGGCTGCTATATCAAAGACCTAGCGCGGTAACAGCGAAACCGTCTTTGAAAGCCCCACTGTGGAGCAGAAGGTTGTCGTTGCGTATTACAGTAACGTTTTATTTTCGTGTTGGCCGAGACGGCATGTGTGGTCAACTATAATACCCGTAAAGCGACCGACGCAAGTGCAATTTTAGCGTGCGTCATGGTAGAGTTTCTATCGCGACGAGAAAAACACAGTAAATTCAGGGCTGATAGCACTTAGCGATTACATTTTGCCCGTCGTCGGAGTTGTATTCTACTACGGAAAACCGCAGGTAATATATGGAAACATTTTAATAACCGCCTGGTATATGCGACTTTCCATAATTCGACCCTAACTTGTTTAAGCTGTGTTACCAGAGCGATGAAGAAAAGAAAGCCCCACACGTATTTCTAACCATGCAGCAAGGTCGTCCTCTGTTATACAAGTAATTGCACCGCGTGGCGTGCTAACACTCTGCGATGGGAAATACGCAAAGGCATCTTGGCGACAAGCCATTTTTTTCTTCTTCCTCTCCTGGAGTTATCAACGGTTGGTCACGATGTTGTTGACTGAGATAATAATAAAGATCCCTCACAAATTGCTTATATGCAGCACCTTGCGCTCTTGTATAGCCAATTTATTTCGCCCTAAAATCTATTTGTGCCACTTCTGCAAAATAGAACCAGGCTCTATTTGTAATTGTTCGCGTAAGATAAAATCTCACCAGATTGTTTACTCGTAAATATTGTCAGATTTGAGTCGCTGAGTCATCTAAAGAATTTCCGAATGCTTTCCAAACAATCTACCCAGTCGTCTCTACAAACGATGACGTAATCGATATGAGCGTACAACTATCTAGACCGTAAGTGGGATTTGCCAGAATCCCTTCAAAAGATCAAACTAGGTTTTTTTTTTTTAATATGAATTAAGGTCGCATGCGCAACTATGTGCTTTCGCGACCAGTTAATGCCCGAGGGTCGGGCTATTTGATTGGTCGGGCTATTTGATTGGTCGGGACCAAAGGTAACTTTGACTACACTAGGCTGTGTTGTCGCAGTCTCCCCGGCACCCGCGTTAAATGGCAGTCTCGCCTTAGAGTAAAATGTCGGGTCACGGCAAAGCAGGAAGGCAGAACAAATACCAATATTGTGTAAGCCACCTGTGCAATTATATCAAATCCATATAGTCATAGAATTTTTCATCTTTCCTATCAATAAATATTTCTAGTACATAGTGTACATGTTGTAGGTCCTTAACAAATTTAATTGCTATAATGTCTTAGCGACATAAATAAGTGTAGTCACTGTTAGGTATTTTAGCTTGTTAATTTTGAGCGGTGGTCAAAATTGATCAAGTTAGATTTCGAGAAAG
This sequence comes from Unio delphinus, assembly GCA_029339505.1. Classification (NCBI taxonomy): domain Eukaryota; kingdom Metazoa; phylum Mollusca; class Bivalvia; order Unionida; family Unionidae; genus Unio; species Unio delphinus. The sequence goes on from JAQISU010001235.1 coordinate 37,855,834, forward strand.
AGATTGTTCGAAAAGGGTTCTCCTACCAAATTAGAACCCTGGGGAGAAAAATAAAATAAAATAAAATAAAATTTAAAAAAAAAATCAAAACAAATTAAAAAAGGGAAAGGTAATGCTTTTTTTTTTTTAAATATGAATTAAGGTCGCATGCGCAACTATGTGCTTTCGCGACCAGTTAATGCCCGAGGGTCGGGCTATTTGATTGGTCGGGACCAAAGGTAACTTTGACTACACTAGGCTGTGTTGTCGCAGTCTCCCCGGCACCCGCGTTAAATGGCAGTCTCGCCTTAGAGTAAAATGTCGGGTCACGGCAAAGCAGGAAGGCAGAACAAATACCAATGTTGTGTAAGCCACCTGTGCAATTATATCAAATCCATATAGTCATAGAATTTTTCATCTTTCCTAACAATAAATATTTCTAGTACATAGTGTACATGTTGTAGGTCCTTAACAAATTTAATTGCTAAAATGTCTTAGCGACATAAATAAGTGTAGTCACTGTTAGGTATTTTAGCTTGTTAATTTTGAGCGGTGGTCAAAATTGATCAAGTTAGATTTCGAGAAAGAAACTAGGTGACCTGCTTTGCATTTTCAATTTCGTCGGTGCAGTCATCGATTCGTGGTATTGGAAATGACTACATTTTAGTGACGCTGTTCACTTTTCTATAGTCAGTACACATAAAGAAAGTAGTACACGGATTAGGTACATGAATACATGGTGGACTCCAGTTACTGAACTTTGTTCTATGAAATTATTCTCCTGAAAATACTAAATTTCCTTTTCCAAACAATCCTGCTTGAGATGCTTCATCCCGTAAAGATGCTGTTTCGCAATTGTAGAATTTACAATTTGAACGCCATGGTAGATTTTTGTTGTTGCTCGGCATGGAAAATATGGAAACGTGCTCGTATTCATATAACAGCTGCTTTGGTTCAGTCTTGTCTGTGGATATAGATGTTAAAGAGTGTGGTCGAAATTGTTTAATGCTTCCTTATTAGTTCTTGTTTCAAATCAATATGACCAATTCATATTCTTCAATGTTTGATAAATCTTTCCAAACTACCATGACTTTCCGAGTGATGGGTAGAGGAGTTAAAACAGCTATATCCCTAGTTCATTCATAATGTTTTGGAAAAAAATTACACACACACACACACACACACACACACACACACACACACACATATATATATATATATATATATATATATATATATATATATATATATATATATATATATATATATATATATATATATATATATATATATATATAATAATAATAATAATAATAATAATAATAATAATAATAATAATAATAATTCTTTAAATCTTGTAATCTTCTAAATTCGATATAGTGAACCTCGTTTGAAAATGCCAAAAATATATTTAATTTAAAATGGTTCGGGTATTTTAAAACCACACTAACTCTATCCTAAGAATAATTAGACCTTTTTTATTGTGTGTTAACAATGTTATGAAAAATAATGATAATATCTGATATATGCAATGACAATAAGATAAAAGCCAGATACACAATGTCTTGCCAAATCAGATTTTCAGCTCCAAAAAATATCTGAGAATTAAGCATTGAAAGCAATTAAACTTCTTCAAAGCAGCAAGTCGCGTGGTGAGGACGGGCTTCCGGAAGAATTTTTAAATTGTAAAGAAAACTTGTCATAGTACTTAACACCTATTTTTAAAGTTAATTCTATAATGGTACGTATCTTGATAGATAAATAAAGGGTTTAATTATACCCCTTGTTAAGAAAGGCGGCTCCTTTGATATTAAACATTACGGAGGAATGCCATTACCAGAGTTATTTACCACTTATTATTTTAAATGAAAGACAACACTAGGTCACCAACTATGATAGGACACACGAAGAACAGTATCTATCTATCTATCCCTTAGTCTTGCCGACCGTTGGGGCACCACTGATGACCTGAAAACCATCTTCCTCCATTCCAATCTGTTCTCTTATACTCTCACTGTGTCACTCAACTTCAATCCTGTCCACTCTGAGATGTTATCCTCCCATCTTTTCCTCTGTCTTCCTCTCCTTCGCCCTCCAGGCACAGTATAATGCAAAAGTACTCAGAATTAAGAATTAGGTTTCTTGCAAAGTACGATTGCACAGATACTGAAATAATTTGTAATTTCTTAGTAATAACGTTGATGTGATAGTCAGAAAAACAGATTAATTTATTTATGTTGCCTTTAAGCTAAGGAAAGTGTTACGTATATCCTGTCATATGTATATGATTGGTGTCCCGTAGTTAGCGCACGTCAAAAGCGCGCAGACAAATGCGCAAGGCAAATATGATAAAGGTTAATATGTCAAATAATTAAGATTCATACGTATTGTTTAACAACGTTTATTATGTCTACCATTTTTAAAATTACAACGTTATGTGCGATACCGCGCAGATATTCGATCAATGGTACGTTGCCATATGTTGGAATCAAAGCTAGCAGGTGTCGATTAAGTCTGACGTACTTTGATTTCGATGCGTCATGCTGTCTAAATCATGCTCGATATCGTTCGATCATAATCTCATGATCTTGCTCTTTGTGAAAGTGGTCAACAAGCTTGTAGACAGACAGATGATGACAGTATACTGTCTGTTGAAATGACAGATGACAGGTCTCAACCGAATTATTAGTGCGTACTGTCGTTTACACTGTCGCGCATGTTCCACAGATTAATAGGAAATCTCTGATTTCCTCGACGGTTTATTCTTTGTCTTCCCAGTAATCATTGATTGGCGTAAGTTCCGGAGGGCTGCTTTCCACTAACTCATCAAAAACATCTGGAACACCTTCAACTGGAACAAAACTGAGGGCTAAAAGCATTTTGACATACATGCGAACATTTGCATCATCTCAGTAAGCCTTCGCTAAATCACGATTTTGTACTTTGCGCCACAAACATTGTCCTAGATAGAAGAAGCATCCTGCTAACGGTGCTCCTGGGAAAATGGTTGCACAAGCATTTTAGACTGGCTTTCTCAAAATCGGCCATGATGCTAGCAGGATTAAGACCAGGATGCAGTTCGATAATTTTCTGCATGACGCGTTCGATATCCATTAGTTATTATGTGATCTTTATCCCTCTGCGACTCAGTCTATTATTTTGTTAGATAAGATTTTTAAATTTTTACAAAATTAATTTGGTATTTATAGTTTTCAAGGCTTCTACTGCGTAAATACGCAGCTTGATGTCTGCTCACTGGAAACAGTGATTTCAGCTATTACTTTATTTCTACTCAATATTAATAACGTACATACTTTGATGTCTGCTAGCTGGAAAATATAGTGATTGAAACTATTACTTTATTTCTTCTAAATATAAAGGTTCTACACTCTTTGATGGCAGCTCACTGGAAATAGTGATTCAAACTCAAACTACTGGCATTCTTTGTCTGCTTACGTATCTATGTAATCGGTGTTATGTACACATCTACCTACAACCCGAGTTCAACGATTCGTGTAATTTCTTAAAATTGATGTATTTTTTGGAAATTCGCGCTGTTCCGCATAATAAACCGTATGTCAATGACCTGATGATACATATAATGATGAATACACTACACAAAGCAATTATATATGTGTATGTGTGTAAGTGGACTTCTGTGAGGAAATATTACATGCAAATAGAACAATATTCGTGTGACCTCAATGAAACAATTCTACGGTCGAATAGTTTAATATCCAATTAAGCCCCTGAAGTGTCCAATGAAACTGCTGCATTAATTCGATTAAAAGGGTAGAAACGAAGACGAGATGGGCTTAGCTTTCTTAATATTTTTAATAGCACGGATTACAGCATGCATTGTGCTCTCAGTACGCGTGATGTAATCACGCTTTTCATAACGTTTAATTTAAGGTTAAAGAGGAAAAAATTTACAAATATGTTCACAATCGGGAAGAATCATCTGACATTAGATTCTTAAGAACATTGGTTTAACGAAAGGCTTCAAAATTTAGTTTAAACTTTAAGTATAAGAGTTCTACGTAATTTGAGCAGCAATCTCTTTCGAACTCATTGGCAGATTACTTGAACAACATTGGCACCCAAAAACCAAAATCAAATATATGACGAATCCTTTTGTGTCCAATATCGAGGAATACTTGAACAAATAAAAGGTACAATGTACTAACCTTCCGATTGAACAAGAAAGCAGTTCGAGAGAACTTAAATCTTTTCTTAGAACTATGAAACAAATTTAAAAGCAGCCGGATGCGATATGACGTGGAATGAACATGTTATATATATATAATGTCCAGGAAGGGAGGAAACGGTCGGAATAGAAAGACTCGATGAAATAGGAAACGTTGGAACACGTTCGAGAAAGAAGGTGATACATCAGTCGTGGACATTGCGCTCTTTTCACTACTCGTTATTACGATGAAATAAATTTAAATTAGCCACTGATATTAAACCCTGCTGATATAACTTAAGTTGAATTGAAGTTACCACTATTAATTTCTTCGATTACATTTGCTATTTTTCTTGTCTAGGAGGGCTCGTATTTCTTCCCAATTATCTTGGCCAGTTCTCTGTTGATATTTTATCTATTTACTCACACCAGGTCAAAACATCAAGGGAGGCTAACGTAGCTAAGTCTATATATATATATGTATATATATATATATATATATATATATATATATATATATATATATATATATATATATATATATATATATATATATATATATATATATATATATATCGTGGTCGGACAATCTGGTCCTCTTCCAGACATTCAGGACTTTTGGGGGAGGGTTATCGACAGCATTATTAGCCACAACATGAACTATCTCGGGAGTTGGCAACCTATTTTACATAGCGTGCTACCGTTTTCCGGATTAATTACGAAATGAACGAGCGCGTGTCACCAGTAAGAGAGTAACATTGTTAAAACAGCGATTTAGCAGCCCTTCGCGTGCCACACAAAACATCTTGACGTGCCACTTTCTGGCACGCGTGCGTTGAGTTGCCGACCACTGGACTATCTAGACTACTTAAGTCCTGTAATCAATGCCGGAACCATTTTTTTCAGTTCCTTGATAAAAAAGAACTCTGTGTGTGTGTGTGTGAGAGAGAGAGAGAGAGAGAGAGAGAGAGAGAGAGAGAGAGAGAGAGAGAGAGAGAGAGAGAGAGAGAGAGAGAGAGTATGTATTTATGGAAAAGTGCCCTATTTTGTAACATTAACAGCCAGTCCTTGGAGCTCGAACATTACCTTTCTGGTGTAACAACGCAGTTTCTACAGGATTTCTGCCAGAAGTAATAGTTTTCTGAATATGAATGAGTCTCGGCAAGCACATGTCTCTTCCAAAGAAAATACTGCGTAAATTCTCGGCAGTCTGGAGAGATACTTATGTAGAGCAGATAATACATGCAATGAAATTTCGGTCATTCCGTCTCAATTTTTTTCCGGTAATTCCGTTACACATAAACTCCACAGATTCAAATTCCATTAAAAATATGATTAAAATACAATTTCGGTTATTTTTATATGAAGAAAAGAGAAGCATATTGTTATTGATATTAAGTTCGCTTTTAGTTGGCAGTTGTTGTTGTTGTTGCTGTTGTTATTGTTGTACTGTAAATTATGATTTTCAAAATGGTCCAAAGGCTACAGCTGTTCACGTGGTTGATAATTAGGACGATGACTAGTTAATGTGTTTTATAATTGTGATGAGTACGGACATATGACATAATCTTTATATAAATGTGGTCTCGGGGGTGGGGGTGGATAATGATGCATTTATTTTAAGACATATTGTCCTTGAATACAATTACAGATGAAAAATCTGATATTTTGTCATCATCATTCCCACATCGCCACTGTCGTCTTCATCATAAAAACGAGTGAATACGCAATTCACGTTAACCTAATGCCGAGGTTCGTCTATTCGACATAACAATGTCCCAGACCACTGTTGTTATGTCTGCCAAATCAATTTAAGGTCCTAATATATTTACAAAGAATTTAAGTTCAGTTTTGATCATTAAAAAGGTATCCATTGTATTCATGAAGCACTGAATATAAAAAAAATTGTTTTTGTTGTTGACTATGTTGTAAATATTCATCGCTATTCTCGTTAATTCAACAAATCCAAAACGGACTAATATCAATAAATATTGAATCCCGACCATATGAAATTCTACACATATAGTATACAGCGTACATTTTATGTGCATCGAGTTTAAAGATGTAGACTGCAGTGCGCAATTAGTCTTCATCTGTTTGGGTACAGTTATAAGTGCCTTTGGTACACACATTAACTGTGGAAATCATACAAACAACGGTTAAAGAAAGTAAGAACTGAGTTTTGGCTATCTACCAACTTAAGGCGATTTTGACCGAGAAATCAGCTGATCCATGTAAACAAAACCACGTGACCAGATTTAGCATTAATCATCTTATTAGCATTTGCTAATCAAAATTTGTCTTCCGTTCAAATATTACCAATCAGAGACGAGGATTTCAGTTAGTCCGTACATTCGAGCACATTTTGTATAAAAATGTAAACACGGTGCGCAAAAGCCCAAACAAAGAATAAATAGAACAGGAAACATACTGTATGATATTTAGCAGCTTCAGGGACGAAAATGCCATTTTTAGGTCGCGATTGGAGGTCTCCTGGTGATCAGTGGGTCAAAACAAACGAAGGATGGGAGAGACTGAAGCTTTGGAGGGTCAAAGTTTTTGAAAGCCTGAATGAAAATTTTATCGCAAGGTAGGCAATCCATTCTTTTTTTAAATACACGCAGTTGTCTTTGTCACGGCACATAGTGATTCGACTACGCAGTAACCAACGACCACGTATTGCGAACGGCCAAGTCAAAATTATGTATTTCAGACAGTATTTAATTTGTTTCTCATGGACCTTATGCTTTAGGAAATTCACTGCAAAATTCAATGAACTCGTTTGTATCACGTGATTTAATTAATTAGTAATTATCATTGTAGACCCATGGCAGTACTAGATCTTCTAATAAAAAAACACATTAGGCATCGTTTGCATATATATGCGAATACAGTAATATTATAAGCTCATTTATAAAATGAGTAGTTCTAACAAAACAAATGTAAATTTTATATTTGTCCGTATTTCGTTCCTTTTTTCATATTATGAGTGCTACATTTTGTATGTAGCTATGTTATTTGGCTCTCGTTGAGTTTTCTCAAGGATATAAAAAAAAATTAAAGGTAAAATCTATGGCACAAAAATATCCAAGAGAGAGAGAGAGAGAGAGAGAGAGAGAGAGAGAGAGAGAGAGAGAGAGAGAGAGAGAGAGCTATATCTGTCATCGTTACATGAGATGGGAATGTTCAGAGAACATTTGGAGACAGGAGTCGCTCAAAAAAGTATTGAAGCTTCCAGTAATAGAATAATTGATTACCAGCAGGTACATCTTGTGGTTAGAGAGTCACCGGCCATAGTCAGTTAGTCACTTTTACTGGAGTCAACAGTCTGACCTACTGTTGGTATACGAGTATGCCAGTCACGATAAATCGATTATTAGCATCGTTCGATCATTGATTGAAAGTCCGACGTCATTACTTTTTTATATTAAAACAATGATGGTTTATTATTATCTTTAATTAAATATACATTTATCAAACCTATGTCAAAGTATTAGGGACAATTTTTAACGTAGCTTTTTTAACAAAGCATTTATGAATTTTATTTAAAGTCAGAGGTCTTTTGGTCACGAATAAATCTTGTGAGCGTCACAATTCAAACAAATACAAATGGATATTTATCGGACTTGTTAATGGTTAAATTTGGACGAGATATCGATCGACTTTGATAGTTATTATTTTGTGTCATTTGGTTCCTGGTCGAAGGGAATATCTTCGGATTTGGACTTTAATTGCTTTCGGTCATGAACCCAGTGTACAAGCTTGGTTTGCAGATATATGTTCAAAGAACGCATAAAAAGCGCGTGGTATTTACAAACTAAACAGGCGAAGCTTGTGATAATTAGCTTTAGTAACCATTTTTTCAAGGCATATATGGCATACAGGAGATTATAATTATCATCTGACATCCCAAGGCAGTCATCACATGTATTAGTACAGTTCTGTGACTGGGTACAGTTGGATACCTATGGACAGAAGATGTAGACAGAATAATTTCATTTATCTTAAATAATTTATTATTTAAAATTCATGTATATGAGTAAAATGCACACAAAACTGTAACTGAGAACTTAACTTCCTGGGCTCATCATGGCAAACTGAAGATGGCTACTACATTGGAATCTAAGAACCAACTTTGGTGAAGTTCCACCAAGCAATTTAGGAGATGCATTTATAAACGAGTAATGTGCATGTGACCTTTGAACCCGAATTACTATTTGGTTACATCTGGACGGTTTATGGGATGAACCCAGTGATCGACCATTCCATTCAGAGGACATTGCCTAGGTTTAGGGTCAGAGGACATTGCCTAGATTTAGGGTCAGAGGACATTGCCTAGATTTAGGGTCAGAGGACATTACCGAGATTAGGGTCAGAGGACATGACTTAAATTTAAGCTCACCGGCCATGACCTACATCTGTTGGTTACAATTAGCTGATTTGGCAAGTTAATTAAGACTTATTTTTGGTTCATGTAATTCTTTTTAGCCAGGAAAGATGACATCGTGTTACCATTGGTACTATTGCTGCTTTGCTAGGATGTTACATGGATAAATACTGAGGCAATCTGGTTATCGGCCAATACTAATGATTGAACCCATTTTTTCCCCCATAATTCTTTTCACAAAACTCTCTCTCTCTCTCTCTCTCTCTCTCTCTCTCTCTCTCTCTCTCTCTCTCTCTCTCTCTCTCTCTCTCTCTCTCTCTCTCTCTCATATAGCAACAGCAGCAACACTTGCAACTATACAACTACCTGTTAGGATCAAAACAGCTACAGTAGCTTAGGAAGATGAAGACCGATTAAAATGCTGATTTGGAAATAAGAATTTTGAAGGATTTCTTTGTAGCTGCAGTATATCTCCCGTCTAAATTTGTCCACATATCACTGGCAGTAGAGGGTTGAAAAGGACTTCGATAAATATAGTTCTATGGGATCCACTGACGCGTGACTTCAGGAGGGACTTCGTTCCAAGATTTATTAATAAAATTAGGCAATCAAAATTTTTATATAGTATGGTAGAGAGGGTCCTATGTCAGAATGGGTTATTGGGGTAATCTAAGGTATTTTTGTCACTCCGTATGATTTCTTCCTTTAAATTATTGGTTTTTTTTTTTTCCACACCAAGCTCGCGTCGAGCACCTGTACATCGTGTGTGTCGGGGGCGGAGGGGGGGGGGAGCAAACTTATGTAAGGAAAGTAGCACTTGCAAACTGCCACGTATAATTTGCATCAATGAAGAATACAATATACCTTAACATAATTAGGAGAATGGCACTTGAAAGCAGTCATTTACAATAATACATAAAGGAAAATTAGAAAATAACATAAAATTTACGGCTGTAATCCCCCTCCATACAAAACACACCGAGGTCTTACCATAGCTAAAGGTCGAAGGCGTACCCACAGCACATATTATTCAATCAATCCCCTTTTCACGTTATATGTATACAGTATTCTACAATTGAAAACTATAAAATCACGTCTTCCATCTTATTTAGAATGGTAGATTCTGCGCTTGTTACACAACTGACCCGAGTGGAGTAGATTGGTTTCTTTCTTATTTTCAGATTAATGCGGTTGGCGCTGGACGAATGGGATGAAGACTGTACTAAACTTCATAACGTTCATCAGCCTCACGTTCATTTCATCCGAGGTACCACTAAAGAGGTGAAACTTTGTTCCTTCATTATTTATATTTTGCAATTCGAAATTTTCATTTTTTAAATATAATTTTCTTTTTTTCTTCTTGAAACTAAATTTCAATTTTTTCCCCAAAGAAGTACAAACTGCATTAATTTATCGGGTGGTGTGGGGTGGAAAACAGTTGGTTGGAAGAATCACCAAAAGCTCCATTGTATTGAGTTTGTCGTCTGTCTGTGCTGTTTAATAAAATCAATAAAATTTGATAACCACAAATAACTTGTAGCTACTGATGGACAGCCGAAGTCAAGGCGTGAGACATAAGTTTTACAGGCACCCAAAGAAACTAAATAGTTTTTGCTCCAACACATGGCTAACCTTTCAGTGACTGATAAAAAACAGCTGAAAAGAATTAAGAGTTAACAGAAAACATCCCGGCATAAACATATTTCATGTTATTTAGTTTTAAATAGAATAGCCTTCAGAAAACATAAAAATATTGTACATGATTTCTCAAAAACTGCTGAACAGAAACATACCAAATTTGATAACCGCTCCGGTGGCCTAGTGGTTAGAGCGTCCGCCCCGGAAGCGGGAGGTCGTCGGTTCGATCCCCGGCCGAGTCATACCAAAGACTTACAAAAATGGTACTAACAGCTGCCTCGCTTGGCGCTCAGCATTAAGAGGTTAGTGTTAGGACTGGTCGGCCTGGTGTCAGGATAATGTGACTGGGTGAGACATCATGCTACATGTCTGCGGCATGATGTCTCAGTGCTAGACATCACTATAAACTGCCTCACTGCAGATATCGTAGCGATATGACTGAAAAATTGTTAAAGCTACGTTAAAAAAAATCCTAATCAAACAAACAAACCAAATTTGACAGGTATTCTCCTGGCAGGAAGGCCAATTTCAAATTTGATCCAAATAATGTTAAACCGCCATAAAATATGACCACCATTACTAAAAATAGAAAAATCTTCAAACAGTTTTTGAAAGAACGTTTTAAAACAAAACGGACGAATTATTAAGGAGTGCTTACAGTCTTGTACACATCATACTGAATCGCCAAAAGATTTTGCCACCGTTAATACAAAGGTAAGTCATTGAATGCCTTAAAGACACGAGTCATGGGTTACTGTTACACATTGGCTTGTCTTTTTCCAGTTCTTTAGATTTTGTATATTTTGTCTTGCTTGAAGGTTTCCCTAGGTTTTGTATCTTTATCTATGTTTGACAATACATCAGGATATTTTCATCCATGTTTGAAAGCAGATCAGGATATCTTCATCCATTGTTCGACAATACATCAGGATATCTTCATCCATATTTGACAGTACATCAGGATATCTTCATCCATATTTAACAGTACATCAGGATATCTTCATCAATATTTGACAGTACATTAGGATATCTTCATCCATATTTGACAGTACATCAGGATATCTTCATCAATATTTGACAGTACATCAGGGATATCTTCATCCATATGTGATAATACATCGAATATCTTCATCCATAATTGACAATACATCAGGATATCTTCATCCATTGTTTGACAGTATATCATGATGACAGTACATCAGGATATCTTCATCAATATTTGACAGTACATCAGGATATCTTCTACCATAATTCACAGTACATCAGAGATATCTTCATCCATATTTGACAGTACATCAGAGATATCTTAATCCATATTTGACAGTACATCAGGATATCTTCATCAATATTTGACATTACATCAGGATATCTTCTACCATAATTCACAGTACATCAGAGATATCTTCATCCATATTTGACAGTACATCAGAGATATCTTCATCCATATTTGACAGTACATCAGGATATCTTCATCAATATTTGACAGTACATCAGAGATATCTTCTACCATAATTCACAGTACATCAGAGATATCTTCATCCGTATTTGACAGTACATCAGGATATCTTCATCAATATTTGACAATACATCAGGATATCTTCATCCATATTTGACAGTACATCAGGATATCTTCATCAATATTTGACAATACATCAGGATATCTTCATCCATATTTGACAGTACATCAGGATATCTTCATCCATTGTTTGACAGTATATCAGGATATCTTCATCCATATTTGACAAAAGAAAAGGGATATATTCATCCATATTTGACAGAACATCAGGATAATTTGTCCAAGACTTAGGGGCAGTGATGGATTTAAACATTTGCTAAAAAAGATACAGCTTAGGGCCTCAAAGTCTGAAGGAGCCTCTCAAGTTATTTATACCAACTAGGGACTTGCCATGTCTAAACCCGGCATTGACTAAAAGCCATCTATGCCAAGAATTTTAATATCAAAGTTGTGCAAATCTTTTCTGAAGAAACGTACAGCTCATTTTTGCCAGGATGCATTCTTTCAAGTTTAGCTTTATTCTATTCATCAGTTTTGAAGTAATTTGAATAGCAATTTTTTATGAGCCATTCAAAAATTTAACTTTGCCTTTTAGACTGATGATCCAAAACCTTTACAGCAGAATGTTACCAAATTTGACAGAAAACATTCTGTAACGAAGGGCTTTCAGTTTCATACATTTAATGCCATCATCAGTGTAGCAAAATTAAACAAAATTTTATTAAAAAACAAACTAGAAAAAGCTTTAAATTTTAAACAATGATCCAGATCTGTACAAAATATGGCCCCCATTACTAAAATTACCTAAATCAACAACTTCACCAAAACTGCTGACAGAATTCGATCAGGTTTTTCAGTAAGCATCGTGGCATAAGGACCTTTCATATTTATACAATGTTTCCAGATACACCTTAAATTATGACTGCTTTTAAGAAGACTAGAAAAACTTTTCCAAAACTGTAAAACAAAATTTGACCAAACTTGACAGAAAACATCATTGTTAAAATTAAAGAGTCATTCAACAATTTATTCACAGACAGTGCTCTATGGATTTGCATAAATGAGAAATGTATTCTTACAAGAAGGACATTTTAGTTTATACAGATGATGTCTGTTCACAATTCAATATGGCAATCTTAATTAAAAATAGAAAACCTCTTAAACTACTTTTTGTTATTAAAAAAAAACACTTAAAAAACTCAATAAAAATGGGACAAAAAGGATCCTAGCATGAAAGAAAGTACTTTATCACAAATGGCTTTAATGTAGTTACAAAATAATACAGGTCTGACGTCAAATATGGTTTCAATTACTTAAATGAGAAACCTTTTGAATGATTGTATGTCAAATACTTAACCACAGATTTTGACCATATTAGCAGAAAACACCTTTGTACAAAAGGACTTTTAAATTTGTACAATTCAAAGACAACATCAATTTTTTACAAGTCATTCCCTGACACCATCAAATCAGAACAAGTGATGCTCAGATACAATATATGTGTGTACATATCTTGCCTAGACACCATCAAATATGGCTGTTATTACTAACAAACAAACATAAACTTTATACATTTTCTCTAAATCCACTCAACAAAATTTACCAAATTTGACATTAACCATTCTTCCTGAAGGCATTAAAACTTTATATTAACGGCACCAAGCCATCACCAAATATGTATTTTTTACAAAACAAAAAAGGAAAACATGTATAAAATTTGATCTCCATAAAAGTCTTCAGAATTTGAACAATCAAACAGAAAACATCTTGGCACAAAGGCTTTCAAGTGATGGAAATATGATGGTGATGTGCAATGAAACATGGATGAAGACAAATCATGAAGGTGTGCCATCAAATATTGATGAAGACAAATGATGGTGTGCTATCAAATAAATAAATGTGGATGAAGACAAATGATGACGATGCACTATCAAAAGGGACCACTGTAAGGATATAAGTAACTTGTTAGGTTTTCTTGGATGTCGTGCATTAGTTTGGTTCTATTTATCATATGGAGGTTTCTCTTAGTAGCAAATAAAGGTGGAGGGTAAGGGACTGATATGTCAAGATGGCATATAATGTAGAGGTAATCTGATGCAAGTTCGTGGTATACAAAGATGGATTACACAATATTATCATCAGGTCTATGAAGAAACCAATCTAAAATATGACCATGTTTATGGGTGGGTTGGTTAACTGACTGTTTAAAGTTGAAAACATGAATGGAATCTAAGAGCTTTCAAATGTATTGGTTTCCAGGACAGTCAATGTGAAAGTTAAAATCTCCAAGAATAATTAGGTTTCCACCTATCGAATTTCCATTCTCCAGAAGTTTTGGAAACTGCTCCAAAAACAGAGATTCAGTCAGCTTGTTTTTTCTACAAGGAGGAGGGCGGTAGAGACAGAAAAAATGGAATGACCTTTGTTCCAGTGTGAGTGTTGTTTGGACTAGTTCAAACTATGTGTGGCAGAAATTGAAGGTTGTGTTGTACTTAAGACATTTTATCATGGAATTCTTTGTGATGACAGTAATTCCACCTCCGTGAGAGTTGGGTGGGGGGCAGAGGTGTAGCTAGAGTGTTTGGCACCCGGGGACAATATTCATTCCCCCACCCCCCTCAACTCTGAAACCCATTATTTTCATCAATAAAATCACCATTACCCGTTTCAAAGCCCATTTTGGCACCCCCACTAGTTCGGCGCCCAGGGACATATGTACCCCCCCTGCCCCCCCCCCCCCCCCCAGCTACGCCTCTGGGGGGGACGACTTGATGGAGTAATCGGTGGGTGTTAAATCTGCGCACTTGGGCTCATCACCTAATGTTTTTAGCCATGTTTCTGTCGAGAAGACAACGTTGATATTCTGGTCATTGATAAAATTAACTATATCTGTGCACATTTCAGGTGATCCTACTGATTGGGCATTGAATATTGCATTATGTAGTGGTATACCTGGGAAGTTGACACAACATATTTAAGATGAATTTTAACCAGATTATCCAAATTAACGGCTAAATTTAAATTGTGTTTAGCCATTAGGTAGAAAGCACCCAACTGACCCAAGTATGTTTGGCTATTAGGTAGATGTCAAGCAGGTGAGCAATCTCTGGCCCACTTAAGCATCATGTTTCATTCAGTTTTCAGTAAACAGTCCTGGTCTAACCTGCTGTGATGATAAGTTACATCTGAATGTAATGATAGATCAACCAAATTTGATATCCATAATGCAATATATTTGTGTATCAGTGTAATTACAAACAGTGCAGGTTCAGGTTGTATGTATTGTTCTTCTGATTACTCATTTCAAACTGCACAAACCCAGATCTGTCAGTGCAATATATGACAAAAAATCTGAATTGATGCAATTTGCACTTGGATCCAACTTCATAGTGGGTAGATTGGAGGTTATGATATTAAAGGTCAAAACCAGGAAAGAATAATCCTCAGTAAAATATTTTCTCTTTCTAAATTCAAGTTTATAGTCATTAAGTATAAGAAGCAGTATGCTATGAAATAAAGGTATTAAATACATAACTGTATTTACTGTTAAAGGACATCATTATTATTAATTATTATTAATTATTATTATTAATTATTATTTATTATTATTTAGTCTGTTTTAGCAAATAGTATTAATATTAATATGACTCTGCTGCTTCCTTGTTATTATTGCTATCATCATTATTTAATCTCTTTTTAGCGAAAAGTATTAACCAGTATTAGTGAAGCTTTCATTCATTTGGATATGACTGGAGCATGCAAGGACATCCGACGTTTTAACTATGTTTGCAAGGTAAACAAATCAGCTTCAATTTTTTCTTTGAATGAAAAATCGTGAACTTTTAGAACTAGAATATGTGCTACTGAAATGTTTCTGAATTTCCAAAATTGAGTCAAATTATAAGAAATGCTGTATCATTTGAAAACAGTTTCGGTATAGTACTATTTTCTTACCTAACTTGGACTTATGGCATAGTGTTACATATATCTGATTTAATATATATTTAACTTAATTGTTTGTTTGTCAGTTTTAAATAATTAATTTTTTTATTACACGCTACTGTAATGTAAATTAATTTAGAGATGATGTTTTTTCAGAAAATCAGTTGACCTGAATTATTCTTTGGTAAACTAGTAGTGTTGACCTTGATCCTGACCTTGATTCATGGTTAGTGTCAGTCACATAAACAGGTTTTATTTTAATTTTAAAATGATTGGTTCTTGTCAAGGTCAAGATGGGACTAATGAATTAAGAAGTAAACTTTTTTTATTCTTAAAATAAAATGATTGGTTCTCATCAGGGTCATGTTAGGAGTACGTGATATAAACATGATCATGAGACTCCTCCTCCCCCTTTTTCTCGATTTAGCAATTTGGGGATTTTTAAAATCAACTGCATATTAGAATATATATATATATATATATATATATATATATATATATATATATATATATATATATATATAATCTTTGTTTTAGTGAAATATTCTCAGATTTTGGACTTTTACACTGCTTTTAAGTCATTTTCTTTTGTTGCAGCCAGCTGTTGAATTCATATTAACTTTTTCTTTAGCTCATTTAGATTTTAAAGGATTAATTTGTATCTCTGGAATCATTTTATGTCCTCATACAGATTTTTTGGACAAAGACAGTTTATCATTAATTTATTCTGATTTCTAACACAGGATTGTTAAATCTTGTGATTATACAAGGAACTGTAGATAAATACAGTACAGACTACCACATATGTCATCGTCTTCCATCTTGGATTTTCCAACAGGGCTCAAACTTGAATTTATTAGAACATTTCATTAGTAATACTTATGTAATTTAATTCATGGGCTATTCTTGGATTACTTTTAGATTTGGTTCTTAAGTTCTTTTTCCATTTTAATGATCTTTTTCTGGGAAATAAATTATTTGTTAAATGTTAAAAGGCTCATTTCCCCCCCACACACACACACACACTTTTTCTGTGTTACTGTTTATTAGAGTCTAAACATGTAACAATAACTAGCAGTATAGGTATTAAAGGGACTTAATTATGTTTACTGTTCGGCATACCTAACTGTATAAGCATTAAAGGGGCTTAATTATGTTTACTGTTTGGCATTGTGACCTGTATATGCATGAAAGGGACTGAATTATGTTTACTGTTGGGCATACCTATCTGTATAAGCATTAAAGGGACTTAATTATGTTTACTGTTTGCCATTGCGACCTGTATATGCATAAAAGGGGCTTAACCTAAACCAGACTGTTATTAGAACCTGGATACTCCACCATATTGCCCGAATCTGACCTGAGCACACACACACAAAACTCTATAGAGTGTGGGAATGATGGTTGTACAAGTATAATGCCTTATTCTCTTCTACTGTAATGGTGGGGAATAATTAGAATTTCATAAAGGTATGTGTTTCTGTAGTAAAATCTGAATTAAATAAAGGCTTTAGGCCTAACTGATGTGTTTTGACGACTAATACAACTTAGGCCTATATTATGTTTTTGATGACTAATCCAGATTAGGCCTATATGACATTTTTTTTTATGTCTAATCCCATTCAAGCCTATATGACATTTTTGATGACTAATCCAGATTAGACCAATTTGACATTTTGATGACTAATCCAGATTTAGCCTATATGTTTTTGACTAATCCAGATTAGGTCTATATGCCATTTTTGATGACTAATCCAGATTAGGCCTATATAACATTTTTGATGACTAATCCAGATTAGGCCTATGACATTCTTAATAACTAATCCAGATTAGACCTATATGACATTCTTAATAACTAATCCAGATTAGACCTATATGACATTTTTGATGTTTTCAGCTGATTGAATTGCTTTTGTTGAGGAAGATGAGTGAGATGAGTGGATCAGTTCAAAGGAAAATCTTCAACATCCTGGAAGAAATGCTCAAACAAGGTAAGTCAGTTCTAAATGCTCAAACAAGGTAAGTCAGTTCTAAATGCTCAAACAAGGTAAGTCAGTCCTATCAGTTGAGGAAGAAATGCTCAAACAAGGTAAGTCAGTTCTATCATTTGAGGAATAAATGCTCAAACAAGGTAAGTCAGTTCTATCATTTGAGGAATAAATGCTCAAACAAGGTAAGTCAATTCTATCATTTGAGGAAGAAATGCTCAAACAAGGTAAGTCAGTTCTATCATTTGAGGAAGAAATGTTCAAACAAGGTAAGTCAGTCCTATCAGTTGAGGAAGAAATGCTCAAACAAGGTAAGCCAGTTCTATCATTTGAGGAAGAAATGCTCAAACAAGGTAAGTCAGTTCTATCATTTGAGGAAGAAATGCTCAGACAAAGTAAGTCAGTTCTATCATTTGAGGAAGAAATGCTCAGACAAAGTAAGTCAGTTCTATCATTTGAGGAAGAAATGCTCAAACAAGGTAAGTCAGTTCTATCATTTGAGGAATATCCTTAACCACAAAGTTGCACTAAAACATACAGGTGTAGCTGCATCTTATGTTACAAAGACTGTGGAACCATAATCCAATTTTATCTGACATCTCCAACATCTTATGTTACAAAGACTGTGGAACTATAATCCAATTTTATCTGACATCTACAACATCTTATGTTACAAAGACTGTGGAACCAGAATCCAATTTTATGTGACATCTACAACATCTTGTGTTACAAAGACTATGGAACCAGAATCCAATTTTATCTGACATCTCCAACATCTTATGTTACAAAGACTGTGGAACCATAATCCAATTTTATCTGACATCTCCAACATCTTATGTTACAAAGACTGTGGAACCATAATCCAATTTTATCTGACATCTCCAACACCATTTTAAATTCGTGTTTCCTGTTGATTCTTTTATCACTAAGAAACACATCATGTTTGTAAGCTAGCAAGGATTTCATTGCTTTTAAGGCCTTTGGCATTCAGCCTATTGTACTTAAGCTGGCAAGGATGTCAATTGCTTTTAAGGCCTATGGCATTCAGCCTATTGTACTTACACTAGCTAGGATTTCATTGCTTTTAAGGCCTATGGAATCCAGCCTATTGTACTTAAGCTACCAAGGATTTCATTGCTTTTAAGGTCTATGGAATCCAGCCTATTGTACTTACACTAGCAAGGATTTCATTCCTTTTAAGGCCTATGGAATCCAGCCTATTGTATTTAAGCTAGCAAGGATTTCATTCCTTTTAAGGCCTATGGAATCCAGCCTATTGTACTTACACTAGCAAGGATTTCATTGCTTTTAAGGCCTATGACATCCAGCCTATTGTACTTAAGCTAGCAAGGATGTCATTGCTTCCAAAGCACATGCCTTAAAGCATATCTTTCTGAAACTGGCAAGGATTTTATTGCTTCCAAAGCACATGCCATCAAGCATATTGTTTCTAAGCTGGCAATGATGTCATTGCTTTTATAGCACAAGGCATTCAGCATATTTTCTGCAAATATAAATATTTGGAGTCTTTCTAATAGTAAATTTGTGTTTTTATGATTAACATTTTCAAAGTTTTGTAACTCATATCTTTCTGAAATAATAAGAGATACATGTAACCTCTCACTTGAAGGTGACACTTAATAACAGATAAAAGTAAAAGCTAACTGTGGAAAAAACAGGACTTTAGATTTATATTACAATAGACCACCAATAAACAGGACTTTAGATTTATATTACAATAGACCACCAATAAACAGAACTTTAGCTTTATATTACAATATACCACCAAAAAACAGGACTTTAGATTTATATTACAATAGACCACCAATAAACAGAACATTAGCTTTATATTACAATAGACCACCAATAAACAGGACTTTAGATTTATATTACAATAGACCACCAATAAACAGAACTTTAGCTTTATATTACAATAGACCACCAAAAAACAGGACTTTAGATGTATATTACAATAGACCACCAAAAACAGGTTATATTACAATAGACCACCAAAATGCTTAAAGTAACAATCAATACACTGATGACCATCACATTTGGAACGTACATTTTTAAAAAAAATTTCACTACCCACAGGATTATCATAATCAAATATGTACTGACACCTAAATTTCACTGATACTGAAGAAGAAAAGAACCCATAGATGCATGTTCAGTTTCTAATTTAACAATTATTGTTCATCAACTCAGAATAATAACTCGTGTCTTTTCCCTGTATTCATGGTACTGGCTTACTCTCTGCTCATGATCACTCTTGTATTATCTAAGTTCTGACATTTTGGTGACAGCAGCATGCATTGCATAATAATTCCACATTATTGTCACTGCACAAAGCACTGAATATGTATCTATAACAAAATAAACATGATATTTGGTTTAATTTTTCTTGACTATTCAGTCAGACAATTTTTGTTTGTTTTGTTTGATTAGGATTTTTAACGTAGCTTTAAAAAAATTTCAGTCATATCACTACGATGTCTGCAGTGAGGCAGTTTATAGTTATGTTTAGCACCGGGGCATCATGCTGCAGACATGTAGCATGATGTCCCACCAGTCACATTATCCTGGCAACAGGCTGACCAGTCCTAACACTAACTTCTTAATGCTGAGCGCCAAGCGAGGCAGCTGTTTGTACCATTTTTGTTAAGTCTTTGGTATGACTTGTCTGGAGATCGAACCCATGACCTCCCACTTCTGTAGCGGACACTCTAACTACTAGGCCACCGGAGTGGTTAGTCAGCCAATTTGAATGTTTTAATAGCATTCGTATTGAAATCCAGTATACCAGGCTAGTTTCATGTTAGTCCCATAAATCAACGATCTGTGTCAATGCTGATGGAGGATTTGTGGGCATGATGTCATGATGGAGGATTTGTGGGTATGATGTCATGATGGAGGATTTGTGGACATGATGTCATGATGGAGGATTTGTGGGCATGATGTCATGATGGAGGATTTGTGGACATGATGTCATGATGGAGGATTTGTGGGCATGATGTCATGATGGAGGATTTGTATGATGTCATGATGGAGGATTTGTGGGCATGATGTCATGATGGAGGATTTGTGGGCATGATGTCATGATGGAGGATTTGTGGACATGTCATGATGGAGGATTTGTGGGTATGATGTCATGATGGAGGATTTGTGGACATGATGTCATGATGGAGGATCTGTGGGCATGTTGTCACATGTTTTTTAAAATGTGCAGTTTTCCTGCATGCAGATCTTACTGGAACACAACTGCATACAGTTTAGACACTTATCAGTATTTGGCTATATATAGCACACCATTCAAAATGGCCAAAAGACATAGGGTTATACCATTCCACATGTATTTAAAAGTCATCAAAAATAGGATTTGATCCAGAAATATTATGCATAACCAAAAGAACCCTTCAAGCAACTGTAACAGCTGCAAGAAGTACCAGCATGTGTATGAAATGTACACAAATGTGTGCAGATAAATGTCTGCACATATTTCCATGTTTTAATGAATATGCGATCTTGTCCCCTAACACTTAAGTCAGTATTGTTACAGTGTGGCGCTGATTTATTGACCTAGTTCCTTGTGTACTGAACTGAGATCAGTGTTTGGATCCAGTACTCCAGGATGGTTCCATGTGCACTGTGTTGAAATCAGTGTTTGGGTCCAGCCTTAACTATTACATGTATATAGCCTTAACTATTACATGAAAATAGCCATAACTATTACATGTATATAGCCTTAACTATTACATGAAAATAGCCGTAACTATTACATGTATATAGCCTTAACTATTACATTAAAATAGCCTTAACTATTACATGTATATAGCCTTAACTATTACATGAAAATAGCCGTAACTATTACATGTATATAGCCTTAACTATTACATGTATATAGCCTTAACTATTACATTAAAATAGCCTTAACTATTACATGTATATAGCCTTAACTATTACATGCAAATAGTCTTAACTATTACATGTATATAGCCTCAACTATTACATGAAAATAGCCTTAACTATTACATGTATATAGCCTTAACTATTACATGTATATAGCCTTAACTATTACATGTATATAGCCTTAACTATTACATGTATATAGCCTTAACTATTACATGTATATAGCCTTAACTATTACATGTATATAGCCTTAACTATTACATGTATATAGCCTTAACTATTATAGTCCCTGTCAGCCTTGACTGACTCTTGATACCTGCAGATTAAAAGGATTACTCTTCTAAACTACACCTGTCAGAAGTAAGTATTAGCCTGTATATGTTCTGTCAATTGCTTATGGTTACTATTTAAAGGAAGTTACCAGTACAACACAGAATGAATGACTATTGGTTTAATGACCAATTTTTTATACGTTGCATGTGTATCACATTAGTGGTTTATTTTGAATGTAGGTCTCATTGCCTCACAATCAACTCATGATTGCATTTTTTGTCCAGTCCTAAGGACTCAAGTAAACAAGTTTGTTGTTTGCCAGTACTAAGGACTCAAATAAACAAGTTTGATTTTTTTCAGTAATAAGGACTCAAATAAACAAATTTATTGTTTTCCAGTCCTTAGGACTCAGATAAACAAGTGCATTGTTTTCCAGTAATAAGGACTCAAATAAACAAGGCAGCACTCAGTGAGCTACTGGATCATGCTAGTCGGGCCCTGACTGACAACCGCTATCATCACATTGGAAGCACCTGCCTCTGGGACAAGCACACTGAATCTGTTAACAACATGGTGGCTCAACTGGACAAATTCAAGTTCAAAGAGGTAGAACTACCATATAATGATAGCTTATAAGTCAGAATTACTGCTGACCACATAAACCCAGATTTGATATTAAATAATGTGCCAATAGATCAGGGTCTTTAGAGTTTGCAGTTGGACCCGACGTATAAGCGAGTATATATAGTACACAATAAATTAATGTTTAATATGTCAGTGTCATCAGTTATGATCTGCCTCATTTTGGTGTGTATTTCTTTCTTATACTTTTTCTGTCTCAAAATTCTACTTTATGTATATGTGGATTACTTCAGGGTTTGTTGCAATCTTTATGTATATGTGGATTACTTCAGGGTTTGTTGCAGTCCTTATGTACATGTGGATTACTGCAGGGTTTGTTGCAGTCTTTATGTATATGCGGATTACTTCAGGGTTTGTTGCAGTCTTTATGTATATGCGGATTACTTCAGGGTTTGTTGCAGTCTTTATGTACATGTGGATTACTTCAGGGTTTGTTGCAGTCTTTATGTTCATGTGGATTACTTCAGGGTTTGTTGCAGTCTTTATGTGTCATATATTTGCAATGATTGGTAAAAGTGTTTGAAATATTAAGACAAGAAAGTTTGTTTGTTTCTTTCATTAGGATTTTTAACATAGCTTTAACAATTTTTCAGTCATATCGCTATGATGTCTGCAGTGAGGCAGTTTATAGTGTTCTCTATCATCAGGGCATCATGCCACAGACATGTAGCATGATGTCCTACCCAGTCACATAATCCTGACACCAGGCCAACCAGTCCTAACACTAGCCTCTTAATGCGGAGTGCAAAGCAAGGCAGCTGTTGAACCAT
This sequence comes from Unio delphinus, assembly GCA_029339505.1. Lineage (NCBI taxonomy): Eukaryota > Metazoa > Mollusca > Bivalvia > Unionida > Unionidae > Unio > Unio delphinus. The sequence goes on from JAQISU010001235.1 coordinate 37,879,064, forward strand.
TTTTGTGTCTTTGGTATGACAAAGTCATAGAAGCATGATATACAGGTCAAAGAGACCTATCTATACAATCAGGGCATGGTACTTGTCAAGATGAATACCCTCACAAAGTTACAGATTCTAGTGAACTTAAGTGTACTAACTTAACCAAAGTTAGTAAAAGATTAAATGCAGGTCATACAGACCTTACGTTGTAAAGATGTGGCACTTACTGATATGCATATCATCATCAAATTCATGAATATAAAATGAACATCAAACACAACAAAATGATAGTTACCTATTTCTGCAGTGATAACGATGTTAATCAAAATGCTTCAGGAGTTATGTACATAACATGGAAAAAACCTTGTGGTTATTAACTAAGTGCAAATACTTAACAAAAGTAGAGTTTACAGACTCTAGCATGAACAGTTAAAACATATTTAACCAAAGTCAGGTTTGAAATTTGGGTCACAGTGACATACTGTTGTGATGATGGTGTAGTGATCATCAAGCTGCTTCATCTCAAAAAGTTTCATAATTCCAAGTATAATAGTATGTGTACAGGATGCAAAAACCATGGTAATGAGCTAAAAACCATGGTCATGAGCTAAAAACCATGGTAATGAGCTAAAATTTGACCTATTCTAGTAACATATGAAATGTCATGGTGACCTTTTTTGTTGTAAGAGTGTGATATTAACACATAATTATCTAGTTTGACAATTATAGCATGAACAGAGCTTGCAAAATAAAATGGAAGCATAATCAGTGTATACAGTGCACATAAACTCAGCTAAACATTCAAAATATACATATGTACAATGTTAGCCCTCTTCCCATAGGTCAGTGCTTTGGAAGCAATTCTGTATTGTCACTAAGGACCCAGGAGGAAAGACTAGTCGAGATGCAGTTAATATATAACTCTGCCCTGATTTGTGGAGGCAAAAAATTACTTCTCATGTTGTTAATTGTATGTCCATTTTTCCAGAGAAAAGAAGATGGGAAGGTAACACTGTCGGATCTTCCCAGTGACTGTATTCGCTGTATTCTCATGAGACTTTGCGATCACAGAGACATTGTAAATCTGGGTCGCACAAACCAACAGATTCATACAATTAGTCAGGAAAATCTTCTGTGGAAACAGCTTAGCTTTTTCCACTTTACCAACAGACAGCTGCTAATATTCTTACCTGCCGACAAGGAAGAGCATGAAGTGGACTGGAATTACATATACCACCGCTGTGTCAAGTAAGTCTGAGAGAGAAGGGATTTATTTGGCGTGTAAAAGTACATAACACTTGAAAAGTTCTTTGGTATGTAAGAGTTTATAAGACATGAAGGGTTATTTGGTATGTAACAGTACATAACACAAGAAAAGGTTATTTGGTGTGTAACAGTACATAATCAGTGTTCAAAACTAACTTTTTTATTAACTAGTCAAGCGGACTAACAGGACAAATGACATACTAGTCTGCATCAAGATCCATTAGTCTGTAAATTGGAACATCCAACTACAAATGAGCTTATTATTTCATTCTCCATTTTTGAATGCTCATTGCAGACGCTGCAAAACATGGTATTTACTTAGGGGTTACAGTTAAGCCACGGCCGACCACTTTTCCACTTTTCTAGAAAAGTTTGGTTCCTACTTTCTTTATCATACTGTTTGTCGCATTTCCTTTCGTCCTCATTATTGTCAGTCTTTCTGCCTTTTGGCCAGATTTTCTACACCTTGTACAAATCGCCACAATGTTCTCTTTGCTTTCTTTGTTTAACTATGCTTCTGGTCAGTGCGACAAGAATGCTTTGCACACCATTTGTAATGCTTAATATAAAGCACCTAGGTGATCTGGATTTTCATACAGGAGTTACAACAAATTCAATAACTAAAAATAGCAAGTTATTTGCCCGCATTTCTGTTAAGAAATTCTTTAAAACATATCAGGAAAGCAAACTTTAAAATATTTACATGCATTCATTTTCTTATTAGTCAGGCGGACTTGTATTGGAACATATTTATTAGTCTGTAAGGAAAACTATTAGTCATGGACTAATGGACATACGTTAGTTTCGAACCCTATTACATAACACAACAAAAGGTTATTTGGTGTGTAACAGTACATAGCACAACAAATGGTTATTTGGTGTGTAACAGTACATAACACAACAAAAGGTTATTTGGTGTGTAACAGTACATAACACAACAAAAGGTTATTTGGTGTGTAACAGTACATAGCACAACAAATGGTTATTTGGTGTGTAACAAATGGTTATTTGGTTTGTAACAGTACATAACAACAAAATGTTATTTTGTGTGTAACAGTACATAACACAACAAAAGGTTATTTGGTGTGTAACAGTACATAACAACAAAACGTTATTTGGTGTGTAACAGTACATAACACAACAAACGGTTATTTGGTGTGTAACAATAACACAACAAAAGGTTTTTTGGTGTGTAACAGTACATAACACAACAAAAGGTTATTTGGTGTGTAACAGTACATAACAACAAAACGTTATTTGGTGTGTAACAGTACATAACACAACAAACGGTTATTTGGTGTGTAACAATAACACAACAAAAGGTTATTTGGTGTGTAACAGTACACACATGAAAGGTTGTATTCTGCTTAGGCAATTGAAGTAAAGAACTTTGCACAGATACAGCAGTGGACAATCTGAACTGTGAGATGAAAGAGAGAGAGAAACAACAAGGTAGAGACAAAATGAGAAATGAGTAGAGACAAAATGAGAGATGAGAGAGGAACACAGTGGTAGAGACAGAATGTGAGACACAATGGTGAGAGGAACACCAAGGTAGAGAGAGAGAGAGAGAGAGAGAGAGAGAGAGAGAGAGAGAGAGAGAGAGAGAGAGAATAGGGTAGAGATAAAATTAGAGACGAGAGAGACCAAAATGCCAAGATAAAGTCAGTAAGAAAAATGGATAAAGCTAAAATGCCAATATATGAGCATGTTTGTCAGAGAGAATCACAACATCATGTCTGATATGGATAACATATTGATTAAAATTAACAAACTTCTACACTGATTTTTTTTAAATAATAATTGACCCTCACCAATACCTGCACAGAGACAGTAACAAAGCTGAAACAATCTGTGCATTTGTTCCTTTTAGTCCAGAAGCCTGAATAATGTGAATATCTTTTTGACATTTTTCCAAATGAATTGTCTACATTTTCATTCTACTTAACATCTGCTTCCATTTTCATCTACTGACAGTGGCATGACTTTTTCAGTATATTCTTTATCTTTACATTCAAAAACTATATATTATCTACCAGTCTACCATACTGGTTTTATTTCTCATAATTAAATCCACACAAAAAACCACTTCAAAATTGTATCCCACAAAAATCATTTTTCTTGAAATTTTACCAATATAATTTAGAATGGACAAGTTTCACTATGGGTTTATAATTCCACAGAATCTGGAATGGTTCTCAATTCTGATAAAGGCATGTAATGAGAGAGGAGAAGTTGTCACAGTTAAAGAAAAAAAAGAGATCAACATACATGAAATAAGTTTAAAACTGGATTTCAATTATAAATCATTCCTGCAGGCAATATCAATTTTTTTTCCAGATGTTTGCTTACATGCATAATGTAATAAGACCATGTACTTATAGAGTGCCCAAAAATGGACTTTTCCCCTCTAATTTGTTTTCTCCTTTTTACAATGTTACAGACGATTTGGTAAGAAAGATGTCTATGCTGATACCCTAGCCATGTGTAGACACTGTGATTCCATTTTCTGGCAGGTAGGTTTTGTACTGAATTCCCCAAAATCTGATGAAATTAACATGTTCAGAATGTACTACAATGCATGGATTTATATCATAACTCAGTAATGCGGCTATGTCTGGTTCATGCTACCTTTTGGTGATCGAGTAGTCTAAGGTATTCATCTTTAAAAATCACTTGCATTTTGTTTCTGTATGTGTTAATTCAACCATTTTAAATATATAAGAAAGCTTGCTAGTAGCTTGCTGTGGGTTAGTTATTGTTCCTGGTATCTTCCTCTACCAAATCTACTAGTTGCTATATATGGCCTAATGCATGCTGAATATGTCATGTATGGCCTAATGTAGCTGAAAATGCTCTGTATGCCCTGATGTGAGCTGAAAATGCACTGTATGGCCACACACGTCTAATTCAGTACTCAACATGATGTCAACTTGTACATACAGCATACACACGTCTAATTCAGTGCTCAACATGTCAACTTGTACATACAGCATACATGTCTAATTCAGTACTCAACATGTCAACTTGTACATACAGCATACATGTGTCTAATTCAGTACTCAACATGTCAACTTGTACATACAGCATACACACATCTAATTCAGTACTCAACATGTCAACTTCTACATACAGCATAAATGTGTCTAATTCAGTACTCAACATGTCAACTTGTACATACAGCATACATGTGTCTAATTCAGTACTCAACATGTCAACTTGTACATACAGCATACACACATCTAATTCAGTACTCAACATGATGTCAACTTGTACATGCAGCATACACACATCTAATTCAGTACTCAACATGTCAATTTGTACATACAGCATACACACATCCAATTCAGTACTCAACATGATGTCAACTTGTACATACAGCATACACACATCCAATTCAGTACTCAACATGATGTCAACTTGTACATGCAGCATACACACGTCTAATTCAGTACTCAACATGATGTCAACTTGTACATGCAGCATACACACATCTAATTCAGTACTCAACATGTCAACTTCTACATACAGCATACATGTGTCTAATTCAGTACTCAACATGTCAATTTGTACATAAAGCATACACACATCCAATTCAGTACTCAACATGATGTCAACTTGTACATACAGCATACACACATCCAATTCAGTACTCAACATGATGTCAACTTGTACATGCAGCATACACACGTCTAATTCAGTACTCAACATGATGTCAACTTGTACATACAGCATACACACATCCAATTCAGTACTCAACATGATGTCAACTTGTACATGCAGCATACACACGTCTAATTCAGTACTCAACATGTAAATAGCATAGTTTAGTTTATTGCCTGTAAATGTTTACAAAATTAGCAACCATTTAAATGAACATGCATGTGGATGTTAGTGATGCAGAAACTACCCTTCAAATTGTTTTAACATCTTTGCTAAGGTGACTATTTATTAAGATTTGGTTTTGATTGTTTTAAAGTTTACTTGATTTTGAAATTCACTGTGACATTGCTAGGAAAAAGCCAAAGTTGAGAAATGGGTTGTACAGCACAATAAAGACTATTACACATCAGGTTGATTTATTGACCTTGCATCCTATATGTTTAAGTAAATTCATAAAGTATGCATCCTATATGTTCAAGTAAATTCATACAGTTTGCATCCTACATGTTCAAGTAAATTCATAAAGTATGCATCCTACATGTTCATGTAAATTCATAAAGTATACATCCTACATGTTCAAGTAAATTCATACAGTTTGCATCCTACATGTTCAAGTAAATTTTCATAAAATATGCATCCTACATGTTCAAGTAAATTCATACAGTTTGCATCCTACATGTTCAAGTAAATTTTCATAAAGTATGCATCCTACATGTTCAAGTAAATTCATAAAGTATGCATCCTATATGTTCAAGTAAATTCATACAGTTTGCATCCTATATGTTCAAGTAAATTCATAAAGTATGCATCCTACATGTTCAAGTAAATTCATACAGTTTGCATCCTACATGTTCAAGTAAATTTTCATAAAGTATGCATCCTACATGTTCAAGTAAATTCATAAAGTATGCATCCTACATGTTCAAGTAAATTCATACAGTTTGCATCCTACATGTTCAAGTAAATTTTCATAAAGTATGCATCCTACATGTTCAAGTAAATTCATACAGTTTGCATCCTATATGTTCAAGTAAATTCATAAAGTATGCATCCTATATGTTCAAGTAAATTCATACAGTTTGCATCCTGCTAATTCAAATACGGTAGATTTTATGCTGCTGACAAATGTTTATTTTCTTCTATATTTCAGTCCATTGGACACCCATGTATGAATGAAAAAGATCCACCACAGTGTACACCACTGACACCAGAGGCTTTGGCACAGCTTTTTAATCTGTGATGTCATGTTCTTCACTGTACATCACAGATACCATGATTCTAATCCTCTCATTGCGTACTGAAGACAAAATCTGGAAATAAATGTAAACTAGAAAATAATATCAAATTTCACAAATATCATTTACATAAAATTACATAAACTTTCATTCCAATTCATGATTATGATGAGATGCCTTGTTGCAGAAAGTTCAAACAAGTCATCACACCTGACACAATAAAGAAACCATTAGAAGTATCTTATGACCCTGCAATAAGAGATGATTATCTTCAATACATATGGGGCAATTATATTCAATAAGTGATGATTATCGTCAATACATACAGGACAATTATCTTCAATAAGTGATGATTATCTTCAATACATACGGGACAATTATCTTCTAATAAGAGATGATTATCTTTAATATGGAACAATTATCTTCAATAAGAGATGTTATCTTCAATATGGGACAATTATCTTCAATAACAGATGATAATCTTCAATATGGGACAATAATCTTCTATAAGAGACAATTATATTCAATAAAAGACAATAATCTTCTATAAGAGACAATTATTCTCTATAAGAGATGGTTATCTTCAATACGAGACAATTATCTTCTTTAAGAGGCAATTATCTTCTATGAGAGACAATTATTCTCTATAAGAGATGGTTATCTTCAATACGAGACAATTATCTTCTATGAGAGGCAATTATCTTCTATAAGAGACAATTATATTCAATACAAGACAATTATCTTCTATAAGTGACAATTATTTTCAGAATTCATCTGCCATAACTCACTTTTATGTGTGCATCGATTCATCAGGAAGCAAGAGATAAGAGTAAAGCCATACACAGCCCTTAAAGGACAGTTGTGTTGTGTTGACAGTTGTCCCTAATATTTAAGTTGAATATGATCTGTAATGAAAAGGGTCTAAAAGTTGTCATTTACAGGTATCTTTATGTTGAGGTGTCTGCTAAGGCAGATTTATTCTTTAAATATGTTACTCAATCATAAAACCTTATGAGAACTACTACCACTTCACAAATCCAGCCCTCCCAAATAACACTGTTAGCTGAAATGATCCAAATTATCTTCCCACCCAAGTGCCTTGCAAAGGCCAGAATCAACTTTCATACAAGCTGAGTTCAACCTTCTAAGGAAAGTATACTCCATCTGCCTTTACAATTTTACCTCACTTTATCATTTTTGCACATTTAATTGTACTTTGGTAAATGAACGGGTAGGCCATGTAACTTCACAGTAAGTTCAGACTGTACATTTTTTGCTGTTTGTGCAAGTTCCTGAGATCTAAAGAAACCTCTGTACTGTATATAAAAGCTGGCTACATACTGAAGACTTTTCTCTACTAGTGTCCAGACACCATGCTTCATTGCATTTACCTGCATTTTCCTTGAGTTTCTTGTACAGTGGTACCTTGGGTTAAAAATGCCTCAGGTCACGATCAATTTGGGTTACGAACAACAACTTCGAAAATTTTTTGTCTCGGGTAACGAACAGTGCCTCGGGTTACGAATGAAGGCGAGAGAGAGAGAGCAATGTTTAATGTTGGAGACAAACGATCGCGTACAGTACAAACGAAGGCCACGCAGTACTAACATCGCTTAGCGCTAGCCTAGTAGCCTAGTTTTGCATGCGTGCGCAGCCTCACTTTCATTGGCCTTACTAAACAGCAGTAAAAGTAGCAGTCTTCCAATGATGAGGAGCCAGTGACCGTTCCAACTGCCAAAGAAATTTGCAGCAAGTGGGCAGACTTCGAAGACTTCATTGTGAACCATCATCCAAACAAACTTGTTGCTAACAGGGTAGTAAACCTGATGAATGATAACGCGATGGCCCACTTCAGAAAGATTCTCCAGCAAAGGAAGCGACAAATTTCCCTTGATAGTTTCTTGGTGCAGAAAGATTCCCAGTTGACTGCCAAGAAACAGCAACAAGAAACTCCTGAAACTAATGATTCAGAATAGCAAACAAAGTGACAAATTTCCCATGATCATTTTCTTGGTAAGAAAGATGGACTAAATCTTTTTTTATTTTACATTTAATTTATTTGGTTGTTTTCTTTCTCTTTATTTAATATGTGAAGTACATGTATTCTTTGCGTTTTGTCAGGTAAACAACCAGATGTTAATAAAAAAGAACGATTCTTTCATCTTGAAACGGATTGTCTCTATTTCATTGATTTCAATGTTTCGGGTTACGAACGTTTCAGGTTACGAACCAAGTTCTGGAATGAATTAAGTTCGTAACCCGAGGTACCACTGTATTGCCAAGAACAGCCTCCTGTCCATGGGTAATAGATCTTTGTCTGGACTTTTCCAATGAAGACCATCAACAAGACAAGCTTTGAAGTGGTATCTTAAAAAAAAAAAAACAGCCATTGTAGCAGGGACAGGACGATTGAACAGCACAGATCCTTTTGTCCTGGGTTAAGAGGATTATTTGCTGTGCATATAGAGAAATAAACTCCAGCTCTGATAAATTTATTAAGTATTTCGGCTCACACGGTTAGAGTAGTTGTCACAAACATCACCAAGGACTGGCACTGTTCTCTGATATTATCCGCACCATTGGATGGAGTCCAGATTTTACCTCTGAGATCTTTCATCCCAGCGGACTCAACTCGATCTGGTGGAACTTATAGCTTTGGTATAACAGGTCACCTTTTTGGATGTTCATCAGCTTAATAAAACATGGCTTCACAACTTAGGCTGGATTTACTGGAGGGAGAATTTTTCCCATTTTAAGTTGCTCCCTCTTGGGTATAATCATCTCCATCAAGTTACATAGAAGCTGTCTGACATATCTAAGAGGACTGAAGATGGCATTTTCAGGGTAATGGCATGTACATCCCTCCACCTGTTACCTATTTTCCTTAGATATTATGATTGGGTTACATAGTTAAAGAAGCAATTAAATTTTTCTAGTAAAATGTATTTCTTTGTGGCTGCATACCTATTCATAATACACATGTACCCTCCCAGCTTGACATCCTTATTGAGAGTCTGCCCTTCACACCAGAAGTAACTAAGATATTCATTCATTTTGATGCCAATCCATATATCAGTGGGAGATCACTCTGCCCATCTACCAACTTTGTGGGCAGATAACTTTGAGCTCCAGATAGCTGGGAAAGCTGGATTTGTCGGGTTACCATAGTAATAGCTCTCATAAGGTATTATGATTCAGTAATGTATTTTCTAGAAACAATTAGCTACACTTTCAATTATTATTTCTTATACTGTAAGTTTATTTATTATGGGGGATAGCATTTTTTTATGGATTTGCCAAAAAATGACATTTTCGTTGATACTTATATTCCTGGATAACAGTCCTGTTCTTGTCAGTGATTGAGGTGACCTCAAAATCCACAAAAATTAACACCCCAGTAATAGATCTGTCACTGTCAACTGTTCAAAAAGCATACAATTACAAGTTTACAGATGGCTTCATGTTAGCCATTATGTCAATACTGTTGTATATGTTGATATTCCTGTTATGCATTTTAAATTTATAAGTTAACTAATGTGGTATTTCTGTTACCTATTTCAAGTTTATGGTCAATTTATTTTAGTCTTCTTGTTACCCATTTTAAGTTTTTGGTTATGTTGGTATTCTTGTTGAGATATCTAACGAAGAGTTGTGGAGTTCCTTATTTGAAATTTGCTGCTTTCATACATTTGTCTAAATCACAGTTTTGGTCCTGTAAGCAAAATGGCACTTAGAAATAACAACCAGCTGCAGTTTTCTGTTGAGTATGCAGACACAAGGCTATTTTGTCCCTACTAGTTATCTTTAATCTTTGTGGTTAAGATGGTACCCCAATAAAATTTGACTGGTTCATTTAGCAAATCAAGAGAATATTTGTAAAAAATATTTTAACCATGTGCCAGATGTACCAGGAATAACTGCAGAAAATTGCAACGATTCTTTAGAGATTTCATAGGTTGTTTTTTTTTACCATCTGTAACTTTGTTTTCATTTAATGCTCCAATGTTAAATTATTGACATTCAAGCTTTAACACAATCTGGATTTTCCCATTTATCATGCAGTGGTCACTTCTCTATCAATATAATAGTTTTACTCACTATAATGCCATGGTCACTTACTATACTACAGTGGTCACTATAATGCAGTGGTCACTAATGCAATGGTCATTCACTATATAATACAGTGGTCACTCACTATAATGCAGTGTCACTCATTATACTGCTATTTTGAGGAAGCATAAAAGAATACCATTATCACTTTATAATGGTTTACATGATAGGGAAAACTATAATTTTAACCACAAAATGGATGACCAATGACCATACACATGTTATATCAGGGACAGCATTGTACCGAGGACCATTATATAGGATGGATCACTATGATTTTGATGAACAAATGCAACCTCTGATGCCAGATACGATAGTCCATTAGAGTGAAAAACATCTAACATGATCCTGCTTGTAGGGGATGTGCAATTGTCCTATACATATTTTTTTTACTTTGCATGACAATCAATAAAAAGTGTGCATGCACACAAAATACTGTCAGTTACATCAAAGACAATGGTAGCTATATCAATATTTTCTTCAGACACTTAAGCTTTCCTTTTTTCATACAGTTTATGTATCCTTTCTTAGCATTTTACATAATCTTAATTATTTTGAAGCAAGCACTTTTAGCCTTCCTGAACCATTTTACTGTGTCCTGACCACAACCTTATTCGACAGCTGATGAACATTACATTGTGGGAATAAGAAATTAACTATGATATATAATTACAGACATTTCCTGTCAGGTAAAAGTAATTATTAAGAATGTTAAAAAATTCTATTGGCTTAGTATTTAGCTCAAGTTTTTGGCCAGAAGAAGAGCATATATGTGATTCTACCAGTGGTAGAAAAATATACCATTTAAAAAGCCATTTACTGCAAATAATATTTTATAACAGAAATCTAAAACTTGTGAAAATTAATATTCAAAACGTTTTTATTTCTTTGGAAAAACAAAACAAGAAAAACCACTGTATTTATATTTGTTTCAGCAGAAATGATGAAGTTTGTTTAATCTGTTTGTCTTATTCAAGACATTTTATGAGAAATATTTAAAGGCAGCTCATATGTTTGTAAAAATTAATTTCAAATTACTGAAACATGAGCTTTCTTTAATTGCTTTAATAATAAAAAAAAACACTAGTTTGGATATGAAATATAAGGTTCAGGAATACATCTCAAGTCCAGCTTAGGAATGTCCTCTTCAAGTGAACTTCACTTGGGTGAGTAATGGACAGTGGTCAGCAGCCTTACAATCCAAGCAAAAAATCAAAACTGAAGTTTGATATCCTTTGCAGGCAGAGTGTGTTTGTTTGACACTGTCATTTCTATTGCTGATACAAAGATACTCTCCATTCTTTGAAAAATACAAAGCAATTCCAAGGAAAATCTGGACCAGAAAACTATAGCCTGTTAATTGTGAATTGTAATAACTCACAAGGAATGTCATCAGTGCTCAACATACAATACTCTTTTGAAGGAAATTAAAAATACTTGTGATTTTATTCAGAAAATCTTTGCAGTGAATATTGCTCTTCCTTTATATATAATTGATAATACCCAAAATTCGATTAATTTTTATCAGAATGTTTTCCATCGGTATTAGGTCCAGGTAAACTTGTTATTTTATTAAAGTGATTGGTTTTCAGTGATTGGTTTTCAGTCCCCCTTTAATGTTGAAAGTATGTTATTAAAAAATCTACTGGCCAAGAATTTGTAAATCGACTAATTTGATGTCCATGTTCTGTCACATGTATGGAAGTGATTATGAGCATGAGCTATTATGACATATTTATCCTAAGAAATGTTTTCTTAAAGATTTTCTCTCAATTTAGACTAATTTCTGTACTATAAATGGCTGTTAAAAGAACACCATTGTCTTTGATGTATGGACATCAAAACATATGCCAAATGTTTCACTTTCAAATAATGAGACAGTTTAACCTTGAGTTTTGGGAATTGTCCAAATCATTTATTGAAGACTTTATTAAAATTTATTTTGAAAGCAGATATTATAGGTTGCTGACATAAGGAATTTTCCTTCACTTGTTTTTTTTTTTCCTTCAAATTTTTAAAGAGACAAATATTTAGCATAGAAAATATTTATGTTGAAAATTTCTGTACACAGACCCTGATCATAGTAGAACAAGAAAATATTTAAGTTTAAAAGTTCTATAAAAGCTGGCCATGATCATATTGAGGAAATGACAGGGACTCAATTTTTTTGTTCATTGTTAACAATAATTCATAATATTCTGTGTTCATTTTTTTGTTGTTTCACTAGATATACATACACAGTATATATATCAATTAAATAAATGAAGTGCAATTTTTGTAACAAATGGATACATTTTATATTTGATGTGTTATTTAGTCAGAATTTTTTACATATTGTTTTCATTAACTATGTTGTAACGATGTAATCTTTTTTGCCATTATAATTTGTTTGGTGTATTCTGCTAGTCATGTGTTAAAATACAGATGTCTTTAAAAAAAATATTCCAGAGAGATACAAAGATTTCCCAGAGAATAATGTGAGTGAACATGCATTTTAAAGGACACAATGTTGGGGCTAAAATGCATTATTTCATAACATATACTTTTTTAATGAATTCAGTACATGTACATGTTGCTTGTATATTTGATACAGCACGTTTTTTGATTCCTTGGTTGCATTTCATGATTATATGGTAAAACATGTTTATACAGAAAGTGTTAATTCATAGCTGTAATAATCATAATTACCATGTTTATACAGAAAGTGTTAATTCATAGCTGTAATAATCATAATTACCATGTTTATACAGAAAGTGTTAATTCATAGCTGTAATAATCCTAATTACCATGTTTATACAGAAAGTGTTAATACATAGCTGTAATAATCATAATTACCATGTTTATACAGAAAGTGTTAATACATAGCTGTAATAATCATAATTACCATGTTTATACAGAAAGTGTTAATTCATAGCTGTAATAATCATAATTACCATCAACACTTACTTAGTCAAATCCAAATGAATCAACTTCAAGCCTGATCAATCCTAACAACCTGCAACTGACTTTGATCTGTCACTGCATGAATTGACAGAAGATCTGGTTCTATAAAGATTTCAGTTGGACTCGACTTGTAAACAAGTATATACAGTAAAGCTACTTTTTTTTTCAAATCCATTTTGTACTTAATAGTTATAAATGACTTCATCTGTTCCCTTTGGTATAAAACTTCACTTAGCATTCTGAACGACTGTTCTTATTACAGATTTGGAAATAACTGATTTTGATCAATAATCCTTTTGATTGGTCCAATATTTTAAGATTTGGAAATATCTGATTTTGATAAATGTCACTTTTTGATTGGTCCAATATTTCAAGTAAGATTTGGAAATATCTGATTTTGATAAATGTCACCTTTTGATTGGTCCAATATTTCAAGTAAGATTTGGAAACATCTGATTTTAATAAATGTCACCTTTTTGATTGGTCCAATATTATTTTTCAAGTAAGATTTGGAAATATCTGATTTTGATAAATGTCACCATTTGATTGGTCCAAGTAAGATTTGGAAATAACTGATTTTGATAAATGTCACCTTTTGTCTGGTCAAATATTTCAAGATTTGGAAATATATGATTTTGATAAATGTCACCAAGATTTGGAGCCATGTACAGTTTTGTGACTGAGGGGACAGGTGACAAAATTATTACATGAGTATTCAGTTCATATCAAATTTTTGAAACAAATAACATACTGTAACTATCTTTTTCTGTATAATTAAACCAAATCTATTATTTGGATCATTTTATCTCTAACACACAAGGTTCTAGTGGAAAGCTGAGTTTTCTTTCTCGCATGAGAATAAGGCTCAATAAGAGAGTAGACTGTCTGAGGTGATGTGATATTCCACACTGTGAGGAGGAGATGTGATATTCCACACTGTGAGGAGATGTCATGACATATTCCACACTGTGAGGAGGAGATGTTATGACATATTCCACACTGTGAGGAGGAGATGTCATGACATATTCCACACTGTGGGAGGAAATGTCATGTTTAGCGCAATCATGGACAGTCTCACTCTTTGATTGACACACATCCAACACCAGCATCTGTTTACAAATTAGAATTTACTAATATCCTTTTCAAGAGAATTATTTGAACCAGAACCCAATGATTTCATTAAAGAGGTAATTTCTGAAAGTAGGTGTGGATGAAATTAAGAATAGGGAAAAATAACTTTTTTGTTTTACTTCTGTTAAGTTTGATACAGATGCCTTCGATAAATAGCACACAACCAATGAAGCAATTGACTAGACCCTCATGTGGTGGAGATCACAAGCAGCATCATAAGAATCAGTAGGAAAAAGACAAATCTTTTGTTTGCATTGATATAACAATGATTCAAATTATTCATGAAGTTTCTCAAATTTCTAACAAAATATTCTGCAATCCACTATAAATTACCATTATATTAACCTTGAAACCATCAGTATGTCAATAATTTCATTCCAAATAAGCTTGCAGAAAATAGGAAAGTCTTAAGTTAGGAATTCAATTAAAAGCTTCCATATTATGACATTCAATATGGTGCATTTACAAAGTGTAAACCAAGGAAATCAAACGTGGGCGTTTACCAAGTGTAAAATCAAGAAATCAAACGTGGACATTTACCAAGTGTAAAATCAAGAAATCAAACGTGGACATTTACCAAGTGTAAAATCAAGAAATCAAATGTGGACGTTTACCAAGTGTAAAATCAAGAAATCAAACATGGACGTTTACCAAGTGTAAACCAAAGAAATAGAACTTCCTGATATATAATGTGATAAATGTATTTCTACTAAAAACACAAAATCTACTTCATTTTGTATCATGACTTAATAAATCGTTTTAAATCAGTAAATCATTTTTCTTCTAATTTTTGTTTAAAATATCAGTATGAGAAATGATTATTACAATGACATTTGGCATGAAGGTAGCATGACTTATCAATATGTTCTGTTACCATGGCATGAAGGCAGTACAACTTGGCAATGTGTACACTGACCTAGGCATGAAGGCAGTACAACTTGGCAATGTGTACTCTGACCTAGGTATGAAAGCAGTACAACTTGGCAATGTGTACTCTGACCTAGGTATGAAGGCAAGTACAACTTGGCAATGTGTACTCCTGCCCTAGGTATGAAGGCAGTACAACTTGGCAATGTGTACTTTGACCTAGGTGTGAAGGCAGTACAACTTGGCAATGTGTACTCTGACCTAGGTATGAAGGCAGTACAACTTAGCAGTATGAAATGTGACCTAGGTATGAAGGCAGTACAACTTGGCAATGTGTACTCTGACTTAGGTATGAAGGCAGTACAATTTAGCAATATGTACTCTGACCTAGGCATGAAGGCAGTACAACTTGGCAATATGTACTCTGACCTAGGTATGAAGGCAGTACAACTTACCAATATGAAATGTGGCCTAGGTATGAAGGCAGTACAACTTTGCAATGTGTACCTAGATATAAAGGCAGTACAACTTGGCAATATGTACTCTTGACCTAGGTATGAAGGCAGTACAACTTAGCAATATGTACTCTGACCTAGGTATGAAGGCAGTACAACTTGGCAATGTGTACTCTGACCTAGGTGTGAAGGCAGTACAACTTAGCAATATGAAATGTGGCCTAGGTGGAAAGTCAAATCAACAGTGGGGTTTTTACCAGACAACTTCTTACGATGGAGCTGATCTGACACTCAATATGGCAACCAAGGCAGTCATACTGGAAACTTCTATATCAACATGGTGTTTTTACCAGATATCTAGTAGGTCTTGAATGAAAATGGTGACAATTAGACTTTCAGATGGGGCTACAAAGGTAGCCATCATAAAAATCTTGTGATTTCTAATACTAGAAAATGTTGAGTACTAAAGTCCTTCTTAATATAAAGTCATATTGATATTTTTTTATATTTTATTTTACAGAAACTTTTTTGTTGTCTGTAGTTGGTCCAGAATGAAGATTCTGCTGATCTAGGATCCATCTTGAAAATCTTATCACTACTCCTCCAGAACTCATGGACATATCTGCATAAGGTTTTAAACTGAAGTCTTTTTAACACATCTGCTTGGTCCTAAATGCAAAAGATACCAATCTTACCTCAAAGATGGCTGACACAATGACCAGCCCAAAACATTTGATACTGAAACACCTCACAAATTGATGGTCATATATATATGGAATTTTAACCAAAATATCTTCTACTGATGTCTAGTTTGTCCTAAAATTGAAATCAGATGGTGCTGATCTTACAAGCAGTATGGCCAAGACAGTGACCTATTTGAAAATGACAGTTGCTTAAGAATGTCTTAGTTGATTTCAACACTCAGCAGTTAAGAAAAGTTGAAATGGTCTTATCATGAACTCATGGAAATTCTTTATGAGGGACTTGCTTAAAAACATGTTTTTGAAAAATGTTAAGAATTTCCCTATCAATCATGTTGAGTTACTAATGACTCACACCGATTTACTAATGACTCACATAGTTACGAATGACTCGCATAGTTTATAATGACTCGCACTGAGTTACTATGACTCATGTTGAGTTACTAATGACTGATACCGAGTTACTAATGACTCGTACTGAGTTGCTAAAAGGTCATATTGAGTTAATATGAGGTCATATTGAGTTGCTAATAGGTCATATTGAGTTACTAATAGGTCACAATGAGTTATGAATAGGTCATGCTTAATTATTAAGAGGTCAGGAATTATTATTATTATGCCTTGAATTATGTCATATTGAGTTGCTAATGGGTTTCTGAAGCCATTAATGTGGGTTGGTCTTCAATGACACTTTAAAAACATCATGTAAAACAAATGAGATCCAAGCACCTTTCCCAAAGACACAATGAATATGGCTTATGTAGATATCAACCCTTGACCTATGGATTTACAGGTCTGATGCTCTTAGGTATCAACCCTTGATCCATGAATTACAGGTCAACCCTTGACCCAAGGATTTACAGGTCTGATGCTCTTAGGTATCAACCCTTGACCCATGGATTTACAGGTCTGATGCTCTTAGGTATCAACCCTTGACCCATGGATTTACAGGTCTGATGCTCTTAGGTATCAACCCTTGACCCATGGATTTACAGGTCTGATGCTCTTAGGTATCAACCCTTGACCTATGGATAACTTATCTGATGCTCTTAGGTATCAACCCTTGACCCATGGATTACAGGTCTGATGCTCTTAGGTATCACCCTTGACCCATGGATAACAGGTCTGATGCTCTTAGGTATCAACCCTTGACCCATGGATTTACAGGTCTGATGACCTTAGGTATCAACACTTGACCCATGGATTACAAGTCTGATGCTCTTAGGTATCAGCCCTTGACCCATGGATTTACAGGTCAACACTTGACCCATGGATTTACAGGTCTGATGCTCTTAGGTATCAACCCTTGACCTATGGATTACAGGTCAACCCTTGACCCATGGATTTACAGGTCTGATGCTCTTAGGTATCAACACTTGACCCATGGATTTACAGGTCTGATGCTCTTAGGTATCACCCTTGACCCATGGATTACAAGTCTGATGCTCTTAGGTATCAACACTTGACCCATGGATTTACAGGTCTGATGCTCTTAGGTATCACCCTTGACCCATGGATTACAGGTCAACCCTTGACCCATGGATTTACAGGTCTGATGCTATTAGGTATCAACCCTTGACCCATGAATTACAGAACAACCCTTGACCCATGGATTACAGGTCTGATAATCTATCACCTGATCTACATTTCTAAATATAGCCTAAATAATGATGTGTGAAAATAACTCCCTTAACTCATCAACTGCAGCCCCATTTTTCAAGCAAAAACTTCACTCATTTTCTTCCACTCTTCCAAAGCAAACTGCTATTTTACCTGAAGTTTTCTGCATGTGCAGTGTTTTATATGCAAATACAAATTAATGTAATCATATTCTAATACATTCATTAGCATTTGAATTTTACATTGTCATAAACAAATAAGAAAAAATTCTCAGAGGTCAAAGTAAACCTATTAAGGTACTCCTTATAAGTTATAATGCAGTCCAGTGGATCTGTACAGTACACTGCCTTATAGTGAGATTGCCTTATCTTCATAATGGAGTACATGATACACTACTCTCTCATTATAATGCAGTCCATGGGATCTTTACCATACACTGCCTTATAGTGAGATTGCCATATCTTTATAATGGAGTACATGATACACTACTCTCTCATTATAATGCAGTCCATGGGATCTTTACCATACACTGCCTTATAGTGAGATTGCCATATCTTTATAATGGAGTACATGATACAGTACTCTCTCATTATAATGCAGTCCATGGGATCTTTACCATACACTGCCTTATAGTGAGATTGCCATATCTTTATAATAGAGTACATTATCTCATTCCCTTTTTATAATGCTATCAATGGGATCTGTACCATATCCTCCTTAAGATGAGACCACTCTGTAATGGAGTAAATGATAGAGTACTCCCTCTTTATATCAAATGGATTACATGATAGAGCAGTCCTTCATTATATTTATGTGCATCGGATCCATGCAGTATAATGCAGTACAGTAGGACCACTTAATAATGAAGTACATAACACCAATAATTCTATTACTGAATAATGAAATGGGTATTCCTACCATATAATAATATATTATAATGAAAGGCCAAAGAATGTGGGAGTACTGTATATCTGTATACAGTCCGACTCTATTCAAATTAACTGCCCCTCTCATCTTGTAGCATTTCATGAATTGTCTTTACAGAAAAAACTTTTCACGATAAAAAGTTAGGAAACTGCAAGTCATTCTTACTGCCACTACAAGTCATTCTTATTGACACTGCAAGTCATTTGTACTACCACTACAAGGCAAGTCATTCTTTTTGACACTGCAAATCACTGTAAGGCATTCTTATTGACACTGCAAGTCATTCTTACTGCCACTACAACTGCAAGTAATTCTTACTGCCACTACAACTTGCATTCTTATTGTCACTGCAAGTCATTCTTACTGCCACTACAACTGCAAGTAATTCTTACTGCCACTACAACTACAAGTCATTCTTATTGTCACTGCAAGTCATTCTTACTAACAGTGTCATTCTTGCAGACATTGCAAGACACTGTAAGTAATTCTTATTGACACTGTAAGTCATTCTTCTTGACACTAAAAGTTATCAAATAGGAAGGTCCTAGTCATTTAACTGGAACATGGAAGGTTCACACAAAAAATCTAAACCTGGATGATAATTTCTACATGGCATTATGACTCACCAAAACAAGAAAGTCATCAGTGTAACATTGCACAGACATCAGTGTAACATTGTAGTCATCAGTATAACATTGTACAGTTTGGCTTTTTTTATTTTATGAACATACCTCAGTTTCCCTTGCTTGAGCCGTGTAAATTTTTACTTAGGTTTCCTGCTGCCTTGTAATTAAAGTATCTAAAACGAAATAGAATAAGAATAGCAAGATCTATGCAGAATACAATACAAGCTGTAATTTGATTGACTGATTAGCCAACACCAATAAACACAATACTGTGATGCAAAGACGAACTTCTATTCTTTTAAACCCTACATTTATCCCAGTAAACTCACAACTGTGATGCAGTGAAAGATAAAATTTCTTTTTTCCAAAAAATTAGTCCATATTTGACCTTTGGTCAATAAAATCTTGACCCCTCTATGATATTTCTATTTTGATGTTTCTATTTTCTGTTGAGTTATATTTTCTACAACTAATCTGCCAATCATACTCTACCCTTCTATGATGTTTCTATTTTGATGTGAATATTTTCTACAACTAATCAGCCAATCATATTGCAGCTTACATACCGAGTTGTAACTAATGTGTACACACCTTCACTAAGAAAATACCATAAGGACTATTTCAAAACATATTTCCTTGTTTTTAATTTAGTGGGTCATTATTTATCCAGAACAAAATGCACATGCAAACTAATGAACTTCTGATTTTATCAGCATATGCAATTTAAATTTGACGCAGGAATTATCAATCTATTTAAATAAATAATTAACACTGATATCAAGGAATGTGTATGCTTTGCTTTTGCTTTTCTACAACTTATGAAAGAATGTACATAACATCACTATAAAAGAATATATACTGTCGTAGGATGAAGCCGGGTTGGGACTGGATTAGTGAAGACACCGAAAGCATCCTTTTCCTAAATATTCAATGCCCAATCAGTAGGAGCACTGGATAAGTGCACAAAAATGATTAATTTTATCAACGATCAGAATTTCAACATCTTTTTCCTGACAGAATCATGGCTAAAAACATCAGGCAAAGAGCTTAAGTGTGTGGATCAAATACCCACTGGTTATTCTATCAAGCTGTTCTCCTGCCAATCTCACAGAGGTGGAATTGCTGTCCTCACAAAGAACTCCATGATCAAACGTCATAACCACACCACACCCTTCAACTTCTACCACACATTGTTTTAACTAGTCCAAACCACTCTCACACTGGAAGAAAGGTCAGTCCATTTTTCATTTTTTTTCTGCCTCTACAACCCTCATTCTAGTAGAAAAAACAAGCAGATTGAATCTCTCTTTTTGGAGCAATTTCCGACTCTCCTGGAGTATGGAAATTCGATAGGTGGCAACCTGATTATTCTTGGAGATTTCAACTTCCGACAAAAAGAGACAGAAAGACATTGGGGCTGAGCGGAATCAATCCACAGGACCGTAAAGCCTGGAAGAAAGCGTTGAATACTCTCACGACGAAACAGACAGGCCTACCCTCGTTAGAGGATTAATAAAAGGCCTGGATAATCAAAATGGATGATGATGATGATGATGATGATGATGCTTGGACTGTTCAGGAAATGCATACACTCCATTCTTGTTTTCAACCTCAAACGATCATTTATCCAAACCACCCATTAACATGGTCACATTTTAGACTGGATCCTTCATGGTCCCGATGATAATATCCTACAGTCCTCCCTGGTATCCTACGAACTTGCATCAGATCACCTCTGCATTATATGCCGTCTGGATGTATCAGTCCCTAACCCTCCACCTTTATTTGCTACTAAGAGAAACCTCCGTATGATAAATAGAACCAAACTAATGCATTACATCCAAGCAAACCTAACAACTTGTTTACCTCCTACAGCAGAACAACTTGATAACTGCCTGCATTCATTGCATGTAAAACATGCCCCAGCCACCAAAGTATCAATTCAAAAGTGTTCTTCGTGGTATAGCAGTGTCAGGGACCAGCTTTGCACTGCTAATAGAGACTGCTGTACAGCTGAGAGGCTTTGGCTTTCATCCAGACTAACAATTCACAAGCAAATCTATGCAGCTGCAATGAAGAACATCACAAATTTTATGCTGCGAAATCAGCCCACTACAGTACTATGATCACAGAAAGTTCCAGCTACAAAGAGCTCTTCAAGATTACTATCAAACTAATGTCAAGGAACAAATGTCCACCACTTCCAACCACCTTCTCACCAGCTGATGTTCCAAACCTGTTTACAAATTTCTTCCAAGACAAATTACAAACCATTAGAGATAAGCACAATATCAATTGACTCATCGTCACCATACAGTTGCAATACAGAATTTCAGCAGCAACCATTAGCAGCATTTGGTCATGTCTCATGATGAAGAGTGCACCAAAGTAATGTGAACTTGATCCAATTCCAACATCACTGCTGCCTGAGTGCTAAGATCCAGTATTGCCTTCACTAAATGATTATTAATACATCTCTCTCAGCTAGGGAATTCCCATCATTTTTCAAAAACTATCATTGTAAAGCCTCTGCTAAAGAAACCAACACTCGACCATAACATTTTAATGAACTACCTCCCAGTTTCTAACCTCCCATTCATATAAAAAAAAAAATCTTAGAAAATATTGTTCTAACCCAACTTGTATCTCATCTGAATTCAAATAGTCTTTGTAGCAATGTACAGTCTGCATATTGCCCATGCCACAGTACTGAAACTACTCTTCTGAAAGTAGTTCATGATATTCTCTCTGCTTTGGATTGCGAAAATATTACAGTCCTCATCCTCCTTGAGCATTTGACACAACAGACCATGATGTATTACTCCAGCATGTAATTGGCTTTCACAATACAGCCTTACTGTGGTTCAAGTCCTACTCGGTCAACAAGACACAAATTGTGTCTGCAAATGGAATAGACTCCAGCCCAGTTAATCTATGTTGTGGTGTTTCACAAGGGTCTGTTTTTGGACCTGTTCACTTCATTCTATACACTCAGCTGCTCTCAAGTGTCATAGATCATCATCCAGTGTCTTCCACATGCACACTGATGACACCCAAATATACAAATCTAATCACCCAAACTGAAGTTCATGCTACCATCCAAGGTGTAGAGAGATGCATTTCAGATGCGACATCATGGATGACATGTAACAAGCTGCAGATGAATGATGATAAAACTGCAGCCATTCTGATCACAACACAAAGACTTTCTCATTCACATCCTTTACCTCAAACAATACATATCAGCAACACCAACATTAAAGTCGCAAAGTCACTATGAAACCTAGGTGTTACTCTGTACAGTACTCTCACATTGCACCAAAATGTCATGAACACATGAAAAGGCTGCATATCTTGAGTTGAGACGCATGAACTCCATTTGCAAATATCTTTTAGCTGATGCCACTAAAACACTTGTGTGTTCATTAGTACTTTTAAGACAGGACTATTGTAACTCAATTCTGTCTGATTCATCTCAATATCTACTCCAGAAACTTCAAAACGTTCAAAGCATTGCAAGTCAGATTATCCTTAGAGTACAGCAATCAGAGCACACCTTCCCCATTGCTCTGTACCCTACACACTGGCTATCCATTCGATCCAGAATCAAACACAAAATTTTTTCTCTATGCTACGTTTTACTGACGGACTCCAGTCCAGCATACCTATCTGACCTCACCCATGTGTACACACCAGCAAGATACTTATTATCCTCTTCTGACAATTGTATACTCATCATTACTACTATAAAAACAAAGTCATATGACAAAACCTTCTTTTGCATACCAGGGCCCAACAACATGGAACGAATTGGCCATTGAACCTAGACATAAAGACATAGTGATCCCATTCAAGAGTGCTTTGAAAACTTGCCTATTTTAATTACAACAACAAACATAAAGACCTAATAATGTTTCCTACCTTAAATATTTTCAGCATGTTTTGTTTTCTAATTTCATTTATTTGTGTGTATTCATATCATTATGTTTTTTATAGGTTTAGATTAGGCACATATATAAAATCCTCATTATTATTATCCTTTCCTTTAAGCAATGCCCTTAATTATTTCTACCAGCTGCAGTGGTAGTGGTAGCAGTAGCAGAAGCAGCAGACATGTCTCCCACTTAAAAGGTCAAAGGTGTTTTGGGGGGAAAATGAAAAAGGATTATTTCAGTGTAAGATGAGGTGATCGCATCTTCTCAGGGATTGCCTCTTTTAAACAGGGCAAGATCAGGATCCACTCCATCAGCAGTAGTACTAGTCTAGCAGAAGAGATGATGTCAAAATTGTATCTGATGGGAATCTCCAAATAGGAAACGAAAAGAAAATAAACACAGGTGGGTGGAATCACCATACTTCATTATTTACCCAACATTTAAATATAATATTATCTTTCTTTCAGATCCACTATTTATTTTCTATTAAAATCAGACTCCTCATAAGATTCATCATCTAGTTTCGAAAGCATTAATCTTTTGTTTCTCAGATTATTCTGTTCTTTATCAGTGTATGAATACTGTTCTGTGCTGAAAGTTCTCTTTCAGCTTGTTTTCTTAAAGGGCATATGCACAGCTAGCTTGGTCAGCTTCATCAACTTGGTAAACTGTTCTTTGTGGTTGTTTTGTAGAATGTTCTAATGTATTACTATGGATGTCTATGCTTCAAACTTTGAAGTTATCTGTTTAGCTTGGTGTGTTTGTAAGAGTCCTTAAATTAAATTGACATTAAAGCTTTATTTATCCAACAACTTTGCAAATGTTACACAACATACCTCTACTCATGGTTCTGTGCATTTAGTTTTGTGTTTCAGCTTACCGTAAGACATATTTCAACACAGTATTCATTGTACCTTTGATTTGGTCAGCTGGTTATCTTGGCATTTCTTTTTCTTTATAATTGGCAGACTGGTCTTGTCTTTTGTGACAGGAGACAGAGGTCATTGAACCATGAAACATGCTTGGAAAAAGAGAGATTCTTGTCTGGCAGCAATGCAGGTAACTGTTTGTTCCACAACATTAAACAAAAAGAATTAATTTGAAAAAAATCTAAAGTTGGCTGAGCAGGATGACATGCCTTGTTTAACAGCAGTGGTAAATTATTTGCCCCTCCCCCTCCAATTTGATTGGACTGATTCACTTGCGTCACCGCTGACAAACACTGTCAGTCAATTAAGGCATGAACACTTGCTCGGTTGAGTAGCACAATTACCATTGCCGAGTAAACTGTTACTTATTTATGGTCACTTACATCAAAGCAAACTATGTTGGAGTGCTTAAGGAATTACAATTATTTACAAAGCATTATTTCTGAAACTTCTTTATTGCTAATGTTCAACTCTTGTCAATGATCAGACTATATACACATTTTGAATTGGGTAGAAGTAATAAGGAAACAAAGGAAAATTAAATATATTTATTGACGTTCTGAACAAATTATATCAGTTTATAAAATTCTCATGTAATAATTCATGATGATTATCCATGATTGAGAACATACGTTGATAGATTAGCAGGAAAAAGATGTTGAGGGTGTCTCAAGATTCATAGTACCTGTAAAACTTGCTTTAATTATCTGCCCCAACATTTATAAGTCTTAAAAGATACTTCTCAAAATAATGTAAGGTGTCCCAAGACTTACAGTACCTGTAAACATTGCTTCAATTATCTGCCCCAACATTTATAAGTCATAAAAGATACAATTCAAAATAATTTAAGGTGTCTCAAGACTTAGTCATTAATGGTAACCATGATTTCTGACCTTTGCATAAAATTTTGGTTTCTTCCCTGGCAGTTTACCTAACCCACCATTTGACATATAAAAAAAAACTTCAGAATGGCCATTCTCCATTTGGCTAGAAACTCAACTTCATCCCCCACTTTCTTCATTCTTTCATTATTCAGCAGCTGAAAAGAGTAATTTTCCATCAAGCCAATAAAACCAAAAGCCCAGAACAAAAATAAACCCAAAAGCCCAAAATGCCAATAAACACAAAGCCCAGACTGCCAATTAACCAAAAGCCCAGAATGCCAATAAACCCAATGCCCAGACTGCCAGTAACATATTGAGTTTTGTGTGACCTGTGCAACATGTTAGATTTTTAAGTCACACTGAAATGCATGTGTTGATTGCGTTTTTTCAAATTTCTGTGTTGTAGTGAGTTCACCATCAAATCACATTTGCCTTACATGTGTAAATGGCTATAGAGTTGTGACAATTTCTGCTGACAAATCAAAATTCACCTTAACCTATCATCTTCCAAAACATTTGTCCATTTTGACACATCCCAGTTTACAGAAATAATTGTGTGTTACCAGTTTTTTCATGGGTCAGTATAAGTAACTACAGGGACTGAGGACATTTTCTGATGGCTTCCTCTCCAGTGATTCACTTGTTGATTTCTTAGGTCACTATAAGTTTCTGATGGCTTCATCTCTAGTGATCCACTTTTTTTTAAATAGGCCACCCTATTTTTGAGGTTGCTAACCTATCTTAGGCATTCGTCCATTTTGACTAGGAATGCATATTCCAGTTTACAGAAATAATTGTGTGTACCCAGTTTTTTGTATGGGTTAGTATCAGTAACTACAGGGAGTGATGACAGTTTCTGATGGCTTCCTCTCCAGTGATCCACTGGTTGATTTCTTAGGTCAACCTAAGTTTCTGATGGCTTCCTCTCCAGTGATCCACTTATGGATTTCTTAGGCCACCCTTACCGTATTTTCCGCCCTATAAGTCGCTCCTGAGTATAAGTCGCGGAAGGGGGAAATCCAGATAATTTTGGAAAATTCAACAGATAAGTCGCTCCTGTGTATAAGTCGCTCCTGCGCACTTACCGTAATCACATTTTTTATACCGCCAGCCATTGCATACGACTTGGTAATTCCAACAACGTGTAAGTATATTCTTGTTTGAAATTTTAAAAATAGAAATATAAGCAAATAAGATTTATAAATAATGTTTATTAAGTAAATAATAGTGCCACTGCACGATTTCCGTTTTCTTTCGCAAATGCTACGACGTTTAACTTAAATTCTACATCATAACTTTTTCGCGTGGTAGTTGTTGGTGCCATGATTAAACTGTATTGACTTACCTTATATAACAATTTTAAATCATACAACGTTACTGTGAAACTATCTTTTTTTTAATGCTCCATGGTATGAACAGTCCGTATTTATATACCGGTCAATTCCACAACCCGAGCGAACTTCAAAGGCACTTTATAAAACAATTGAAGTTGTTCGCCAGCCTTCCAGTTTTTTTTTATTAATTACTTTGAAGTTCTCTCAATGAAGCCAGTCTCGGTATTCCGGTCAATTTCCACAACCCGAGCGAACTTCAAAGGCACTTTATAAAACAATTGAAGTTGTTCGTCAAGCCTTCCAGTTTTTTTTTATTAATTACTCTGAAGTTCTCTCAATGAAGCCAGTCTCAATATTCCGGTCAATTTCCACAACCCGAGCGAACTTCAAAGGCACTTTATAAAACAATTGAAGTTGTTCGCCAGCCTTCCAGGTTTTTTTTATTAATAACTTTGAAGTTCTCTCAATGAAGCCAGTCTCGATATTCAGGTCAATTTCCACAACCCGAGCGAACTTCAAAGACACTTTATAAAACAATTGAAGTTGTTCGCCGGCCTTCCAGTTTTTTTTTATTAATTACTTTGAAGTTCTCTCAATGAAGCCAGTCTCGGGTTAATCCAGAGTTTTTATAAACTATTGAAGTAAATTATGAAGCGCTACCGGTACATTTAAATACATATGTTGTAGCGACATCTGACCAACACTTTGCTTGAAGCACGTGGTGAATAATAAACTATAAGCTATAACACAGCATCACTGCGTATGTCATATCAGTCGTTAAAAAAATTTATTTATCGTATAAGTCGCTCTTGCGTATAAGTCGCACACGTCATTTGAAAGAAAAAAAACGAAAAAATGTAGTGACTTATACCCCGGAAAATACGGTAGTTTCTGATGGCTTCCTCTCCATTAATCCACTTGGCAATTTCTTAGGCCACCCTAATTTTCTGATGGCTTCCTCTCCAGTGATCCACTTTTTTTTATAAGCCACCCTATTTTTGTGGCTACTGATCTATCATAGACACACGTCCTGAGTATAAGCAGCATGGATGTTCTTGACATTCATTCATATAGGTGGCGCTCTACGGTATTGTATTTTGCATTATGCTAGAGTCTTAAAGAAAAAATATTCCCTGGGTTTCCCCACTAGTTTTACTGGCATCGATGTTAAGACCTGGGAAGAGCTTACACTAGTCAGGTCCAGCTGGTGACATGCTTTGGTCACTGGTTTGAAAGCCAGCAAGGACAAGCTATGCTTGCTAGCTGATGAAAAGTGCTCTCAGAGGAAGAAGAAGCATCTCCAACACAAACCAGACTCAACCTTCAAGTGCAGCATGGACAGCCACTCCCGTGTTGGGCTACATAGAAACTACAAACGCTGCACAACCATGAACCAGGACATCTCTCATAGGCACACTTCCATCATCTCTCGAGACTGATGGATGCCAACTAATTAACTAACCAACTATACTGGCTATGTAAAATGACCTTGTTTATCTTAGGTATTGTTCAAAAGAACCTGTAATTCTCTTTATTTTGGTGTATGATTGATGAGTGTGATATGGATTATAGAGTATCCAAATTGGCCTTACTCCAGATGTGCACCTTTCAAAAAGTGCTAGCTCCACTTGGTCATTTTCACGTTCTGAACTTCAGATGTAAATTGTAAAATAAAGAACCAACAACTTTTTCACATCTTAAATATTTGGTAATTCAGTCAATGCTCTTTCAGAAGCTGGTATTGTTTAGTCTGGCAAAATTTATTTTCCCTATTTTAATAGCTGATATGGATAAAGTACTTTAGACTAACTAGGGCTGATTTGTTTAGCACAAAGAAGCAGTCATTTTAGTTAGCAGTATGCATAGATCATGTATAAGTTCCAAAAGTACAATATCCAAAGAAATGTCAGCCAAATTACATCAAAGTAGCATAGAGGCATGCCAAAATTCTCTCCAATGTGCATGTTTTAAATGCAAACAACTTCACCTTACATAGGTCACTCTCTCAAAAGTACATACTAACTGGTGGCTGATACAGCTGGACATCCATTCCACACAGGGGGCAGCCATGGCTAAACATCCATTCCACACAGGGGCAGCCATGGCTAAACATCCATTCCACACAGGGGCAGCCATGGCTAAACATCCATTCCACACAGGGGGTGCCATTGCTGGACATTCATTCTATACTGAGTCAGCCATGGCTAAACATCCATTCTACACAGGGGCAGCCATGGCTAAACATCCATTCCACACAGCGGCAGCCATTCTAAACATCCATTCCGCACAGGGGCAGCCGTTGCTGGACATTCATTCAACACAGAGGCAGCCATGGCTAGACATCCATTCCACAAAGGGGCAGCCATTGCTGGACATTCATTCTACACAGAGGCGGCCATGGCTAAACATCCATTCTATACAGGGGCAGCCATGGCTAAACATCCATTCCACACAGGGGCAGCCATGGCTAGACATCCATTCCACACAGGGGTAGCCATGGCTAGAAATTCATTCCACACAGGGGTGGCCATGGCTTGACATTCGTTCCAAAAAAAGGCAGCCATGGCTAAACATCCATTCTACAAAGGGGTAACCATGGCTAGACATCCATTCTACACAGGGGCAGCCATAGCTAGACATCTGTTCCACACATGGGTAGCCATGACTAGACATCCATTCCACACAGGGGTAGCCATGGCTAGACATTCATTCCACACAGGGGTAGCCATGGCTAGAAATTCATTACACACAGGGGTGGCCATGGCTGGACATTCATTCCAAATAGGGGCAGCCATGGTTAGACATCTATTCCAAAAAGGGGTAGCCATGGCTGGACATTCATTTCACACAGGTGTATCCATGGCTGGACATTCATTCCAAATAAGGGTAGCCATGGATGGTGTTGAAGATCACTTGATTCAGACTCTGTTATATGCATTAAATTTGGGAGAAAACATTGCCTGATCAAAAATACACGACTGCAAACATGTTTAATTGATTACAACATTCCTTAATTCACCTTGGTTTTGAATCACTTCATGATCAGGGGTCATCCTTGCTGTCCAGCCTCTGGGATCAGCCAGGATCTATTGTAGGGGTTATACAGGGATCACCCCAGTACAGAACCTGGTTTCACCCCAGGTCAGTAATATGGCTGGGATCAATGAGACTTAGGCCAAGAATCATCCTTGGGCTCTAGCTAACTAGATTGTCTTCAAGTGAGTAGACCCTAGAGAGAAGTTTATTATGACTGTACAAGTCACCCATATTGAGCTTCAAGGTAAAGACACAAGACATGGTTTACTTTGGTTGTACATGTCACCCTTAGTGAGCCTGACACCACAATGCACTAAATTTCTAAAATTATCCATAATTTATTTTAACAATCGTGTAATATTTGTCAGTTTTTATGTTTTGCCTTCACTTGCTTTCTGTCACGTAATTACACATTCATCACAGTGCTGGTAATTGAAATTTGGCTATAATAATATAAGTTTACTGAATAAGGGGGACACTACCTATATTCCTACCAAGTATGGCTGTTGTTTCAACCAGCTTGATCCATTTGGCTTGACTTTCATTTTGTGCTTGCCTCTTTTTTCTCTCAATCATTCTCTTGTGTTTGCGACTTTGAAGATGAGCTGAATGAAAAAGAAATCTAATTTATCACTCAGCATTCAGATTTATCACTGTTACGAGTATACATAATAACAATTGTGATACTATCTCTTATATAAGACTTAGTAAGTAAACGCACTTGTGTTACTCTCTTCTATGGCACTTAGTACACTATAACACACACTCATATTAAACTCTTCTATAACAATTAATAAGTACAAAAAATCTAATGTTACAATCTTAAATAACACTTAGTACATAATAACACTCACTTTACACTCTTCTATAACACTTAGTAAGTACACAATAACATTCATGTTACATTCTTTGATAACACTTAGTATGCAAAAACACTCATGCCACAATCTTAAATAACACTTAGTAGATAATATCATCGACAGTACACTCTTCTATTACACCAAGTACACAAAACTCTTATATAACACTTAGTAAGTACATAATAACTCTCATGTTACACTCTTATATAACACTTAGTACATAATAACACTCATGTTACACTCTTCTATAACACTTAGTATGTACATAATAACACTCATGCTACACTCTTCTATAACACGTAGTAAGTACACAATAACACCCATGTAACACTCTTCTATAACACTTAGTAAGTACACAATAACACTCATGTTACACTTCTCTTGAGAAATCAAAAATCAAAGGTATATGGCAGATGAGAGACTGTTGTTTGCAGTTGGATACATGATATGTGACACAAAACAAGCAGGCTTTTGCATTACAATAAAGATCAACTGATTTCATAAACTTGATTTTTCAAGAGCATCAAAGTTATTTAATTATTATATATATTTTTCAAATGTTATTTTTTTTCTATGATATCTCAACATTGCTTACAATTTTACATGAAAAAATACAATACATACATACATTAACATCTTTTAAAAACATTATTGACATAGAATATAAATAACTTTATAATGACTTAAACCAAATTTGAAAATACAGTCTGAAGCTTTGGAAATAATATGGGACTATGGATAAATAGGTCATTGTTACCTGCCCAACCTTGTAATATTTAGTAGGAAATAATCCTTTAAAAATAACACAAAAAAAATATAAGCATACATCTGGAACTGGAAATTTGCTGTCAAGCTAAATTTTAAAACAGACTTTAACCTGAAATGGCAACACTAATCACCATACTGATACAGGATTTCGTAACCCATGACACCCTTGTGTGAGGGCTACTTTATAAGACAAAGTTTCTGAAAATTTAACAGCTTTTATATAATAACCCAAGACACCTTGAGACAGGATATAGTAACCCAAGGCACCCTAGTTTGAGGGATACCTTTATAAGACAATATCTTTGACAATTTAACAGCTTTTATATAATAACCTAAGACACCTTAGTTTGAGGGCTACTTTATAAGTTATAAGACATTGTCTGTTAAAATTTAAAAGCTTTTATATAATAATCCAAGGCACCTTGAGACAATATAGTAACCCAAGGCACCCTAAAGTGAGGGCTACCTTTAGATGATAAAGTCTGCAACAATTTAGCAGCTTCATAATTTCACATAATCTGACTATCGTTGCCTTGTATGATCATAATACTGGACACAGTCTGACTATAGATCATAATATAGAACACAGTCTGACTATGTCTCATAATAATGGACACAGTCTGACTATGGCTCATAATACTGGACACAGTCTGACTATGAATCATAATACTGAACACAGTCTGACTATGGATCATAATACTGGACACAGTCTGACTATGGATCATTATACTGGACACAGTCTGACTATGGATCATAATACTGGACACAGTCTGACTATGGATCATAATACCAGACCCAGTCTGACTATGGATCATAATACTGGACAAAGTCTGACTATGGATCATAATACTGGACCCAGTCTGACTATGGTATGGATCATAATACTGGACCCAGTCTGACTATGGATCATAATACTGGACACAGTCTGACTATGGATCATTATACTGGACACAGTCTGACTATGGATCATAATACTGGACACAGTCTGACTATGGATCATAATACCAGACCCAGTCTGACTATGGATCATAATACTGGACAAAGTCTGACTATGGATCATAATACTGGACCCAGTCTGACTATGGTATGGATCATAATACTGGACCCAGTCTGACTATGGATCATAATACTGGACCCAGTCTGACTATGGATCATTATACTGGACACAGTCTGAATAAGGATCATAATACTTGACACAGTCTGACTATGCAATACTGGACCCAGTATTGTGCATTTGATTCACATGTCTAACATCATAATGTATGACAATTATTTAAACATTCAAAGATTGGTCAGAATAAAAAATACCAATATTTAATTACGATGGAAAAAGGCTATGTTTAATTATGATTGAAGTTTCTTTGGAATATTTTGCATATATGCCATTAGTTTTCAAGCTTTCATTGCACTGCAATCCAACATGTTTATCAGACCTATGATTTCATTGAATTGCAATCAAAAATGTTTATTCGACCAATCACTTCACTGCATTGCAATCAAACATGTTTATTAGACCAATCACTTCAATGCAATCCATCATATTAGACCAATCATTTCATTGCAATGCAATCCAACGTTTTTATTATTAAACCAATCACTACACTGCAATCCAACATGTTTATTAGACCAATCATTTCACTGAACTGCAATCCAACATGTTTATTAGACCAATAATAAATCATTTGAGACATGTAATCTTAATGGTTGCTTATCATCAATACCAAATATCCAACATTTATGTAAGATAACATGGTGACTGTGATCATTTGCTAAATTCAGATTCAGGAAAACAAGGAAATGTTTCCAAGAATGTGAAAATGCATTTTCCATGGAAAAAACAATTTCCGAAAACTACATGATCAATGGTGTTCTCCAGATTCTTCAGTTTATTCCATCATAGTGCCAACTGAAATGCTAAAACCCATGAAGAATATTGCCATGAAATTAAATGCTCAGAGGAAAAATGTTAATGCTGACTCATCAAGGTTATTCCTGCACTCATTGTGGGGGTTGACCTCATTAGGCATTCTGTTAACATCAGAATAAAACATCCCACAAGGCTGAGACAAGGCTGTGTTATCTTTCCTGTGTACTGTCTGAGATCTCTCTCTCCACAAGGCTGAGACAAGGCTGTGTTATCTTTCCTGTGTACTGTCTGAGATCTCTCTCTCCACAAGGCTGAGACAAGGCTGTGTCATCTTTCCTGTGTACTGTCTGAGATCTCTCTCTCCACAAGGCTGAGACAAGGCTGTGTTATCTTTCCTGTGTACTGTCTGAGATCTCTCTCTCCACAAGGCTGAGACAAGGCTGTGTCATCTTTCCTGTGTACTGTCTGAGATCTCTCTCTCCAAGGGATAAGCTGTAAATATTTGTTCTGGCAGTTGCATCAGCAATCAGACAAGTGCCAAGGTTTGTTTTGCTGGTAGAAAATGCTGGTAATTATGAAGGCTCAGCTATCAGCTGTATGGATGGCCTGGCTGTCAGCTGTATCGATGGTTTGGTTGTCAACTACATTGACTGTCTGTTAGCTGTAAGGTCAGCCTGTCTATCATCTCTATGGATGACTCGACTGTTAGCTGCATGGGTGGTTTTTCTTGTCAGCTGTATTGATTGCCTGGCTGTCAGCTGTATGAATGGCCTGACTGTTAGCTGCATGGATGGCTTTTTGTTGTCAGCTGTATTGACTGCCTTGCTGTCAGCTGTATGGACAGCATGTCTATAAGATGGGCAGTCAGCATGGCTCTCTGCTGCACAGATGGAATTTCTTCCACATGGATGGTTGGTTCAGTAAACACCTGTTTTGTCCGTTTAGCAAAATGGACTGATCAGCTAACTGTACTAACTGCAGAATTTGAGAAATAGTGGAGAATCTTCTTGATATTAATATGATCAGGAAATGTAATCAAATTAAAAAATGCACATTTTTAAAAAATCGCAAATAATGAAAGCCAGGAAAATAGAGAAATTAAAGTTAACTACATACTGTTACAAAGATAAAGTTTATGTTTAATCCTCAACCTTGATTACCTTCCCATTCTGATTCCATAGTGAAAATTCGGCCTTCACAGACCTCACACATGTTATGAACTGGACGATTTTTGGCCATCTTTTCTGGTGGAATGGACTTCAACTCCGGAGTTCTTTCCTAAATCAAAAACATTTTAAGTCTTACAGTCAAATATTTCCAAAGGTCATCATTAAAAATAGAAAATGCTGTGTTGGTGGGTGGGTGTAAAGAGATACAAAAGGCTCTTCTTAAAAACAAACTTCTATCACTCCATCTAAGTAAGAAAGACCAAAAACATTTTCACATTTTAACACAACTTAAATGGACACTGTGTATATTGTTGTAATGCCTTTTTTTTAATAAAAAAATTCAATTTTCAAAAACATGTGATTTATCCAAATCAGATTATAAATACAACGATGTACACAGATAACAAACTATCCCCAATGATATACACAGATAACAAACTATCCCCAATGGTGTCAATTGTACAATCAATATTAGTAAGCAATAAATTTTATTGAATTATGCAAAGGAAATATTCTCTGTAATTTTGTATTCACAGTAATGATACATAATGTAAAGATCTTAAAATAGTTGATATTTAAGGATGACTACATAGGAATGGAGATGCTTTGACAGTACTCCCTCCCTCACTATAATGATGTAAAGGTTAGTTGGGATATATAAGGATGACTACATAGGAATGGAGATGCTTTGACAGTACTCCCTCACTCACTATAATGATGTAAAGGTTAGTTGGGATATTTAAGGACCACTCAATACTCATTCCTTTACTATAACAGTGTAAAGGTTAGTTGGAATATTTAAGGATGACGACATGGGAATGGAGATGCTTTGACAATACTCCTCCCTTACTATAATGCAGTAAAGGTTAGTTGAGATATATAAGGACCCCTAGATAGAAATGGATATATTTTGACAGTAATCCCTCCCTCACTATAATGATGTAAAGGTTAGTTGAGGTATATAAGGACCACTACATGGGAATGTAAATGTTTTGACAGTACTCCCTCCCTCACTATAATGATGTAAATTTTAGTTGAGTTATATAAGGACCACTACATGGAAATGGAGATGGTTTGACAGTACTCCCTCCCTTATGTGAAGTAGGCCTGTACTGAATATTTGCTTTATATTCACTTAGGCAATGAATAGTTTCTCAAAAGGGGTATTCATATTCGACTGAATAGTATGATGCCACCGAATATGAGTAGTACAATTAGATCAACCTTCGTGAGCAGCAGATTCATTTTACCAGAAGAATACCATATTTTTTATCGACAACCAACTGAAAAAATTTCTGAATGAACCTTCTATCCTGGGAGATACTGATCCAGTGTCATGAAGGCAGACCAATAATTAAAGATTTATTTTACTCCATTCTTGCGCCCAATGTTATCTAGCAACACCTGCAAAAAGCATCGAAAGTGAACGTCTCTTCTGCTGCTGGCAACACCTTGTCAGACGTTGTCTACTAGCAGACACTGTCATGAAGCTCATTCATTTGAAAGCTAATTTATCCTTCATGCAGCAGAAACTGTTTGACTCCATTTGAAAATTTGAATCTTGCTATCCATTAATCAACGTATAACCATTATCAAGATGTTTAACTGTAGCGCTTTGATATTTTCATAATGACTTAGTTACTTTGAACCTTGGCGTGTTTGTTGTTAGTTACTTTATAGTTAATTAAATGTCTTTAGACCTGCTGAAAAAATTATTTTAATTTGGAGCATTCAGTCACTATTTGTATTCGTATTTGTTTTCAGCCATTTAGATAGGGTTCTCTATTCATATTCTGCCAAACATTATTTGGTACAACCCTACTGTAAAGATCTTATAATTATGGCCATATGGTCTTAAACTAAGTAACAGAAAAGAACAAAAACCAACAAGTTTTGTAAAATTAAAAATAAAATTTATCTCCCTAAAATACAATTAAAAATTAAAATGACTCACTGTATGTCAAAAGAAATCCTAAATAGTCTTACAGTTCCATCAAAGTCCAAAAGTATTGAGTAATCCAAATGAGTACCAGTCCAAAAGTATTGAGTAATCCAAATGAGTACCAGTTCAAAAGTATTGAGTAATCCAAATGAGTACCAGTGGTACTCCAAATGAAGTTCAATCTATTGTGCTGATGTCTTGATGTATCATAATGATATAATCCAAAACATCTTTAAATGAATTCAGAATAATTCTAACACAGCTACTAAATCGGAAATTCCAATGAATAATTGAAATAAATAAATCTACTCAAATGATCACAACTAAATAACTCCTCTAAAATTGATGTCTATGCTAGGAATATTTTCAGGTAAACCACTCTTATACAGAACGCTAAGACACAGTCTCAAAATAACAAATGAGGGTCAAACATTCATTTTCGATCAAGGGCTTTAGGAGCTAGCCAGTCAAGAACTAGGTCACCAAGCCTTTCAAAAAAACCAATGATACAAGTTAAATCACATCAACATGTTTACACGGATTAATAGTACAACTCACTACCCTGAATTAATTAATTTGTTTACTAAAATGACCTCAACTTAAAAGTGTTTACCCACATCAGGAAGAAAATTAGCATTTAAGATGTTATCTACTAAATGACCTGTCCAATCTAATTAACACATAATATAGATATATATAATAGTTGATATATACCTGGATGACTACATGGGAATGGAGATGTTTGAACAGTCATCCCTCACTATAATGTAATGCAATGTGAAGATCTTATGAAAGTTGAGAGATAAAAGTATGACTGTATGGGAATACAGATGTCTGGACAGTCATCCCTCACTATAATGTAATGCAATGTGAAGATCTTATGAAAGTTGAGAGATAAAAGTATGACTGTATGGGAATACAGATGCCTGGACAGTCATCCCTCACTATAATGTAATGCAATGTGAAGATCTTATGAAAGTTGAGAGATAAAAGTATGACTGTATGGGAATACAGATGTTTGGACAGTCATCCCTCACTATAATGTAATGCAATGTGAAGATCTTATGAAAGTTGAGAGATAAAAGTATGACTGTATGGGAATACAGATGTCTGGACAGTCATCCCTCACTATAATGTAATGCAATGTGAAGATCTTATGAAAGTTGAGAGATAAAAGTATGACTGTATGGGAATACAGATGTTTGGACAGTCATCCCTCACTATAATGTAATGCAATGTGAAGATCTTATGAAAGTTGAGAGATAAAAGTATGACTGTATGGGAATACAGATGTTTGGACAGTCATCCCTCACTATAATGTAATGCAATGTGAAGATCTTATGAAAGTTGAGAGATAAAAGTATGGCTGTATGGGAATACAGATGTTTGGACAGTCATCCCTCACTATAATGCTAAAAAGAATATCTGAGATATATAAGGATGATTACAAGGCTATAATAGTGTGAGATAATAGGGTCACTACATGGGAATGGAAACATCTGGACAGTAACCCATCACTACAATGCTATAATAATCTTATAATAATTGAGATATAAGGAAAATTACATGCGAATGGAAATGTGTGTGTGGGTGTTTGTGTGTGTGTGTATGTGTGTGTGTGTGATTGGAGTTTTAATGTAGCTTTAACAATTTTTCAATCGCTACAATCTTTTGTGATGTCTATATCTGGGTCTATGCAGTTTATTAAGAGTACTCAGTAAAACTGACATTAATTTCTGGTGCATTATATGATGGCAGATCAGGGTCTATGTTGTTTACAATTGGTCCTGACGTGTAAACAAGGAAATATGTTTTATTAAAATGTTCAAAAAAATATGATGCCTGGATTCCCATTGACATGATCCATCAAACGATCTCTAGTCACAGACAACTGACTATAAATAGATTTTATCATCTCAGCTTAGATACAGTTGTCAAGCTGAAAATGGAATAAATCATGAACTACTTGTACAAAATGGAATTAATCATGAACAACAGGTACAAAATGAGACAAGTCATGACCTTTTGTGTGTTGTAAGGATCAACAAAATTATCATATTATGGCTAATACCTGTAAAGAAAAGAGCACATGCTTGTGTGTGTAACTGTTACTGTATGTGTGTTTGTGTATGTGTATGTTTGTGTGTATTGTACAGATATGTGAGTATTAAATAAATGTCAAACTTCTCAAATGAGTCATTCGCATTTTAACTCTTCCCAGTTTCTCTGAGACATTTTTTTTATTGTTTATGTGCAAATGACTGCCAATCATGTTTTATGTGCAAATGACTGCCAATCATGTTTTATGTGCAAATGACTGCCAATCATGTTTATGTGCAAATGACTGCCAATCATGTTTATGTGCACATAACTGCCAATCATGTTTATGTGCAAATGACTGCCAATCATGTTTATGTGCAAATGATTGCCAATCATGTTTATGTGCAAATGACTGCCAATCATGTCTACGTGCACATGACTGCCAATCATGTTTTATGTGCAAATGACTGCCAATCATGTTTATGTGCACATAACTGCCAATCATGTTTATGTGCAAATGACTGCCAATCATGTTTATGTGCAAATGATTGCCAATCATGTTTATGTGCAAATGACTGCCAATCATGTCTATGTGCACATGACTGCCAATCATGTTTTATGTGCAAATGACTGCCAATCATGTTTATGTGCACATAACTGCCAATCATGTTTATGTGCAAATGACTGCCAATCATGTTTTATGTGCAAATGACTGCCAATCATGTTTATGTGCAAATGACTGCGAATCATGTTTATGTGCAAATGACTGCCAATCATGTTTTCATGAGCTAGAGTTTCTGGGGTGAAAGCCATCATGAATGCAATTTAAACTGCTGTGAAAATACACTTACCAGCTCTGCATTTAAGAGTTGAAACACCCCATTTTAATAGAATACAAGAATATTACAGCCACCTTTATGGTCATTCAATTAGTTAGTTTTCTGATTTGTACATTTGCAAACTAAGTGGAGAAATCCAACCAACTCTCCAAATGTAACTGTGTGCTCACCATACCCTTTGGTATTCAACAACTAATAATTCTTTATACCGCAACTGTGAAATCCATCATCAACAGAGTTTTGATTTTGATTTTTAATTTGTTTCAGTGGAACACATGACAGTTTATCACAGTTTTTTGCTTCAAACTAGGCAGTCTAGGCAGAAACTGTAATTGAAAGCTGTCACCTCATTTAACTTGTGGACATATCTCTAGTATGGCTTGCAGAGTATTTTGTGGACATACCTCTAGTATGGCTTGCAGAGTTTCCTGTGCAGGCTTCAGTACAAGTTCATCAAATTTGTCCACATCTGTGACATCCAGGTTATACACAGCTGGAACTCTACCTCCAGGACCTACAATAAACCACTTTTACACTTGAAAATTGATAAAAGTCAATTAAAGACTCTTTACTGGGACAAGTGAATCATTCTAGTGAAGATGACTGTTCGAGTAGTGCTAGACACACAGGAAAGAAAAGACTTTTTTTTTTCATTATTAAACACAAGGTATCAGGATTTTACATATTTCCCTACATCACCACCTGACCTGGCGTATGGGGCATGATCTTAAATTCTTTTGTGTCCTGATCTCTTCATATGTTCCCTACACAACACGCACACACATACACACACAGACACTTACTTACAATCACAATTATTGTACACAAAGTCATACTCGCATACAAATCCCAAGATGTTTGAAATTGCATTAAAAAAAAAATATATATATATATTTTAAAAGTAATAATAATAATAATAATAATAATAATAATAATAATAATAATAATAACAATAATAATAATAACAATTCATGTACCAAAAGTTGATAATAGGGTCCACTTTCTTTTAAACTTGTCACTTCTGTTATTCACTTTGGCGACATATTTTTCCAGCATTTTATATGATAAAACACAATTTTTATAATAGGCAAGATTTGGGCTTTTTGATGCACAACATGATCTGTATATAACATATTTTGCAAGCAAAATTAGGAAGTTAATCAGATCATCAAAGTTGTTATTTCCTATAAAAACATCTTTTCGTGTAATTCTAAAATTTGGGTCATAAGTTTGGATCCATTCTACCAACAGTTTCCAAAAGTTTTCAGTAACTAAACAGTCATAAAATAAGTGCTCAATTTCTTCTATTCCCTCATTACAAAAGGTACATTTATCATTATCACTTAAATTAATCATTTTTAGAAACTGGTTTGTGGCAATATTTCTGTGGAGAAATCTAAAGTTAAAGCTAATCAGTTTTGTGTCTTTTGTACAAAATCTAGCTGAAACAAAAGAGTTGGTCCATTCATTTGTACCTTTCGCACACTCTAGCTGTCTGGACCAAGTTTCATGTTTACCATTCGGCTTTATTATTTTGGTTCTTATCAGGTCTTTATAGATAAATTTATTCTTTGCTCTTACCCTAAGGAGAGATGTTTTGTCCAAAGCTACAAGAAAACTATTTCCACTTTCAAAGAAAGTTTTAATTTTCTTTTTCCACATCACTGAGATCTTTGAAATAAGAGCAAAGTACTGTATGAAATTATTTGTTTTTGTTTTTTGTTTTATTTCATCAAAACTTAATAGTGACCCTTGTGCATCAAAAAGATGTTGAATAATTACAATACTGTTTGTTCTCCACCATGTGTATGATTTAAAATTATCTACAGTCACTAGATTAAGAATATCTTGAGACAAGTATTCATTGACAGTAGATGGTTCATTTTTCCATTAAGATAACGCATAAATAACACTTTTAATTTAGTTTTTCCTAATGAAAGTACCCGCATACCTCCAAATTTTCCAAATATTTGTTCAGAAACCAGTTTTTGCCATAAACCATCTTCGTTTATTAAGAGGCGCCTAATCCAGGAAAGTTTTATATAACACACAAATGAGTGCAAGTGAATCATATTTAATCCCCCTTCCTCAAAAGAAGCTATAAGTGTGTCTCTTTTAACTCTCTCAGTTTTACTGCCCCAAATAAACTGGAAAAATAATGTATTCAGTTCCTTTTCTATATGGGGTGGAGGCTTTGGCAAAGCTGCAAAAAGATGAATGAATTTAGGCAAAAGCAAGGACTTTATCAAAGTAATTTTTCCAATAAGGAATAAATTTCTTCTACTCCACCAGCCAAGCAGTTTCCTAACTTCATTTAACTTCATTGAATAATTAAGCTCTACCATATCCTCCAAGTTCAAAGAGAAATATACTCCCAGCAATCTAAAATTGGACATTGACCAGTTAATATCAATTTCTGGACATATTTTTTTATTAGAATATTTTTTGTTTCCATTCCAAATTGCTTTCAATTTCAAAACATTGCAGTGCAGACCTGACACCAAAGCAAAATCATTTAAAATCTGCATGGTTGTCCTCAAGGACAAATGAGAGCCATCTAATAATAGAAAAGCATCATCAGCATATTGCCCTACTTTGAACTCCATTTCATTATAAAAAATGCCTGTAACATCTTTGTTTTTCTTTAGTTCTGTTGCAAGAAGTTCAATTCCTATTATAAATAAGTAGGATGATAAAGGGTCTCTCTGGCAACAACCTCTCTCCAAATTAAAGAATGGGGATAAATGTCCATTATTAATAACACAACTTTTTGATTTATTGCAAAAATAACCTGAACCAGTGACAAATTGATTCTCCAAAGTTAAAAGACTTCAGAGCAGTTTCCAGAAAGTCCCATTCAACTGAGTCAAAAGTTTTTTCAAAGTCTATCAATAGGAGAAGACCAAATTCATCTTTTTCCTCAAGGTATTGCATCAGGTCATACAAAAGTCTTGTATTTTCACCAATGAATCTCCCTTTCATAAAACCCTTTTGGGTGTCACTGATGATAAATGGGAGTACTTTTTTTTACTATTAGCAATTGACGCTGAAGCAATCTTGTAATCTACATTAAGTAGTGAGATTGGTCTCCAATTTTTTACAAATTTCCTGTCTTTATCTTCTTTTGGAATGCATGTTATGATCCCCTGAGACTTAAATTCTGAAAAATGTTG
Source organism: Unio delphinus (assembly GCA_029339505.1). Classification (NCBI taxonomy): domain Eukaryota; kingdom Metazoa; phylum Mollusca; class Bivalvia; order Unionida; family Unionidae; genus Unio; species Unio delphinus. The sequence goes on from JAQISU010001235.1 coordinate 37,921,366, forward strand.
CATATCGTATCCAGTATTTAGAGACCTAAAGAGAAAACCACCTAGATCTTTCCAAAAGAATTTGTAGAATTCTACCGTAAATCCATCAGAACCAGGGCTAGTTTCATTTTTCATATTTTTAGTGCTAAACCACATTCCTTAAAAGTTAACTTACCTTCACATGAACTTCTTTCAAAATCTGAGAGTTTTTTATCATGGTTAAAAAAGTGGCTAAGCGTTTGAAAGTTACATTTGTTTTTACTTTGGTATAATTTTTCATAAAAGTCTTTCTGTTGATTTAATATTTCTTTTGAATCTGTTACCCTTGTTCCATCTTCCTTAGTTAAATCTTTTATTGTTTTGTTTGTGTAATTTCTCTTTTCGAGATTGATAAAATATTTAAAGTTTTTTTTTAACCAGATTCATACCATCTTGCCTAAGATATTAACTTAGACTTTTTATTGGGACAAGTGAATCATTCTAGTGAAGATGACTGTTTGAGTAGTGCTAGACACACAGGAAAGAAAAGACTTTTTATTGAGGCAAGCGAATCATTCTAGTGAGTAGTGCTAGACACATGTTAGATGAATCATTCTTTTTTTTGCAAGTTGAATTATCAATGTTTAACTGCATGTGTTGCAAACATGTTAAAATCTTCTAAACATAAATGATACTTGCTGGGCAACAACTTACCTTCTTCGACAACATAAAGCAACAGAGTGTATAAAGCTCCCCCACCCCCAATGCCACAAATTCTATTTTAATTGGATTTGTCCTGTTGTATACATTTTTAAGCAATGCCCACTCAACTGTTTTCATATTAAAGGCTGACTGCTGTATACATGTGTAAGTAATGACCACTCAACGATTTTCATATTTAAGATTGGCTGCTGGATCCTCCTATTTATTTATATTTTTCTGCCAGCAATTTTAATTAGAAATCCAATATTTCATGTAGAATAGTTGTTACTTTCTTAATCTGATAACAAGCCAAGTCCACATTTTGCAAAAGTTTTGTTTTTATATTATAAGTCTACCTGCATGCCAATCCTATCTTGTATACAGTATTTTGTGCCATCTATTCCAAACATGAAGCTGCGTGTTGAAATTCTTTAGTGAAAATACAATATCCAAGATCAGATCACTGGTTTCCTACATGCTCTTTGTTTCCCCTATACTGCAACTATGACCTGTACTGATTTGCAATTATGTGATATACTATGTGATATGTATTGTAAGATTAAGTAATACAATCAATGTAAAATTAGTAACATTTAACATTAGTGTCATTTAACACTAGTATCATTTAACATTAACAATAACATTAGTAACATTTAACATTAGTAACATTTAACATTAACATTAGTAACATTTAACATTAACATTAGTAACATTTAACATTAACATTAACATTAGTAACATTTAACATTAGTAACATTTAACATTAACATTAGTAACATTTAACATTAACATTAGTAACATTTAACATTAACATTAGTAACATTTAACATTAACATTAACATTAGTAACATTTAACATTAGTAACATTTAACATTAGTAACATTTAACATTAACATTAGTAACATTTAACATTAACATTAGTAACATTTAACATTAACATTAACATTAGTAACATTTAACATTAGTAACATTTAACATTAACATTAGTAACATTTAACATTAACATTAGTAACATTTAACATTAACATTAACATTAGTAACATTTAACATTAGTAACATTTAACATTAACATTAGTAACATTTAACATTAACATTAGTAACATTTAACATTAACATTAGTAACATTTAACATTAGTAACATTTAACATTAACATTAGTAACATTTAACAATAGTAACATTTAACATTAACATTAGTAACATTTAACATTAGTAACATTTAACATTAACATTAGTAACATTTAACATTAACATTAATATTAGTAACATTTAACATTAGTAACATTTAACATTAGTAACATTTAACATTAACATTAGTAACATTTAACATTAACATTATTAACATTTAACATGTAATACTAGTATCATTAAACATTAGTGAGATTCAACATTACAGGGCATTCAACATTATTAAAACATTTAACATTATCATTCAACAATAGACATTTAACATTATGAGCATTTAACATTAATATCTTTTAACATCAGTGATATTTAACAATAGTAACATTTAATATTTTAAACTTTTTTAATCTCTCTCCCAAAGTTGATCATAATAGCTATGACAATTAGACCAGTCTGATTTTGTCTCATGCTCAAGAAAAAATGCTACACCCATTTAAGATTTCATTTGTGATAACAGTTTTACCTGTGTATAATTTGAAAGTATTACCTGTGTAAAATTTGAAAGTATTACCTGTGTATAATTGAAAGTATTACCTGTGTATAATTTGAAAGTATTACATGTGTATACTTTGCACCTAACAGTGCAGACCCATATCTGCCATCACATGATGTGTAGGTAGATTGGATTTTACACTATTCTCTTACATTCATCTATAGAACAGACAGCACAAACTCTTCTTGCATCAATGCTTTCAAGGGCGGGTATGCACAGTACAGAAGTGACTATGGTTAAAGTAATAAAAACAACAACAAGCTGGCCATGGCTGCAAGTAAAGCAAGCCCTCAAGCTATACTCTCTCTCCAAAGATGGTGGGATAAAATAATACTGAAACAACAGAAACATAAACAAAACTAATTAATGTAGAGTGTGGACATATAACTGTGAATGTATAGATGAACATGCATGAGAATATTAAAGTGAAAACTAGGTTTATCTTCCACCATGGCAGACAAAGTGAAAACTAGTTTTATCTTCCACCATGAGAATACTAAAGTGAAAACTAGGTTTATCTTCCACCATGGCAGACAAATTGAATGCTAACGTTACCATCCACCACGGCAGACAAAGTGAACGCTATGTTTACCTTCCATCATGGCAGACTTGACAATAATAATATCAGTATTAATAGTCTTACGTTTCAAGAATCTGTTTTTCACCCAAGTAATTTGTTTCCTTGCATATCTTCTTGTTACAACTTTGAGATCAGCCACACCTGTAACAAAACCGTCATTGAAAATCAAACTCATGGTAAATAGGTACAAAAGAGAAACTCATAAACCCTTGAAATATTTACATAATGACATGAAATACATGCTTTCATTATGGTTGTTGTTGTAGGGTTTAATGACATTTTTTCAGCACACGATTGGCTATACATGGTGACAAGTATTATTGGTGGAGGAAGAACCCGGGAAAACCCCCGGAAAGAACCACCAACCCACGAGAAGCTACTAGCAAGCTTTCTCACATAACTACATTAGCCGAATCTTAGAACTTGAACCCACGCAGACAGAAGTGAGATGGCAGTGATCCGTAACGGAAAGCGCTTTAGACCACTTGGCCACTCATGGCCCCGCATTCATTATGGTATCAAATACATGTTTTCATTATGGTATCAAATATATGTTTTCATCATTATATCAATTACATGCTTTCATTATGGTATCAAATACATGCTTTCATAATGGTATCACATAAATGCTTCTGTTATGGTATCAATTACATGCTTTCATTATGGTATCAAATACATGCTTTCATTATGGTATCAAATAAATGCTTTCATTATGGTATCAAATACATGCTTTCATTATGGTATCAAATACATGCTTTTTTGTTATGGTATCAAATTCATGCTTTCATTATGGTATCAAATACATACTTTTGTCATGGTATCAAATACATGTTTTCATTATGGTATCAAATACATGTTTTTTGGTTATGGTATCAATTACATGCTTTCATTATGGTATCAAATACATGTTTTCATTATGGTATCAAATACATGCTTTCATTATGGTATCAATTACATGCTTTCATTATGGTATCAAATACATGTTTTCATTATGGTATCAAATACATGCTTTCATTATGGTATCAATTACATGCTTTCATTATGGTATCAATTACATGCTTTCATTATGGTATCAAATACATGTTTTCATTATGGTATCAAATACATGCTTTCATTATGGTATCAAATACATGCTTTCATTATGGTATCAATTACATGCTTTCATTATGGTATCAAATACATGTTTTCATTATGGTATCAATTACATGCTTTCATTATGGTATCAAATACATGCTTTCATTATGGTATCAAATACATGTTTTCATTATGGTATCAAATACATGCTTTCATTATGGTATCAAATACATGCTTTCATTATGGTATCAATTACATGCTTTCATTATGGTATCAAATTCATGCTTTCATTATGGTATCAAATACATGCTTTCATTATGGTATCAAATACATGCTTTCATTATGGTATCAAATACATGCTTTCATTATGGTATCAAATTCATGCTTTCATTATGGTATCAATTACATGCTTTCATTATGGTATCAAATACATGTTTTCATTATGGTATCAAATACATGCTTTCATTATGGTATCAAATTCATGCTTTCATTATGGTATCAAATACATGCTTTCATTATGGTATCAATTACATGCTTTCATTATGGTATCAATTACATGCTTTCATTATGGTATCAAATACATCCTTTCATTATGGTATCAATTACATGCTTTCATTATGGTATCAAATTCATGCTTTCATTATGGTATCAATTACATGCTTTCATTATGGTATCAAATACATGCTTTCATTATGGTATCAAATACATGCTTTCATTATGGTATCAATTACATGCTTTCATTATGGTATCAATTACATGCTTTCATTATGGTATCAAATACATGCTTTCATTATGGTATCAAATTCATGCTTTCATTATGGTATCAATTACATGCTTTCATTATGGTATCAATTACATGCTTTCATTATGGTATCAAATACATGCTTTCATTATGGTATCAAATACATGCTTTCATTATGGTATCAATTACATGCTTTCATTATGGTATCAATTACATGCTTTCATTATGGTATCAAATACATGCTTTCATTATGGTATCAAATTCATGCTTTCATTATGGTATCAAATACATGTTTTCATTATGGTATCAAATACATGCTTTCATTATGGTATCAAATACATGCTTTCATTATGGTATCAATTACATGCTTTCATTATGGTATCAATTACATGCTTTCATTATGGTATCAAATACATGCTTTCATTATGGTATCAAATACATGCTTTCATTATGGTATCAAATACATGCTTTCATTATGGTATCAAATACATGCTTTCATTATGGTATCAATTACATGCTTTCATTATGGTATCAATTACATGCTTTCATTATGGTATCAATTACATGCTTTCATTATGGTATCAAATTCATGTTTTCATTATGGTATCAAATACATGCTTTCATTATGGTATCAATTACATGCTTTCATTATGGTATCAATTACATGGTTTCATTATGGTATCAATTACATGCTTTCATTATGGTATCAAATTCATGCTTTCATTATGGTATCAAATACATGCTTTCATTATGGTATCAATTACATGCTTTCATTATGGTATCAATTACATGCTTTCATTATGGTATCAATTACATGCTTTCATTATGGTATCAATTACATGCTTTCATTATGGTATCAATTACATGCTTTCATTATGGTATCAAATACATGCTTTCATTATGGTATCAATTACATGCTTTCATTATGGTATCAAATACATGTTTTCATTATGGTATCAAATACATGCTTTCATTATGGTATCAAATTCATGCTTTCATTATGGTATCAAATACATGCTTTCATTATGGTATCAAATACATGTTTTCATTATGGTATCAAATTCATGCTTTCATTATGGTATCAAATTCATGCTTTCATTATGGTATCAAATACATGCTTTCATTATGGTATCAAATACATGCTTTCATTATGGTATCAAATACATGCTTTCATTATGGTATCAATTACATGCTTTCATTATGGTATCAATTACATGCTTTCATTATGGTATCAAATACATGCTTTCATTATGGTATCAAATTCATGCTTTCATTATGGTATCAAATACATGTTTTCATTATGGTATCAAATACATGCTTTCATTATGGTATCAAATACATGCTTTCATTATGGTATCAATTACATGATTTCATTATGGTATCAATTACATGCTTTCATTATGGTATCAAATACATGCTTTCATTATGGTATCAAATACATGCTTTCATTATGGTATCAATTACATGCTTTCATTATGGTATCAAATACATGCTTTCATTATGGTATCAAATTCATGCTTTCATTATGGTATCAATTACATGCTTTCATTATGGTATCAATTACATGCTTTCATTATGGTATCAAATACATGCTTTCATTATGGTATCAAATACATGCTTTCATTATGGTATCAATTACATGCTTTCATTATGGTATCAATTACATGCTTTCATTATGGTATCAAATTCATGCTTTCATTATGGTATCAATTACATGCTTTCATTATGGTATCAATTACATGCTTTCATTATGGTATCAAATACATGCTTTCATTATGGTATCAAATACATGCTTTCATTATGGTATCAAATACATGCTTTCATTATGGTATCAATTACATGCTTTCATTATGGTATCAAATACATGCTTTCATTATGGTATCAAATTCATGCTTTCATTATGGTATCAATTACATGCTTTCATTATGGTATCAAATACATGCTTTCATTATGGTATCAAATACATGCTTTCATTATGGTATCAATTACATGCTTTCATTATGGTATCAATTACATGCTTTCATTATGGTATCAATTACATGCTTTCATTATGGTATCAATTACATGCTTTCATTATGGTATCAAATTCATGCTTTCATTATGGTATCAAATACATGCTTTCATTATGGTATCAATTACATGCTTTCATTATGGTATCAAATACATACTTTTGTCATGGTATCAAATACATGCTTTCATTATGGTATCAATTACATGCTTTCATTATGGTATCAATTACATGCTTTCATTATGGTATCAAATTCATGCTTTCATTATGGTATCAAATACATGCTTTCATTATGGTATCAATTACATGCTTTCATTATGGTATCAAATACATGCTTTCATTATGGTATCAAATTCATGCTTTCATTATGGTATCAAATACATGCTTTCATTATGGTATCAAATACATGCTTTCATTATGGTATCAAATACATGCTTTCATTATGGTATCAATTACATGCTTTCATTATGGTATCAAATACATACTTTTGTCATGGTATCAAATACATGCTTTCATTATGGTATCAATTACATGCTTTCATTATGGTATCAAATACATGCTTTCATTATGGTATCAAATACATGCTTTCATTATGGTATCAATTACATGCTTTCATTATGGTATCAAATACATGCTTTCATTATGGTATCAAATACATGCTTTCATTATGGTATCAATTACATGCTTTCATTATGGTATCAATTACATGCTTTCATTATGGTATCAAATTCATGCTTTCATTATGGTATCAAATACATGTTTTTGTCATGGTATCAATTACATGCTTTCATTATGGTATCAAATTCATGCTTTCATTATGGTATCAAATACATGCTTTCATTATGGTATCAATTACATGCTTTCATTATGGTATCAAATTCATGCTTTCATTATGGTATCAAATACATGCTTTCATTATGGTATCAAATACATGCTTTCATTATGGTATCAATTACATGCTTTCATTATGGTATCAATTACATGCTTTCATTATGGTATCAAATACATGCTTTCATTATGGTATCAATTACATGCTTTCATTATGGTATCAAATACATGCTTTCATTATGGTATCAATTACATGCTTTCATTATGGTATCAATTACATGCTTTCATTATGGTATCAAATACATGCTTTCATTATGGTATCAATTACATGCTTTCATTATGGTATCAAATACATGCTTTCATTATGGTATCAAATACATGCTTTCATTATGGTATCAAATACATGCTTTCATTATGGTATCAATTACATGCTTTCATTATGGTATCAATTACATGCTTTCATTATGGTATCAAATACATGCTTTCATTATGGTATCAAATACATGCTTTCATTATGGTATCAATTACATGCTTTCATTATGGTATCAATTACATGCTTTCATTATGGTATCAAATTCATGCTTTCATTATGGTATCAATTACATGCTTTCATTATGGTATCAATTACATGCTTTCATTATGGTATCAATTACATGCTTTCATTATGGTATCAATTACATGTTTTTGTCATGGTATCAAATACATGTTTTCATTATGGTATCAAATACATGTTTTTTGGTTATGGTATCAAATACATCCTTTTAGTATGATATCAAGTACATGTTTTCATTATGGTATCAAATACATACTTTTGTCATGGTATCAAATTCATGCTTTCATTATGGTATCAAATACATACTTTTGTCATGGTATCAAATACATGTTTTCATTATGGTATCAAATACATGTTTTTTGGTTATGGTATCAAATACATCCTTTTAGTATGATATCAAGTACATGTTTTCATTATGGTATCAAATACATGTTTTTTGGTTATGGTATCAAATACATCCTTTTAGTATGGTATCAAATACATGCTTTTATTATGGTATAAAATGCATACTTTCATTATGGTATCAAATACATGCTTTTGCTCTGGTATTAATACATACTTTTGTTATAGTGACAAATACGTGCCTTTAGTATGGTACCAAACACATACTTTCGTTATGGTGACAAATATCTGCTTTCATTATGGTATCAAATACATGCTCATAAATATCTAGTTTTACATTTAAGTGGAAAGTATTTTCCCAACTAGTATAAAAGAGTCTTTGTAAACATTCTTATTGGTTCGTTTTGGTTTTTTCTCCAAAAACAGGTCACAGTAATATCTCAATGCTAATTTTTGCACAAAACATTCTGTTTTAGTGATATAATATACATTAGACATACATACTGAAAAGTAATATTGGTGTTCTTGAAAGAACTGCCAAACAGTTTTTGATAAGCCATTTCAGTAATTTCAGAAAAATCAACAAGTATATTACATCAGCCCCAAATCCCTGAAGCAACAAGTAATGTCTGCACATGAGATGGAACCTATATGCCACTGATGATTTTCATATACCATATATACTCACTGATAAGCCAAATCTAATTGAAACTGTATTTACCCAGATCTACCCTGACCTGCCATCACATAATGCACCAACAGGTCTATGTTGTTTATAGTTAGACTTGACTTACAAGCAAGTATATGGTAACTTGAATTCTTATATATCATGGTATTTTGGATTCTTATATGTCATCTCATTTTGAATTCTTATATGTCATCTCATTTTGAATTCTTATATGTCATCTCATTTTGGATTCTTATATGTCATCTCATTTTGAATTCTTATATGTCATCTCATTTTGAATTCTTATATGTCATCTCATTTTGGATTCTTATATGTCATCTCATTTTGAATTCTTATATGTCATCTCATTTTGAATTCTTATATGTCATCTCATTTTGGATTCTTATATGTCATCTCATTTTGAATTCTTATATGTCATCTCATTTTGAATTCTTATATGTCATCTCATTTTGGATTCTTATATGTCATCTCATTTTGGATTCTTAAATGTCATCTCATTTTGAATTCTTATATATCATGGTATTTTGGATTCTTATATGTCATCTCATTTTGAATTCTTATATGTCATGGTATTTTGGATTCTTATATGTCATCTCATTTTGAATTCTTTTATGTCATCTCATTTTGAATTCTTATATGTCATCTCATTTTGGATTCTTATATGTCATGGTATTTTGAATTCTTATATATCATCTCATTTTGAATTCTTGTATGTCATCTCATTTTGAATTCTTAAATGTATGTCATCTCATTTTGAATTCTTAAATGTCATCTCATTTTGAATTCTTATACATCATCTCATTTTGGAATCTTATATGTCATCTCATTTTGAATTCTTATATGTCATGGTATTTTGAATTCTTATATGTCATTGTATTTTGAATTCTTATATGTCATCTCATTTTGAATTCTTTTATGTCATCTCATTTTGAATTCTTATTTGTTATCTCATTTTGAATTCTTATATATCATCTCATTTTGAATTCTTATTTGTTATCTCATTTTGAATTCTTATTTAGTTATCTCATTTTGAATTCTTATATGTCATGGTATTTTTAATTCTTATATGCCATGGTATTTTGAATTCTTATATGTCATCTCATTTTGAATTCTTATATGTCATCTCATTTTGAATTCTTAAATGTCATCTCATTTTGAATTCTTATATGTCATCTCATTTTGGAATCTTATATGTCATCTCATTTTGAATTCTTATATGTCATGGTATTTTGAATTCTTATATGTCATGGTATTTTGAATTCTTATATGTCATCTCATTTTGAATTCTCATATGTCATCTCATTTTTAATTCTTATATGTCATGGCATTTTGAATTCTTATATGTCATCTCATTTTGAATTCTTATATGTCATCTCATTTTGAATTCTTATTTGTTCTCTCATTTTGAATTCTTATATGTCATGGTATTTTGAATTCTTATATGTCATGGTATTTTTAATTCTTTTATGTCATCTCATTTTGAATTCTTATTTGTTATCTCATTTTGAATTCTTATATGTCATGGTATTTTGAATTCTTATATGTCATCTCATTTTGAATTCTTATTTGTTATCTCATTTTGAATTCTTATATGTCATGGTATTTTGAATTCTTATATGTCATCTCATTTTGAATTCTTATATGCTATCTCATTTTGGATTCTTATATGTCATCTCATTTTGGATTCTTATATGTCATCTCATTTTGAATTCTTAAATGTCATCTCATTTTGGATTCTTATATGTCATATCGTTTTGATTTCGTATCTGTCATACATCATTTTCAATCCTTATATGTCATATCATTTTGAATCCTTATTGCTCTTAAAAATCCGAAGTCTTATCTGCCAAATCAGTTTGAATTCTTATGTGGTAACATCATGTTTTTTTTATTTGTCATATCAGTTTGAATTCTTATGTTGTAACATCATGGATCCTTAACTGTCATATCATTTTGGATTCTATCATTTTTTAATTATTATATGTCATATCAATTTCGATTCTTATATGTCCTTTTGAATTCTTATTTGTCATATTTTGAATTCTTATATGTCCTTTTGAATTCTTATTTGTCATATTTTGAATTCTTATGTTTCATCTCATTTTGGATTCTTATATGTCTTTTTTATTATAAATTTTTTATATGTCTTATAATTTTGGAATCCTCTCAGTCATATCATTTTCAATTTTTATATGTCATTTAATTTGGAATCCTTATCTGTCACATCAGTTTGAATTCTTTTGTGGTAACATCATGGATTCTTATCTGTCATCTCATTTTGGATTCTTATCTGTCATCTCATTTTGAATTCTTTTGTGGTAACATCATGGATTCTTATCTGTCATCTCATTTTGAATCCTTATCTGTCATCATTTTGGATTCTTGTCTGTCATTTCACTTTGAATCCTTATCTGTCATATCATTTTTTAACTGAAATGTGAAAGTCCATTTCTGCTGATCAGTTTCTGAGTAAAAGTTCTTTCATGTCTGGTCTAATTTTAGTAATACAGCCATATCTGATGGCCATTTAGCATCATTTGATGGCCCATTATGCAGGATGAATTCTGTAAAATTCTTATAACTGAATGAATGGTGTCTGAGAAGACTACATTATGTTTTTCTATTTCTTTTTGTGGCCAAATTGGATGGCTATTTACTGGATATATCGTGCAGATGAAATGGAAGCTAAGTTCTTTTCCTAAGCACTCACTGTGGCAATCGAGGCTGGCCTGGACAGGTATCAAACCTGCAACCTCTGGCTTTCTTGTCCAATGTGCTACCAACTGCTCCCCATTTTTAATGCAGAATTTGCATCATTTTAACAAATCTGAAAGACCTTCATGTAAGGAGGCTTTCTGTCAAATTTGGTCAGAATCTGAGAAGTCATTGAAAAGTTTTCAAGTTTTAGCATAACGGCTTTACTTTATGGCAATATTTTGAATAAATTTGAAAGAGATTCATGTCAGGATGCCTTCTGTCAAATTAGGTCAGATTATTTGAGAGGTCATTGAAAAAGTTTTCAAGTTTTAGCATAATGGCTTTACTTTATGCAGATCTTTTGAACAAATCTGAAAGACATTCATGTCAGGAGGCTTTCTTTTTCAATTAAAAAATTCTGCAGAGCGGTTTTCATGTGAAACTCATTTACTGATAAGCAGCAATTGTGAACAGCATTATGGCAATAATTCCTGAAAATATATTCCCAATAAATACTGAATTTACAGTATTCACTAAATTTAATGATATTACGATATTTCTTTAAATTTAAGATACTATGCATATAAAGTGAACACTACCTTCCTCAAAGAGTTTTTGGCCTTCATCAGTATTTCTTTCTTCCTCTGTCAGAAGAAGATATTTGTGGAATTCCTTGAACCCAATGCTTTGGAAAATACCCAAAGTGTAATCTACTTTCCTGAAAGAAATAGATGCTGGATAAAGTTATATACACTGAATAATGTGTATCACTTCTCACTGATGGATATTCCATTAACATGAAAAAGTAATGGTAACTAGTGTCAAATGGAAGAAATTTAAGATTTTGCATCAATGTTTGACACATTTGTGTTCAATAAATATACTCCAACAAACAAACAAATATCACTTAAAACCAAAGATACAATGAAAATGATAAATTTCATTTCCCACATGGATGGACAAAATTTTTTCGAAGCCACTTGTCAAGGACAAGTGACTTTGGAAAAGTGACTTGTCCCAACCCATGTTTATTTTGTCCCATTTACTGACTTCCTAATTGTCAGCATCCTATTATATGGGTCTAACCAACTGATTACTAATCTAATGTACTATGCGTACCTGCAGTTTAAAAGAAATCTGATTACAAACACACATAATTTATTATTGGCTAGATCACATATCACTATAAACTTTATAAAGAGTTATCCTGGCATAAATTAACAAGGGATTTTTGTATAACATGATGACTCAGGCAACAACAGTCTACTCTGAAAGATATTTTCTACTACCATAAAAAAGTTATGTGCAATCCTCAAGATGACATTTGAGAAAAACTCGGCTTGCATGGGGTATCTGGAATCACACCACAATTAATACTTCCAGTTCAGTACCCACGAATGTAGTTCCAGTCTATTTTTAGAACATTTTTTCCTCTCTCATTTTGGTGGTGATAGAAGAGTTATATTGATGCATATTTGGTAGGGATTTAAAGGTAATTTTTTATTCTTGAGAATATGAGCAGAGAGAGTGGTTGTCAGTGTGTAATTTGGCGACAGTGCACATGGAGTAATAAGGCGTTGGTGATGATCCGGAAGTGAAATATGTGTTCTGTTTACATGCTGCTCTGTTTACAGTGCAGCAGCTCAAAAAAATGCCGATCAACCCTTGACAAGAATTTCACCGTGAAGTCATCTTTGGAGGTATTTTATATTAACATATGATTTGTATTGATTGTCACACTGTGGAAAGGTCAGTACTGAGAAATATATGTAGAGAACATATAGTAAAATTAATTGTGGTCTATGTCCTGTACAGGCAGTATTGATGAAACTTTAATATGCTATAAAATTTTTATTATTAATGATAAACACATGAAATTTAAAGGTGTTATATATATATTAACATTTAAAATAGAAAAATGACATTAGAATTTAAAAATTAATTTAATTTTTTAAAATTTTAATAATTTTTTTTAAAAAATTAAAAAATTAAAATTTGCCCCTTAAAATGCACATAGATAATATTTTTGGAAATTATATCAAATGATATCAGCATGTTTATACTCCTACACCATATACAAGCTACAATGATGGATATTTGTCAAATTTTGTCAGAGAAAATATCTTTGTAAGTCAAAATGAGACATACATTTAAAATGTATGAAAGACAGATTCTATTTTGTTTTGATCATTCAAACTATTTATTAGGGGTCCAATCAGTTAATTTATGTGTTTATGATGGGGTGACTTCCTGAGTAACACATATCTGCTTATATAGCCTTTAGTAATTGTTAACAAATATAGTTACAGGGTGTTTAGTGAGAGGACAGTGATGAAAACTTTATACTAGAACCTACTCAAGTTCTCTACTAAATCAGTTTAAACTTTCTGAGAATGAAATGCAGGCTGAAGGGATAAAATATACTTCCCACATGTATATTTACCCTTGGATGTAAGAAAACAGCAAAATGATGTAAGTTGAACACAAAATGCATTCAATTTTATTGTTCAATTTGGTTATGATATTGATTAGTGAAGTGCGGCATTGTGGCCTGTATGATGTTATGTGAATTCTAATGATCCATCTTAATTTATGCATTGTTAATTACTAATAATATTTGTTAACTGACACTCTAAAGATTGCATAAGATATATTCAAACAGATATTTTGAGTTTAACTGTGTACAACTGATCTTAGCATGGTTACATATCCCACATCAACAAATATTCACATATTTTAGACTGTTTGGGATCCAAAGTTCACATTCAATATATTATATAGGCTGACATTGTACCTACAGTGAATCTGTAAGACACTTTTCTGGCTGTGTGCACTAAATGTATCCCAAAATGTTATTTTCTTCATTAATATGCCCATGTATGATAACATATTTCAATTCAGTACTTGGATAGAGTGCGGTATTGTAATATCAGCTGATATCTGATTCTATTGAACCATTGAGGTTAATAATTGGTATCAAACACCCTTAAAAATACACTTTAAATGCTCAAACAGATCATTGCCATTATTTTTGCACATTTGATCATAACAATTACATTGTATATGTCCCACATATGCAAATTTCCATTCTTGTTTACAAGTTTTGATGATCAGAATTTCACATTTAGTTTATGATATAGGATGTATTGGTACCTGTAGTTGATATGTGTGGCCACATTTGGCTGTATTCTCTTGCAATATCCAGAATTATTATTTCCCTCATGAATAAGATTGCTTATAGTAATATATTCTTTTTTACTACATTGTCGCTCGACTTCCT
Source organism: Unio delphinus (assembly GCA_029339505.1). Classification (NCBI taxonomy): domain Eukaryota; kingdom Metazoa; phylum Mollusca; class Bivalvia; order Unionida; family Unionidae; genus Unio; species Unio delphinus. The sequence continues at coordinate 37,936,494 of JAQISU010001235.1, forward strand.
GTATACTGGCATGTACTAATGTTACCACCAATGATCAAACCTCACCGTCTCGCATTTCCTTAAAGTTTGTGATGCATAGTCTACCTGATTAGCTATTTAACCTGTAAATGACCATATATGCTTATCGAAACTTCATATACTTTTAGGATGAATTTATTACTTTAATACATGACTATTATTTCACATTTCTTAGTGTCACTCTGTCAAGTTTAATATTTATTTCCTATGCTTGCAGCCTGAATGTTATTTGTAAATCACTATATCTAACACATTTTAACTTTATTTGCATACATCTTACTGTTTCTAGATATAAGTGAAACATTTTATATCTTTTCAGGTCTAGGCTGGTATCTGGAACAAAGTGTTAGTGGTGGATCAGCTTGGAAGCTCTCCAGTAGTCTGGTGGTGATAGCAAGGTTTCATAAGGACATATGCAGTGTACTGCCATAAGTGATCATAACATCACCACACTAATATAAAGTACCTCAAGGACATGGTTTAAATCTTCATGAGAGAGATTAGCACCATTGTTCAGTAAGGTAAAGCCTGCCTAAAAACTGTATTTTCCTATCTTATTGTCGCTTTTTGTAGTTATCGACACTGAAATGTAATGCAATTTTCCTATAAAACATGGAAGTGGTCCCATCAGATGTTTCAATCTGAGTGCACTATTAGTTATACAAATAACTGACACAATAAATATGGAACATAGCACCTATTGTTGCTTCTTTAGTGTGTACACCTATATGCACCTTGACAGGCATATTGCGGTTTGTTGCCAAAATCACTATGAGTCATGCTACTTCATTACCCCTGGGAAAAATGTTCTCAGTTACACAGACCCAAACCACCATTTATTTTAAAGACCATTGATTGATCAACTTTTCTGTCTAAACTTTGACAAAATCTGTTTTCAAACTTTTATGAAAATTTAATTTTTCAATAAAATTTAGTTTATAAATTTAAATGTTTATTTAAATTTCCATTAAAATTTTAATTGATCAAAATGTATAAACTTTAAACATATTTTCAGACAGACCTTATCTTGTAGTACAATTAGGTTTTTACAGCATTGAAAAAGTCCTATAATTAAGGAAGATATAGCAAATTTAGTTTTGGTTTCTCAAGAACACATGGATCAGCATGTGCACCCTGTGGGACACCAGCACTACACACCTTCCAGCAGGTGTCACATGTCTTGTATGCAAGGAAATTCAAAAAGACTTCATGTATAAAGTTCAAATAGGTGTGGCATTCAAATATAAAAGTTTTACTAAAATTTGCCCCAAAAAGTTGGGCCTGTCTGGAATCACACCACAATTAATACTTCCAGTTCAGTACCCACGAATGTAGTTCCAGTCTATTTTTAGAACATTTTTTCCTCTCTCATTTTGGTGGTGATAGAAGAGTTATATTGATGCATATTTGGTAGGGATTTAAAGGTAATTATTTATTCTTGAGAATATGAGCAGAGAGAGTGGTTGTCAGTGTGTAATTTGGCAACAGTTAACATGGAGTAATAAGGCGTTGGTGATGATCCGGAAGTGAAATATGTGTTCTGTTTACATGCTGCTCTGTTTACAGTGCAGCAGCTCAAAAAAATGCCAATCAACCCTTGACAAGAATTTCACCGTGAAGTCATCTTTGGAGGTATTTTATATTAACATATGATTTGTATTGATTGTCACACTGTGGAAAGGTCAGTGCTGAGAAATATATGTAGAGAACATATAGTAAAATTAATTGTGGTCTATGTCCATCTGAAACACTGCCTCTTAGCAGTATGCTCACTTATGGTTATTGTCACGAAAACATTACCATGAATTTTCAAGACATGTATTAAGCTGAAATACCCCAGCCTTCACCTTTTTTTCAAGAATAAGGTACTAATTTAAGATTTATCAGGTACTAATTTAAGAGGTACTAATTTAAGATTTATCAGGTACTAATTTAAGAGGTACTAATTTAAGATTTATCAGGTACTAATTTAAGATTTATCTTGTGTAAACTGTATAAGTACTATCAGTACTCACTTATTCTCCTGAATTCTGGAAGCATTGTAAAGGGCATGAAAATCTGTAAGCTCTTTGATCAGTCCCTGCTGTAACATGGCATCTACTCGCTTGTCCAGTCTCTCATCTAGTACTGCAATTAACACAAAGAAGTTGAAATGAATCAATGAGTAACATTTAAGCAGGTGTTGAATATAACGAGGACTAAGTGGGCCTCATACATAATTTAACAGCTCACCATTTTACTAAAAAGGCATATGTATTGGTCTAAAAACAATATGTAAACTATCTCCCAAATTTAAAACCACTGAATTTACCTAATTTAATATATCTTGAAGAAAAAAAATCTTTTTAAAAGCATAGCCATAATTTATATGCATTGTCTCTAACTCATAATTTAAGCCACACAAGAAAAATATATGGACAAACAGGTGATCTAAGAAAAGAACACTATATGGACAGACAGGTGATCTAAGAAAAGAACACTATATGGCCAGACAGGTGATCTAAGAAAAGAACACTATATGGACAGACAGGTGATCTAAGAAAAGAACACTATATGGAGAGACAGGTGATCTAAGAAAAGAACACTATATGGACAGACAGGTGATGTAAGAAAAGAACATTATATGGACAGACAGGTGATCTAAGAAAAGAACACTATATGGACAGACAGGTGATCTAAGAAAAGAACATTATATGGACAGACAGGTGATTTAAGAAAAGAACATTATATGGCCAGACAGGTGATCTAAGAAAAGAACACTATATGGACAGACAGGTGATCTAAGAAAAGAACATTATATGGACAGACAGGTGATCTAAGAAAAGAACACTATATTGACAGACAGGTGATCTAAGACAAGAACACTATATGGACAGACAGGTGATCTAAGATAAGAACACTATATGGACAGACAGGTGATCTAAGAAAAGAACACTATATGGACAGACAGGTGATCTAAGAATGAACACTATATGGACAGACAGGTGATCTAAGAAAAGAACACTATATTGACAGACAGGTGATCTAAGAAAATAACACTATATGGACAGACAGGTGATCTAAGAAAAGAACATTATATGGACAGACAGGTGATCTAAGAAAAGAACACTATATGGACAGACAGGTGATCTAAGAAAAGAACACTATATGGCCAGACAGGTGATCTAAGAAAAGAACACTATATGGACAGACAGGTGATCTAAGAAAAGAACACTATATTGACAGACAGGTGATCTAAGAAAAAAACAATATATGGACAGACAGGTGATCTAAGAAAAGAACATTATATGGACAGACAGATAAATCAAAAAAAAAGAACACTATATGGCCAGACAGGTGATCTAAGAAAAAAACACTATATGGCCAGACAGGTGATCTAAGAAAAGAACACTATATGGCCAGACAGGTGATCTAAGAAAATAACATTATATGGACAGACAGGTGATCTAAGAAAAGAACATTATATGGACAGACAGATAAATCGAAAAAAGAACACTATATGGCCAGACAGGTGATCTAAGAAAAGAACACTATATGGCCAGACAGGTAATCAAAGAAAAGAACACTATATGGCCAGACAGGTGATCTAAGAAAAGAACACTATATGGACAGACAGGTGATCAAAGAAAAGAACACTATATGGCCAGACAGGTGATCTAAGAAAAGAACATTATATGGACAGACAGATAAATCGAAAAAAATAACACTATATGGCCAGACAGGTGATCTAAAAAAAGAACACTATATGGCCAGACAGGTGATCTAAGAAAAGAACACTATATGGCCGGACAGGTGATTTAAGAAAAGAACACTATATGGCCAGACAGGTGATCTAAGAAAAGAACATTATATGGACAGACAGATAAATCGAAAAAAAGAACACTATATGGCCAGACAGGTGATCAAAGAAAAGAACACTATATGGCCAGACAGGTGATCTAAGAAAAGAACACTATATGGACAGACAGGTGATCAAAGAAAAGAACACTATATGGCCAGACAGGTGATCTAAGAAAAGAACATTATATGGACAGATAAATCGAAAAAAAGAACACTATATGGCCAGACAGGTGATATAAGAACATTATATGGACAGACAGATAAATCGAAAAAAAGAACACTATATGGCCAGACAGGTGATCTAAGAAAAGAACACTATATGGCCAGACAGGTGATCTAAGAAAAGAACACTATATGGACAGACAGGTGATCTAAGAAAAGAACATTATATGGACAGACAGATAAATCGAAAAAAGAACACTATATGGCCAGACAGGTGATCTAAGAAAAGAACACTATATGGCCAGACAAGTAATCAAAGAAAAGAACACTATATGGCCAGACAGGTGATCTAAGAAAAGAACACTATATGGACAGACAGGTGATCAAAGAAAAGAACACTATATGGCCAGACAGGTGATCTAAGAAAAGAACATTATATGGACAGACAGATAAATCGAAAAAAAGAACACTATATGGCCAGACAGGTGATCTAAGAAAAGAACACTATATTGACAGACAGGTGATCTAAGAAAAGAACACTATATTGACAGACAGGTGATCTAAGAAAAGAACACTATATGGACAGACAGGTGATCCAAGAAAAGAACACTATATGGACAGACAGGTGATCTAAGAAAAGAACACTATATGGCCAGACAGGTGATCTAAGAAAAGAACATTATATGGACAGACAGATAAATAGAAAAAAAAGAACACTATATGGCCAGACAGGTGATCTAAGAAAAGAACACTATATGGACAGACAGGTGATCTAAGAAAAGAACACTATATGGACAAACAGGTGATCTAAGAAAAGAACATTATATGGACAGACAGGTGATCTAAGAAAAGAACACTATATGGACAGACAGGTGATCTAAGAAAAGAACACTATATGGACAGACAGGTGATCTAAGAAAAGAACACTATATGGCCAGACAGGTGATCTAAGAAAAGAACATTATATGGACAGACAGATAAATAGAAAAAAAGAACACTATATGGCCAGACAGGTGATCTAAGAAAAGAACATTATATGGACAGACAGGTGATCTAAGAAAGGAACACTATATGGACAGACAGGTGATCTAAGAAAAGAACACTATATGGACAGACAGGTGATCTAAGAAAAGAACACTATATGGACAGACAGGTGATCTAAGAAAAGAACATTATATGGACAGACAGGTGATCTAAGAAAAGAACACTATATTGACAGACAGGTGATCTAAGAAAAGAACACTATACGGACAGACATGTGATATAAGAAAAGAACACATTTTAGACTGGGCTCTACAAGCTGTAATGAAAGGATCCATCCCATAATTTTGTTTTAATTTTAGACTGGGCTCTGCAAATTGTAATGAACTGCTCCATCCCATAATTTTGTTTTAATTTTCGACTGGGCTCTACAAGCTGTAATGAACTGCTCCATCCCATAATTTTGTTTTAATTTTAGACTGGGCTCTGCAAATTGTAATGAACTGCTCCATCACAAAAAATAAAATAGTGAGAGAAAACAGAGTAATCTTTATTACACTCCATTTCTACATAATCTTTATTACACTCCATTTCTACATAATCTTTATTACACTCCATTTCTACATAATCTTTATTACACTCCATTTCTACATAATCTTTATTATACTCCATTTATACATAATCTTCATTTTTGTGTACCATGAGTCCATAAAATTCATAATCATTTGTTGTACTTATATTGTTGCCCATGCAGCTGTTTTAAAATTAAAACTCGGCTGATTTATTATTAATTAGCAATAAATTTAAAATCATCTTTACATTTTATAACCTATATTAGTAACAAGCCTGAGAAAAATAATTTTAAAAAAATTACAGACTATACAAGATCATGTTAAAACAAATTTTTCAACATTGGTTTCAGTCAACATTGTTTTTCACTAACTGTTGCTATTCTGGCATTCATACATTCTCTTGATGCCGGTTTTTGTGCCAAGTATACACTACTTTATATACAATACACTAAGCAATTACCGTATATACTTGCTTACAAAGCAGGTCCATCTGCAAACTACATAGATCATGATCAACTTACACATAATGTACCAAAAGATTAGGGTCCATTTTGTTTGTTTTACTGATTACCAAAAGATTAGGGTCCATTTTGTTTGTTATACTGATTACCAGATTAGGGTCCATTTTGTTTGTTTTACTGATTACCAACAGATTAGGGTCCATTTCTTTTGTTTTACTGATTACCAAAAGATTAGGGTCCATTTTGTTTGTTTTACTGATTACCAGATTAGGGTCCATTTTGTTTGTTTTACTAATTACCAACAGATTAGGGTCCATTTATTTTGTTTTACTGATTACCAAAGGATTAGGGTCCATTTTGTTTGTTTTACTGATTACCAGATTAGGGTCCATTTTGTTTGTTTTACTAATTACCAACAGATTAGGGTCCATTTCTTTTGTTTTACTGATTATCAAAAGATTAGGGTCCATTTCTTTTGTTTTACTGATTATCAAAAGATTAGGGTCCATTTCTTTTGTTTTACTGATTACCAGATTAGGGTCCATTTTGTTTGTTTTACTGATTACCAAAAGATTAGGGTCCATTTTGTTTGTTTTACTGATTACAGATTACAAACCTACTGTATTATAACCAGGTAGAAATGTACTAATGATATACAGATTACAGACCTACTGTATTATAACCAGGTACAAGTCTACGTAATGATATACTATAGTTCATTCATATATATATATATATATATATATATATATATATATATATACACACATTATTGTATCATTAACCTGGTAGAAGTGTGTAACTATAGATTATTTCCAACACGTTTTCACTTTTTTACTGTTTTCTTTCAAAGATGACACGATGGCATGACCATACAAAAGTGAAATGCCTTGATGCCAAAATGCTTAATTTGGCATCAAAAGTTATCTTTGAAAAGAAAAATATGTGCACAGATAGTGACCAATGAACAATAAATCTTTGATGCAATTATAAGCTAAAAGTGACATGCCATAGACAAATTGAGAAATTTTATAAAATCTTACCCGACTGTTCACACTGTAGCCAAAATATGCAAGTGTGCTCATAGCGCAGAGGTCCACTGATTGAGTTGTCTCCCCCTGTCTGGTCATGCTGCATCTTGTGAATTTGACTAATTGGAACTCCATATTTCTCATACACTTCCAAAGCTCTAAAAAAATATATTAAAAAAGCAGGGATTTAATTTGATTTTAAGCTATGGGTTTCATGAATTATATTTTTGGGTTTCATGAATTATATTTTTGGGGGGTAATAAATGGTAAGTGTGGGATTGATGTCATGGAATAAAGCCACTTAAGAATTTGAGTAGCTGAATTTATGAATAACCCTATAACTGATATTTGGATTATTGTAGGAAATGTCTGGTAGTTAAAGATTGCAAATTAACATCATTTTCAAGTTAATATCATATGCATATATTTCTGGCTCATTTTTCAACAACAACCATGTGCTCCAACATTTAACAATGAAAAAAACAAGAAGTGATTAACAATTTCTATTTTTAATATTAGAGACAATAAGAAATTTAGAGTAAACCAGGATATAAACAGATTTTTTTGGAATAAATAACCATTCTGATATAGCATTATAAGAGAACGTACTGAAGTAACAAGTCACCTTGCACTGATTGGAATGAAAAGTCTGGAAATGATATGGGAAAAATTTAGTAGCAGCATTGCCTACAAAATTGCTTTTCTGGAACACCGACCTAACGCTTCTGTCTACTGGCAACAGTGTACAATTATCTGTATATGTATCTCCATTATCTGGTCACACACACACACACACACACACACACACACACACAAAGCTTTGTACAGTGTGCTAACATTGCCCTTTTTTTTATATCTTTAACACAGCTTGTCATATCGCTATGATGTCTGCAGTGTGGCAGTTTATAGTGATGTCTAACACTGGGTCATCATTCCACAGACATGTAGCATGATATCCCACCCAGTCACATTATCCTGACACCAGGCTGACCTTTCCTAAATCTAACCTCTTAATCCTGAGTACCTAGCAAGACAGCTGTAAGTACCAATTTTATAAGTCTTTGGTATGACTCGGCTGATGCTGGAACTCACAACCTCCCATATTAAAGGCAGCTGTTCTAACCAAAATGCCACCAGGCATTGCTAATAATGCAGAGCAGACCCACATCTGTCATCATAAAATGTACCAACTGATTTTGGTCTATTTATTATTTGTAAATGATAAATAGTAACAGCTGTTTAGACTCTGTAGTTTCATCACATGTACTAACAGATCTGGGTTGCTAATTTTGTTTTCAAATTATCGCCAGCAGTATAGACCATGATCTGTCATCAAATATATATAAGATCTAGGTCTATGTTGTAATGATAAGTAACATCAGTAGTGTAAACCCTGATCTGTGACCAACATTATATAATGACAGATTTAGCACTGTGCTGTTCACAGATGGCTGCATGTTGTTTGGGGTTTAATACCATTTTCAGCACATGCTACACATGGCAGCCAGTATAACTGGTGGAGGAGAAGCTTAGGAAAACATCTGTCACAACCATCAATCAACATGAAGCTTTCATATACCCATAATGGCTGAGCACAAGGTTCAAACTCACACGAGTTGCATGTTGTACATGGGTATTAGTGTGTACATTGCTGTCTCGCTTTTAGTGGAAAAAGTATTAGCGTTGTTAAAAAGCTTTCCTCTTAAGCCATTTGGGTGTAGGACCAAAACCCTTATATATATATATATATATATATATATATATATATATATATATATATATATATATATATATATATGGTAATACCCAGGGTGTCAGATGAAAGCCCATTGCAGCACAGGATAAAACCCAGGGTGTCAGATGAAAGCCCATTAATGTATAGGGTATTACTCAAGGAGTTTTCTTTGAAAATAATGTTTTGAAAATGATGTGTTAGATAGAATTCTTGGAATATTTGTAGACAATAACTTACAATGGTCTTAACATTATATTTGAATGAACAAGCTCTTATTTTTGGCTCCTATACAAAACCAAGGCCTTGGTTGCATTACATTACCAAGTTACTTTTTACAAAAGAGTTATATTCAACAGTATCTTGACTACTTTTGTATAAGCATAACTGCTACAAAGGAAGGAAAAAAAATTCAAGATACCAAAAAAGAACGTTAAAATAATTCTTGATCAGCAAACAGAGCATGCAGAAACTGCATTCTTACATTCAAAGTACCAGTGCTTGAAATGATATTTTTGAGAAAGGCTAAATTAATGTACGTGTTCACAAATTCTGCCCCCATTTACCCAACCATAATTTTCCAGGAAAGAGAATCTACTAGTACCCTAAATATAAGACCATTAAAAGGGCTTAATTTCAAAGAACCTAAGCCGAAGAAGGAGCTATACAAAAATAGCTTTCACTTTTCAGATGTACTTGTTTGGAATAACAATCCACTTGATATTAAATCAGCATCTTCCACAACAGGTGTATTAGATGGATGAAATCATAAAATATACATAATAATCAAATAGGTGTACACATTACACAACCCACCTCATGTGCATCATTTTCATTTCTGCAGCAATGTAGCATTTATGTGAATAGTTGTATATGTACTCTGTGTGTGTGTGTGTGTGTGTGTGTGTGAATATATTATTATTAGCTTGTATCTTACATGTACATAACAGAGGGCCTCAAGATAAATTAGTTTCTCACTTGTAATTAATTTATTCACCCTCTGAAATAAAGTCTTTATTATCTTATCATTATTATTATTATTATTATTATTATTATTATTATTATTATTATATGATACACACTGAGAAAAAAGTTTTTCCGAATGGTTAAAGGGAGTTAACTTTATCTCACTCAACTCCAACATAATATAATAAAATAAAATTACTTCCCTTTGACCATTCTTTTAAAAAAAAAAAAAAAAAAAAGTAGTACTGTACAGGAAAATCACTATATGTATACCAGTGTCAAGAGATAATGCAATTGAAACTGAAATTGCATCCAATAGAAATGTTTCTATGTTTCCCATTCATGAAACCAATCAAAAAAACAATTTTTTTTCCCAATAAAGGTTGCAATTAATAAAAATATGATATTCTCTTCCAAAAATGAAATCAACAGGAATTTTTCTGTAGAATTCTGCAACTACATGTAGTTGAAAAACAAATGTATGTCATTACAATTTTTTTTAAATCAGTGCGAAAAGTTACAATGACAAATTCACACATCAATCTTCAGAAGCATACTCTACAACAATATCTAGGAAACTACATAATCTTTATTAAAACATATTTTTTAAATAAGCATCAAAAGATCAATGAATGTTCCTCCTGCCTGTATTGATTTTAAATGTCAACACATTAAATTTCATGACTACATAAGTGTCAAGGATAACTATGATCCATTTTCATCTATGGTAGTAGACCAAAGACAATAAACCATTTAGTGAGAAACTGATTGGTCACTGGTCAATGGAAATTGCATACAACAGAGTTTGATAGATCTGTGTTCCTAAGGTCAATTAGCAATAATTCAGGCGAAATGGTCAGTGATAAATGGAATTTAGATACAATACAGTTCAATATATCTGTTCCTAAGGATAGCATACTAGCTAGTGTTAATTCAATGGACTGGTCATTGGTCAATTGAATTCAGATACAATACAGTTCGATATATCTGTTCCTAAGGATAGCATACTAGCTAGTGTTAATTCAATGGACTGGTCAGTGGTCAATTGAATTTAGATACAATACAGTTCAATATATCTGTTCCTAAGGATAGCATACTAGCTAGTGTTAATTCAATGGACTGGTCAGTGGTCAATTGAATTTAGATACAATACAGTTCAATATATCTGTTCCTAAGGAAAGCATACTAGCTAGTGTTAATTCAATGGACTGGTCAGTGGTCAATTGAATTTACATACAATACAGTTCAATATATCTGTTCCTAAGGATAGCATACTAGCTAGTGTTAATTCAATGGACTGGTCAGTGGTCAATTGAATTTAGATACAATACAGTTCAATATATCTGTTCCTAAGGATAGCATACTAGCTAGTGTTAATTCAATGGACTGGTCAATGGTCAATTGAATTTAGATACAATACAGTTATATATATCTTTTCCTAAGAATAGCATACTAGCTAGTGTTAATTCAATGGACTGGTCAGTGGTCAATTGAATTTAGATTTAATAAGCACAATAGATCTTTTTAGTAAGAATGTTTCGAGTAGTTTGCCAAATAAAATATAACACATAATAAATACAACACTTAATAAATTAAATATAGAACACTTAATAAATTAAATATAACACTTAATAAATTAAATAGAACACTTATAAATACAACACTTAATAAATTAAATACAACACTTAACAAATTAAATAGAACATAAATTAAATATGACACTTAATAAATTAAATAGAACACTTAATAAATTAAATAGAACACTTATAAATACAACACTTAATAAATTAAATACAACACTTAATAAATTAAATAGAACATAAATTAAATATAACACTTAATAAATTAAATAGAACACTTAATAAATTAAATATAACACTTAATAAATTAAATAGAACACTTAATAAATTAAATATAATACTTTATAAATTAAATAAAACACTTAATAAATATAACACTTAATAAATTAAATATAACACTAAATAAATTAAATAGAACACAATAAATTAAATAGAACATAAATTAAATAGAACACTTAACAAATTAAATATAATACTTTATAAATTAAATAGAACACTTAATGAATTAAATAATACTTGATAAATTAATACATTAATGTATGCATATAAACTCTCTTTTGTTAGTGTATCAACCCTAATTTTACCTGGTAACATTTTCAAATAAATGTTTCACAGATCTGATCTGTGCAAACAATGGAAAATGGAACAAATCAATTAGATTCCATTGCTTTTAGTGAAGTTTGGAACTGACTTCCTTTGCAGACAAGCCCTTTGTTTTTATTGAAAAGTGTAAACAGCTTTCTTTCATGAAAGGTGCATACATTATTGAAGTCACCCCTAATGCCAGTTTGGGAGAACCAAACAAATGCCTGTTTTTTTATTGTGGTGACAACATCAAATAATTGTACAGCAGATTTGAGACTGATATTTTTTCCATGTTTAGTACGTTTTCGTAAGTCAGTACTTCAAAGGTAATGTTTTCTTTGAAATTTCAGCAAAACTATTTTATCTGGGTACATTTTTAAAATGTTAACATAAGCGGACAATGCACTGTTAAGACGGTTAGTCAATATGGACAAAGAATAATGTTTATGTAACAATAGATAAATTTCAGTGCATTTTATATCAACGTTGCAGCTTCCTTTCATGTGGCCTCTAAATTTCTCCAAACTGATGATTGTGTATACAAGTTTCAACAACCAACAATGTCCGCAATAAAAAAAATCACCAGATGGTATATTCTGCCACCAATAAGGAAAATTTAAAAAAGTTTGTGACATTGGCGAAGCCATACACAATCTTAGAATGAATTTTTACACTTGATCTTTCATAATATTAAGATTTTTTTTCATGTACGAGAAAAATACAAAATAAAATTTCAGAAGCCATGTCACAATTGTCTAGTATTATTTATGCATGACTTCTTCCCCAAAATGAGAATAGACTTTTTACATTTTTTTTCATACTTTTAAGAAAATCTTTTTTTTTTTTCTGTGTGAGAAAAACACGTGTATAAAATTTCAGAAGCCAAACCACAACCATATTATATCTAAATTTGTGTTCTAACAAATTGTGTTATAGCGGGGTCACATTGTATATAATTTTGTTTTCAGATGAATGCATACAATATTTTTTTTAGCAAGAACTATTAATATATATATATATATATATATATATATATATATATATATATATATATATATATATATATATATGTACAGTGATTGTCATTATTTCTCTTTAAACTGTTCTGAAAATGAACCTTGGTAACTGGTCCTTTTGTATAAACCAATTCTGACAGACCACCTGTCTTGAGAGACTGATTTTTGTTGGCAGAAAGGGTGGTAGCTCATTACAGATTCGTGAAGTATTGAATTTTGGATAAGCAATGAACCTTAAAGTTGAATGCAATGAGCATTAAGATTTTATCACATTTAGACCAGGGGAGTATTTGTGAAGGGTCATTTTGACCTTTATTCTTAATTTCTGCCATATCAGTGTTAAAACTTCAAAAGAACCAGTGTTCAGATTCAATGAAATTGACCAGACATCTTAACACAGTTTTGAGAAAGAGAAAGCTGAATTCTCGATCCATATCAAATAGTCGTTCTTCAAATAGAAAAGTTATATAATGTAGTTCAGATATTCTGATTAATGAAACAAATGCTTGTCTTAAGAATTTTTTTTAGAAACCACAGCTCATGATTGGCCGAGAGAGAAGGTTGGCTCTGAGGATACCTAGGAAAAGAAGAGTGCTTTCACACATTAAACAAGAAAGAGACCAGGTGTCTATCTTGTGAGAAAGACTGGGTTTAGTGCTGGATCCACAAGTTCTAAAGTTAACAGCATTAAGGTATGCAATTTTAATTTCACATTATATTCTACTTTTTGATTGTTTTATGCAAACTTGATTGATATGACTAGATTCCATGTTACGTATCGTTTATTTAATTTCATGGAAATGAGTTGATGCTAAAGTTGTTATGCAATTTATCTTTTAATTTTTACAGTTATTAGTTCATTGGGTTATATGAAATAAATACGAAATAATTTCCTTTGTTAGGACGATACTGATTATCGTGAGTTAACGATAACTACCTATTATATTTGCTTTTTAAATAATCTGGAAGTGAGTAATTGCATGCAATAGTAATCAAACATGTAGTAACATATTTTCATTACAGAGATCACATGGTAATTTATGTCAAGGTACTACCATAGGTTGTTGTTGTTGTAGGGTTTAACGCCATTTTTCAGCAAACGATAGGCTATACATGGCGGCCAGTATTAATGGTAAAAGAAGAACCCAGGAAAGAACCACAGACCCACAAGAAGCTACTAGCAAGCTTTCTTGCATACTCACATTGGCCAAATCTGAGACTCGAACCACCGCAGACAGAAGTGAGATGGCAGTGATCCATAATGGAAAGCGCTTTAGACCACTCTGCCACTTGGGGAAAAACTACCATAGGTAGGCTTTATGTAGTGTCTGAATAGCTAATGTGTTCTGAGTAATGTAAGTGAAAGAATTTTATGTACATCTAGAAAGTAGTACATACAGCGACTTATGGATAATTTTTTCCTTTAAGGAAACAGTTTTCCGAGAGAGAAGAGACTCAACAGTCAGAAGACATAGTTAAAAAAAAAACAGAAGTGATGAGTGAAGTCTGGGACAATGGAGAAGTGACAAGTGATGTCCAAAAGGGAGAACTGACAAGTTCAGAGTAAAATCTACGAAGTCCAAGAAGGACAAGGCAGTAGGAATAGGAAGACTCAAAGAATGTAGAAACTTTGGACACGGTCGAGAGGAAGGTGATGTAATCAGTCATGTACATAGTGCTCTTTTCACCACTCGTTATGATGATTGAATTAAATCCAAATTAGACATCGCTATTATATCCTGTTGATATCATTTAAGTTAAACTGAAATTACCACAATTAATTTGTTTGATTAAATTTGTTATTTTTCATGTCTAAAGGGGGGGGGAGGTGTTGTTGTGTTGCATTATTTCTTTGCAATAATCTTGCCTAATTCTCTGTTCCGGGTAATAACATTGAGGGAAGTCATTCCCTAGATAATGTAGCCAAACCCAATATATATATATATATATATATATATATATATATATATATATATATATTGCCAGTATTGTGTTGACTTACCGTTATATATAACGGTAAGTCAACACAATACTGGCAATATAGATGAATTCAAAACAAAAGTTCACAAAACTCAAAGATGAAGAAATACATACAAAAATAGTTTGGAAGAAAATATACTAAAAATATGTCATCCTACCAGATAAAAGATGAACAGTAAAGATGCAGAAATTGTTTAAAAGTTAATTAAAATTAAAATTAAAGACAAAAATAAATATATAAAACACTGAAGCTGAGAAAAATGAAAATGCACCTTAACTTTACAAAATAAAAACAGCCTCAAGAAAAATGAAAACAGAATCAAGTAACATGTAAGAAAAATACACAATAAAGTTTGGTTTTTGGTTTGTAGTGTTAGTGACTGCCTGCCAATCTCTGTTTACTCTAGCTTAAATCAATCAACCCGATCTTGTGTGTATCATGAACAAACTAAATTTGGGTTGTAGTGCATCACTAATAATTTGCTTGATATGAAATATCATATATACTCAATTATAAGTCTCCATTGTACAACATACCAGCAGATCAGGGAATGTGTTTGTTCTACTGATTACAGCTACAAACCACATATACCCAGATCTGGATATGTACAGTTTGCAACTGGAGTCAACTTATAAGTTGATATATATGTTATCTCAAAGCAGCACATACAGCTGAAACATTCTCTATAATAATGCCATCATGTGTTACCAATGCCAGTCCCAGACTTCTGGTGAGCTTTCATACCCCAAGAAAAGTAAAATGGAACTAAATCAATTTTTTAATTATCTCCCTTGCACCTAAAACTCGAACTTCATGTATGTGTATTCCTAAAAAATCGAAAATTTTACAAAACAATGTCAATTTTTAAAAAAAGAAATCCACGGAAAGTTACCAAATCATACGAAATGCTAGGGAAAGTTATCATTTATAAGAAATAAAAGTAATCCAACTGTAAGAAATGCTGGCAAAATTATAAAAATGATGAAAAAATTGGCAAATTTTAATTTCTTTACATCCAATAACACCTCTTTGCAGTTCAAAAAGACTTTACAAAGTTGCTGATTACAAATTAAATGATCTTAATTTCCCAGATTCAAGTTTCTAAATGTTTTCAACCTTATATATCAATTACTATTCAAGTTTTAAAATGTTTTCAACATTATATATCAATTACTATTCAAGCAATGATTATTATCATGACAGTTTCTAATTTCAAATGAAATAAAACTGTTTCTTTACCTCAAAACAATAATCCCCAATTTTACATATTATACAGTAATGATGATTTTGCTGTTCTCTATTACCTAGCAATATTTCTCATCTATTATACAGTAAGGATGCTATTACTGTTCTCTATTACCTAGCAATCTTTCTCATGTATTATACAGTAAGGATGCTATTACTGTTCTCTATTACCTAGCAATCTTTCTCATGTATTATACAGTAAGGATGTTATTACTGTTCTCTATTACCTAGCAATCTTTCTCATGTATTATACAGTAAGGATAATATTGCTGTTCTCTATTACCTAACAATCTTTCTCATGTATTATACAGTAAGGATGCTATTACTGTTCTCTATTACCTAGCAATCTTTCTCATGTATTATACAGTAAGGATGCTATTACTGTTCTCTATTACCTAGCAATCTTTCTCATGTATTATACAGTAAGGATGTTATTACTGTTCTCTATTACCTAGCAATCTTTCTCATCTATTATACAGTAAGGATGCTATTACTGTTCTCTATTACCTAGCAATCTTTCTCATGTATTATACAGTAAGGATAATATTGCTGTTCTCTATTACCTACCTTTCTAATATATTATACAGTAAGGATGCTATTACTGTTCTCTATTACCTAGCAATCTTTCTCATGTATTATACAGTAAGGATGCTATTACTGTTCTCTATTATCTAGCAATCTTTCTCATGTATTATACAGTAAGGATGCTATTACTGTTCTCTATTACCTAGCAATCTTTCTCATGTATTATACAGTAAGGATGCTATTACTGTTCTCTATTACCTAGCAATCTTTCTCATGTATTATACAGTAAGGATGCTATTACTGTTCTCTATTACCTAGCAATCTTTCTCATGTATTATACAGTAAGGATGCTATTACTGTTCTCTATTACCTAGCAATCTTTCTCATGTATTATACAGTAAGGATAATATTACTGTTCTCTATTACCTAGCAATCTTTCTCATCTATTATACAGTAAGGATGCTATTACTGTTCTCTATTACCTAGCAATCTTTCTCATCTATTATACAGTAAGGATGCTATTACTGTTCTCTATTACCTAGCAATCTTTCTCATCTATTATACAGTAAGGATGCTATTACTGTTTTCTATTACCTAGCAATCTTTCTCATGTATTATACAGTAAGGATGCTATTACTGTTTTCTATTACCTAGCAATCTTTCTCATGTATTATACAGTAAGGATGCTATTACTGTTCTCTATTACCTAGCAATCTTTCTCATGTATTATACAGTAAGGATGCTATTACTGTTCTCTATTACCTAGCAATCTTTCTCATGTATTATACAGTAAGGATGCTATTACTGTTCTCTATTACCTAAAAATCTTTCTCATCTATTATACAGTAAGGATGCTATTACTGTTCTCTATTACCTAACAATCTTTCTCATCTATTATACAGTAAGGATGCTATTACTGTTCTCTATTACCTAGCAATCTTTCTCATCTATTATACAGTAAGGATGCTATTACTGTTTTCTATTACCTAGCAATCTTTCTCATCTATTATACAGTAAGGATGCTATTACTGTTCTCTATTACCTAGCAATCTTTCTCATCTATTATACAGTAAGGATGCTATTACTGTTTTCTATTACCTAGCAATCTTTCTCATGTATTATACAGTAAGGATAATATTGCTGTTCTCTATTACCTAGCAATCTTTCTCATGTATTATACAGTAAGGATGCTATTACTGTTCTCTATTACCTAGCAATCTTTCTCATGTATTATACAGTAAGGATGCTATTACTGTTTTCTATTACCTAGCAATCTTTCTCATGTATTATACAGTAAGGATGCTATTACTGTTCTCTATTACCTAGCAATCTTTCTCATGTATTATACAGTAAGGATGCTATTACTGTTCTCTATTACCTAAAAATCTTTCTCATGTATTATACAGTAAGGATGCTATTACTGTTCTCTATTACCTAGCAATCTTTCTCATGTATTATACAGTAAGGATGCTATTACTGTTTTCTATTACCTAGCAATCTTTCTCATGTATTATACAGTAAGGATGCTATTACTGTTTTCTATTACCTACCTTTCTAATATATTATACAGTAAGGATGCTATTACTGTTCTCTATTACCTAGCAATCTTTCTCATGTATTATACAGTAAGGATGCTATTACTGTTCTCTATTACCTAGCAATCTTTCTCATGTATTATACAGTAAGGATGCTATTACTGTTTTCTATTACCTAGCAATCTTTCTAATATATTATACAGTAAGGATGCTATTACTGTTCTCTATTACCTAGCAATCTTTCTCATGTATTATACAGTAAGGATGCTATTACTGTTTTCTATTACCTAGCAATCTTTCTCATGTATTATACAGTAAGGATGCTATTACTGTTTTCTATTACCTACCTTTCTAATATATTATACAGTAAGGATGCTATTACTGTTCTCTATTACCTAGCAATCTTTCTCATGTATTATACAGTAAGGATGCTATTACTGTTCTCTATTACCTAGCAATCTTTCTCATGTATTATAAAGTAAGGATAATATTGCTGTTCTCTATTACCTAGCAATCTTTCTCATCTATTATACAGTAAGGATAATATTACTGTTCTCTATTACCTAGCAATCTTTCTCATGTATTATACAGTAAGGATGCTATTACTGTTTTCTATTACCTAGCAATCTTTCTCATCTATTATACAGTAAGGATGCTATTACTGTTTTCTATTACCTAGCAATCTTTCTCATGTATTATACAGTAAGGATAATATTGCTGTTCTCTATTACCTAGCAATCTTTCTCATGTATTATACAGTAAGGATGCTATTACTGTTCTCTATTACCTACCTTTCTAATATATTATACAGTAAGGATGCTATTACTGTTCTCTATTACCTAGCAATCTTTCTCATGTATTATACAGTAAGGATGCTATTACTGTTCTCTATTACCTAGCAATCTTTCTCATGTATTATACAGTAAGGATGCTATTACTGTTCTCTATTACCTAGCAATCTTTCTCATCTATTATACAGTAAAGATGCTATTACTGTTCTCTATTACCTAAAAATCTTTCTCATCTATTATACAGTAAGGATGCTATTACTGTTCTCTATTACCTAGCAATCTTTCTCATGTATTATACAGTAAGGATGCTATTACTGTTCTCTATTACCTAGCAATCTTTCTCATGTATTATACAGTAAGGATAATATTGCTGTTCTCTATTACCTAGCAATCTTTCTCATGTATTATACAGTAAGGATGCTATTACTGTTCTCTATTACCTACCTTTCTAATATATTATACAGTAAGGATGCTATTACTGTTCTCTATTACCTAGCAATCTTTCTCATGTATTATACAGTAAGGATGCTATTACTGTTCTCTATTATCTAGCAATCTTTCTCATGTATTATACAGTAAGGATGCTATTACTGTTCTCTATTACCTAGCAATCTTTCTCATGTATTATACAGTAAGGATGCTATTACTGTTCTCTATTATCTAGCAATCTTTCTCATGTATTATACAGTAAGGATGCTATTACTGTTCTCTATTACCTAGCAATCTTTCTCATGTATTATACAGTAAGGATGCTATTACTGTTCTCTATTATCTAGCAATCTTTCTCATGTATTATACAGTAAGGATAATATTACTGTTCTCTATTACCTAGCAATCTTTCTCATGTATTATACAGTAAGGATGCTATTACTGTTCTCTATTACCTACCTTTCTAATATATTATACAGTAAAGATGCTATTACTGTTCTCTATTACCTAAAAATCTTTCTCATGTATTATACAGTAAGGATGCTATTACTGTTCTCTATTATCTAGCAATCTTTCTCATGTATTATACAGTAAGGATAATATTACTGTTCTCTATTACCTAGCAATCTTTCTCATCTATTATACAGTAAGGATGCTATTACTGTTCTCTATTACCTAAAAATCTTTCTCATCTATTATACAGTAAGGATGCTATTACTGTTCTCTATTACCTAGCAATCTTTCTCATCTATTATACAGTAAGGATGCTATTACTGTTCTCTATTACCTAGCAATCTTTCTCATGTATTATACAGTAAGGATGCTATTACTGTTCTCTATTACCTAGCAATCTTTCTCATCTATTATACAGTAAGGATGCTATTACTGTTCTCTATTACCTAGCAATCTTTCTCATGTATTATACAGTAAGGATGCTATTACTGTTCTCTATTACCTAGCAATCTTTCTCATGTATTATACAGTAAGGATGCTATTACTGTTCTCTATTACCTAGCAATCTTTCTCATGTATTATACAGTAAGGATGCTATTACTGTTCTCTATTATCTAGCAATCTTTCTCATGTATTATACAGTAAGGATGCTATTACTGTTCTCTATTACCTAGCAATCTTTCTCATGTATTATACAGTAAGGATGCTATTACTGTTCTCTATTATCTAGCAATCTTTCTCATGTATTATACAGTAAGGATAATATTACTGTTCTCTATTACCTAGCAATCTTTCTCATCTATTATACAGTAAGGATGCTATTACTGTTCTCTATTACCTAAAAATCTTTCTCATGTATTATACAGTAAGGATAATATTACTGTTCTCTATTACCTAGCAATCTTTCTCATGTATTATACAGTAAGGATGCTATTACTGTTCTCTATTACCTACCTTTCTAATATATTATACAGTAAAGATGCTATTACTGTTCTCTATTACCTAAAAATCTTTCTCATGTATTATACAGTAAGGATGCTATTACTGTTCTCTATTATCTAGCAATCTTTCTCATGTATTATACAGTAAGGATAATATTACTGTTCTCTATTACCTAGCAATCTTTCTCATCTATTATACAGTAAGGATGCTATTACTGTTCTCTATTACCTAGCAATCTTTCTCATGTATTATACAGTAAGGATGCTATTACTGTTCTCTATTACCTAGCAATCTTTCTCATCTATTATACAGTAAGGATAATATTACTGTTCTCTATTACCTAGCAATCTTTCTCATCTATTATACAGTAAGGATGCTATTACTGTTCTCTATTACCTAGCAATCTTTCTCATCTATTATACAGTAAGGATGCTATTACTGTTCTCTATTACCTAGCAATCTTTCTCATCTATTATACAGTAAGGATGCTATTACTGTTCTCTATTACCTAGCAATCTTTCTCATCTATTATACAGTAAGGATGCTATTACTGTTCTCTATTACCTAAAAATCTTTCTCATCTATTATACAGTAAGGATGCTATTACTGTTCTCTATTACCTAGCAATCTTTCTCATCTATTATACAGTAAGGATGCTATTACTGTTCTCTATTACCTAGCAATCTTTCTCATGTATTATACAGTAAGGATGCTATTACTGTTCTCTATTACCTAGCAATCTTTCTCATGTATTATACAGTAAGGATGCTATTACTGTTCTCTATTATCTAGCAATCTTTCTCATCTATTATACAGTAAGGATGCTATTATTGTTCTCTATTACCTAGCAATCTTTCTCATCTATTATACAGTAAGGATGCTATTACTGTTCTCTATTACCTAGCAATCTTTCTCATCTATTATACAGTAAGGATAATATTACTGTTCTCTATTACCTAGCAATCTTTCTCATGTATTATACAGTAAGGATGCTATTACTGTTCTCTATTACCTAGCAATCTTTCTCATGTATTATACAGTAAGGATGCTATTACTGTTCTCTATTACCTAGCAATCTTTCTCATGTATTATACAGTAAGGATGCTATTACTGTTCTCTATTACCTAGCAATCTTTCTCATGTATTATACAGTAAGGATAATATTACTGTTCTCTATTACCTAGCAATCTTTCTCATGTATTATACAGTAAGGATAATATTACTGTTCTCTATTACCTAGCAATCTTTCTCATGTATTATACAGTAAGGATAATATTACTGTTCTCTATTACCTAGCAATCTTTCTCATGTATTATACAGTAAGGATGCTATTACTGTTCTCTATTACCTAGCAATCTTTCTCATCTATTATACAGTAAGGATAATATTACTGTTCTCTATTACCTAGCAATCTTTCTCATGTATTATACAGTAAGGATGCTATTACTGTTCTCTATTACCTAGCAATCTTTCTCATCTATTATACAGTAAGGATGCTATTACTGTTCTCTATTACCTAGCAATCTTTCTCATGTATTATACAGTAAGGATGCTATTACTGTTCTCTATTACCTAGCAATCTTTCTCATCTATTATACAGTAAGGATGCTATTACTGTTCTCTATTATCTAGCAATCTTTCTCATCTATTATACAGTAAGGATGCTATTATTGTTCTCTATTACCTAGCAATCTTTCTCATCTATTATACAGTAAGGATGCTATTACTGTTCTCTATTACCTAGCAATCTTTCTCATCTATTATACAGTAAGGATGCTATTACTGTTCTCTATTACCTAGCAATATTTCTCATGTATTATACAGTAAGGATGCTATTATTGTTCTCTATTACCTAGCAATCTTTCTCATCTATTATACAGTAAGGATGCTATTACTGTTCTCTATTATCTAGCAATCTTTCTCATCTATTATACAGTAAGGATGCTATTACTGTTCTCTATTATCTAGCAATCTTTCTCATCTATTATACAGTAAGGATGCTATTATTGTTCTCTATTACCTAGCAATCTTTCTCATCTATTATACAGTAAGGATGCTATTACTGTTCTCTATTACCTACCTTTCTAATATATTATACAGTAAAGATGCTATTACTGTTCTCTATTACCTAAAAATCTTTCTCATGTATTATACAGTAAGGATGCTATTACTGTTCTCTATTACCTAGCAATCTTTCTCATGTATTATACAGTAAGGATGCTATTACTGTTCTCTATTACCTAAAAATCTTTCTCATCTATTATACAGTAAGGATGCTATTATTGTTCTCTATTACCTAGCAATCTTTCTCATCTATTATCCAGTAAGGATGCTATTACTGTTCTCTATTACCTACCTTTCTAATATATTATACAGTAAAGATGCTATTACTGTTCTCTATTACCTAAAAATCTTTCTCATCTATTATACAGTAAGGATGCTATTACTGTTCTCTATTACCTAGCAATCTTTCTCATCTATTATACAGTAAGGATGCTATTACTGTTCTCTATTACCTACCTTTCTAATATATTATACAGTAAAGATGCTATTACTGTTCTCTATTACCTAAAAATCTTTCTCATCTATTATACAGTAAGGATGCTATTACTGTTCTCTATTACCTAGCAATCTTTCTCATGTATTATACAGTAAGGATGCTATTACTGTTCTCTATTACCTAAAAATCTTTCTCATCTATTATACAGTAAGGATGCTATTACTGTTCTCTATTACCTAGCAATCTTTCTCATCTATTATACAGTAAGGATGCTATTACTGTTCTCTATTACCTAAAAATCTTTCTCATCTATTATACAGTAAGGATGCTATTACTGTTCTCTATTACCTAGCAATCTTTCTCATGTATTATACAGTAAGGATGCTATTATTGTTCTCTATTACCTAGCAATCTTTCTCATCTATTATACAGTAAGGATGCTATTACTGTTTTCTATTACCTAGCAATCTTTCTCATGTATTATACAGTAAGGATAATATTGCTGTTCTCTATTACCTAACAATCTTTCTCATCTATTATACAGTAAGGATGCTATTACTGTTCTCTATTACCTAGCAATCTTTCTCATCTATTATACAGTAAGGATGCTATTACTGTTCTCTATTACCTAGCAATCTTTCTCATCTATTATACAGTAAGGATGCTATTACTGTTCTCTATTACCTAGCAATCTTTCTCATCTATTATACAGTAAGGATGCTATTACTGTTCTCTATTACCTAGCAATCTTTCTCATGTATTATACAGTAAGGATGCTATTATTGTTCTCTATTATCTAGCAATCTTTCTCATCTATTATACAGTAAGGATGCTATTACTGTTCTCTATTACCTAGCAATCTTTCTCATGTATTATACAGTAAGGATGCTATTATTGTTCTCTATTATCTAGCAATCTTTCTCATCTATTATACAGTAAGGATGCTATTATTGTTCTCTATTACCTAGCAATCTTTCTAATGTATTATACAGTAAGGATGCTATTACTGTTCTCTATTACCTAGCAATCTTTCTCATGTATTATACAGTAAGGATGCTATTATTGTTCTCTATTACCTAGCAATCTTTCTCATCTATTATACAGTAAGGATGCTATTACTGTTCTCTATTACCTAGCAATCTTTCTCATGTATTATACAGTAAGGATGCTATTATTGTTCTCTATTATCTAGCAATCTTTCTCATCTATTATACAGTAAGGATGCTATTACTGTTCTCTATTACCTACCTTTCTAATATATTATACAGTAAAGATGCTATTACTGTTCTCTATTACCTAAAAATCTTTCTCATCTATTATACAGTAAGGATGCTATTATTGTTCTCTATTACCTAGCAATCTTTCTAATGTATTATACAGTAAGGATGCTATTATTGTTCTCTATTACCTAGCAATCTTTCTCATGTATTATACAGTAAGGATGCTATTATTGTTCTCTATTACCTAGCAATCTTTCTCATCTATTATACAGTAAGGATGCTATTACTGTTCTCTATTACCTAGCAATCTTTCTCATGTATTATACAGTAAGGATAATATTACTGTTCTCTATTACCTAGCAATCTTTCTCATCTATTATACAGTAAGGATGCTATTACTGTTCTCTATTACCTAGCAATCTTTCTCATGTATTATACAGTAAGGATGCTATTACTGTTCTCTATTACCTAAAAATCTTTCTCATCTATTATACAGTAAGGATAATATTACTGTTCTCTATTACCTAGCAATCTTTCTCATCTATTATACAGTAAGGATGCTATTACTGTTCTCTATTACCTAGCAATCTTTCTCATGTATTATACAGTAAGGATGCTATTACTGTTCTCTATTACCTAAAAATCTTTCTCATCTATTATACAGTAAGGATGCTATTACTGTTCTCTATTACCTAGCAATCTTTCTCATCTATTATACAGTAAGGATGCTATTACTGTTCTCTATTACCTAGCAATCTTTCTCATGTATTATACAGTAAGGATGCTATTATTGTTCTCTATTATCTAGCAATCTTTCTCATCTATTATACAGTAAGGATGCTATTATTGTTCTCTATTACCTAGCAATCTTTCTCATCTATTATACAGTAAGGATGCTATTACTGTTCTCTATTACCTAGCAATCTTTCTCATGTATTATACAGTAAGGATGCTATTATTGTTCTCTATTATCTAGCAATCTTTCTCATCTATTATACAGTAAGGATGCTATTATTGTTCTCTATTACCTAGCAATCTTTCTCATCTATTATACAGTAAAGATGCTATTACTGTTCTCTATTACCTAAAAATCTTTCTCATCTATTATACAGTAAGGATGCTATTACTGTTCTCTATTACCTAGCAATCTTTCTCATCTATTATACAGTAAGGATGCTATTACTGTTCTCTATTACCTAGCAATCTTTCTCATGTATTATACAGTAAGGATGCTATTACTGTTCTCTATTACCTAGCAATCTTTCTCATGTATTATACAGTAAGGATGCTATTACTGTTCTCTATTATCTAGCAATCTTTCTCATCTATTATACAGTAAGGATGCTATTATTGTTCTCTATTACCTAGCAATCTTTCTCATCTATTATACAGTAAGGATGCTATTACTGTTCTCTATTACCTAGCAATCTTTCTCATGTATTATACAGTAAGGATGCTATTACTGTTCTCTATTACCTAGCAATCTTTCTCATCTATTATACAGTAAGGATGCTATTACTGTTCTCTATTACCTAGCAATCTTTCTCATGTATTATACAGTAAGGATGCTATTACTGTTCTCTATTACCTAGCAATCTTTCTCATGTATTATACAGTAAGGATGCTATTACTGTTCTCTATTACCTAGCAATCTTTCTCATGTATTATACAGTAAGGATAATATTACTGTTCTCTATTACCTAGCAATCTTTCTCATCTATTATACAGTAAGGATGCTATTACTGTTCTCTATTACCTAGCAATCTTTCTCATGTATTATACAGTAAGGATAATATTGCTGTTCTCTATTACCTAGCAATCTTTCTCAGCTATTATACAGTAAGGATGCTATTACTGTTCTCTATTACCTAGCAATCTTTCTCATGTATTATACAGTAAGGATGCTATTACTGTTCTCTATTACCTAGCAATCTTTCTCATCTATTATACAGTAAGGATGCTATTACTGTTCTCTATTACCTAAAAATCTTTCTCATGTATTATACAGTAAGGATAATATTGCTGTTCTCTATTACCTAGCAATCTTTCTCATCTATTATACAGTAAGGATGCTATTACTGTTCTCTATTACCTAGCAATCTTTCTCATGTATTATACAGTAAGGATGCTATTACTGTTCTCTATTACCTAGCAATCTTTCTCATGTATTATACAGTAAGGATAATATTACTGTTCTCTATTACCTAGCAATCTTTCTCATCTATTATACAGTAAGGATGCTATTACTGTTCTCTATTACCTAGCAATCTTTCTCATGTATTATACAGTAAGGATAATATTGCTGTTCTCTATTACCTAGCAATCTTTCTCATCTATTATACAGTAAGGATGCTATTACTGTTCTCTATTACCTAGCAATCTTTCTCATGTATTATACAGTAAGGATGCTATTACTGTTCTCTATTACCTAGCAATCTTTCTCATCTATTATACAGTAAGGATGCTATTACTGTTCTCTATTACCTAGCAATCTTTCTCATCTATTATACAGTAAGGATGCTATTACTGTTCTCTATTACCTAGCAATCTTTCTCATGTATTATACAGTAAGGATGCTATTACTGTTCTCTATTACCTAGCAATCTTTCTCATGTATTATACAGTAAGGATAATATTACTGTTCTCTATTACCTAGCAATCTTTCTCATCTATTATACAGTAAGGATGCTATTACTGTTCTCTATTACCTAGCAATCTTTCTCATGTATTATACAGTAAGGATAATATTGCTGTTCTCTATTACCTAGCAATCTTTCTCATCTATTATACAGTAAGGATGCTATTACTGTTCTCTATTACCTAGCAATCTTTCTCATGTATTATACAGTAAGGATGCTATTACTGTTCTCTATTACCTAGCAATCTTTCTCATCTATTATACAGTAAGGATGCTATTACTGTTCTCTATTACCTAGCAATCTTTCTCATCTATTATACAGTAAGGATGCTATTACTGTTCTCTATTACCTAGCAATCTTTCTCATCTATTATACAGTAAGGATGCTATTACTGTTCTCTATTACCTAGCAATCTTTCTCATGTATTATACAGTAAGGATGCTATTACTGTTCTCTATTACCTAGCAATCTTTCTCATCTATTATACAGTAAGGATGCTATTACTGTTCTCTATTACCTAGCAATCTTTCTCATCTATTATACAGTAAGGATGCTATTACTGTTCTCTATTACCTAGCAATCTTTCTCATGTATTATACAGTAAGGATGCTATTACTGTTCTCTATTACCTAGCAATCTTTCTCATGTATTATACAGTAAGGATGCTATTACTGTTCTCTATTACCTAGCAATCTTTCTCATCTATTATACAGTAAGGATGCTATTATTGTTCTCTATTACCTAGCAATCTTTCTCATCTATTATACAGTAAAGATGCTATTACTGTTCTCTATTACCTAAAAATCTTTCTCATCTATTATACAGTAAGGATGCTATTACTGTTCTCTATTACCTAGCAATCTTTCTCATGTATTATACAGTAAGGATGCTATTACTGTTCTCTATTACCTAGCAATCTTTCTCATCTATTATACAGTAAGGATGCTATTACTGTTCTCTATTACCTAGCAATCTTTCTCATCTATTATACAGTAAGGATGCTATTACTGTTCTCTATTACCTAGCAATCTTTCTCATGTATTATACAGTAAGGATAATATTGCTGTTCTCTATTACCTAGCAATCTTTCTCATCTATTATACAGTAAGGATGCTATTACTGTTCTCTATTACCTAGCAATCTTTCTCATGTATTATACAGTAAGGATAATATTACTGTTCTCTATTACCTAGCAATCTTTCTCATCTATTATACAGTAAGGATGCTATTACTGTTCTCTATTACCTAGCAATCTTTCTCATGTATTATACAGTAAGGATAATATTGCTGTTCTCTATTACCTAGCAATCTTTCTCATCTATTATACAGTAAGGATGCTATTATTGTTCTCTATTACCTAGCAATCTTTCTCATCTATTATACAGTAAAGATGCTATTACTGTTCTCTATTACCTAAAAATCTTTCTCATCTATTATACAGTAAGGATGCTATTACTGTTCTCTATTACCTAGCAATCTTTCTCATGTATTATACAGTAAGGATGCTATTACTGTTCTCTATTACCTAGCAATCTTTCTCATCTATTATACAGTAAGGATGCTATTACTGTTCTCTATTACCTAGCAATCTTTCTCATCTATTATACAGTAAGGATGCTATTACTGTTCTCTATTACCTAGCAATCTTTCTCATGTATTATACAGTAAGGATAATATTGCTGTTCTCTATTACCTAGCAATCTTTCTCATCTATTATACAGTAAGGATGCTATTACTGTTCTCTATTACCTAGCAATCTTTCTCATGTATTATACAGTAAGGATAATATTACTGTTCTCTATTACCTAGCAATCTTTCTCATCTATTATACAGTAAGGATGCTATTACTGTTCTCTATTACCTAGCAATCTTTCTCATGTATTATACAGTAAGGATAATATTGCTGTTCTCTATTACCTAGCAATCTTTCTCATCTATTATACAGTAAGGATGCTATTACTGTTCTCTATTACCTAGCAATCTTTCTCATGTATTATACAGTAAGGATGCTATTACTGTTCTCTATTATCTAGCAATCTTTCTCATCTATTATACAGTAAGGATGCTATTATTGTTCTCTATTACCTAGCAATCATACTCATCTATTATACAGTAAGGATGCTATTACTGTTCTCTATTACCTAGCAATCTTTCTCATGTATTATACAGTAAGGATAATATTGCTGTTCTCTATTACCTAACAATCTTTCTCATCTATTATACAGTAAGGATGCTATTACTGTTCTCTATTACCTAGCAATCTTTCTCATGTATTATACAGTAAGGATAATATTGCTGTTCTCTATTACCTAGCAATCTTTCTCATCTATTATACAGTAAGGATGCTATTACTGTTCTCTATTACCTACCTTTCTAATATATTATACAGTAAGGATAATATTGCTGTTCTCTATTACCTAGCAATCTTTCTCATGTATTATACAGTAAGGATGCTATTACTGTTCTCTATTATCTAGCAATCTTTCTCATCTATTATACAGTAAGGATGCTATTATTGTTCTCTATTACCTAGCAATCTTTCTCATCTATTATACAGTAAGGATGCTATTACTGTTCTCTATTACCTAGCAATCTTTCTCATGTATTATACAGTAAGGCTGCTATTATTGTTCTCTATTACCTAGCAATCTTTCTCATCTATTATACAGTAAGGATGCTATTACTGTTCTCTATTACCTAGCAATCTTTCTCATCTATTATACAGTAAGGATGCTATTACTGTTCTCTATTACCTAGCAATCTTTCTCATCTATTATACAGTAAGGATGCTATTACTGTTCTCTATTACCTAGCAATCTTTCTCATGTATTATACAGTAAGGATGCTATTACTGTTCTCTATTACCTAGCAATCTTTCTCATCTATTATACAGTAAGGATGCTATTACTGTTCTCTATTACCTAGCAATCTTTCTCATGTATTATACAGTAAGGATGCTATTACTGTTCTCTATTACCTAGCAATCTTTCTCATCTATTATACAGTAAGGATGCTATTACTGTTCTCTATTACCTAGCAATCTTTTTCATCTATTATACAGTAAGGATGCTATTACTGTTCTCTATTACCTAGCAATCTTTCTCATGTATTATAAAGTAAGGATGCTATTACTGTTCTCTATTACCTAGCAATCTTTCTCATCTATTATACAGTAAGGATGCTATTACTGTTCTCTATTACCTAGCAATCTTTCTCATCTATTATACAGTAAGGATGCTATTACTGTTCTCTATTACCTAGCAATCTTTCTCATGTATTATAAAGTAAGGATGCTATTACTGTTCTCTATTACCTAGCAATCTTTCTCATCTATTATACAGTAAGGATGCTATTACTGTTCTCTATTACCTAGCAATCTTTCTCATCTATTATACAGTAAGGATGCTATTACTGTTCTCTATTACCTAGCAATCTTTCTCATCTATTATACAGTAAGGATGCTATTACTGTTCTCTATTACCTAGCAATCTTTCTCATCTATTATACAGTAAGGATGCTATTACTGTTCTCTATTACCTAGCAATCTTTCTCATCTATTATACAGTAAGGATGCTATTACTGTTCTCTATTACCTACCTTTCTAATATATTATACAGTAAGGATAATATTGCTGTTCTCTATTACCTAGCAATCTTTCTCATGTATTATACAGTAAGGATGCTATTACTGTTCTCTATTATCTAGCAATCTTTCTCATCTATTATACAGTAAGGATGCTATTATTGTTCTCTATTACCTAGCAATCTTTCTCATCTATTATACAGTAAGGATGCTATTACTGTTCTCTATTACCTAGCAATCTTTCTCATGTATTATACAGTAAGGCTGCTATTATTGTTCTCTATTACCTAGCAATCTTTCTCATCTATTATACAGTAAGGATGCTATTACTGTTCTCTATTACCTAGCAATCTTTCTCATCTATTATACAGTAAGGATGCTATTACTGTTCTCTATTACCTAGCAATCTTTCTCATCTATTATACAGTAAGGATGCTATTACTGTTCTCTATTACCTAGCAATCTTTCTCATGTATTATACAGTAAGGATGCTATTACTGTTCTCTATTACCTAAAAATCTTTCTCATCTATTATACAGTAAGGATGCTATTACTGTTCTCTATTACCTAGCAATCTTTCTCATGTATTATACAGTAAGGATGCTATTATTGTTCTCTATTACCTAGCAATCTTTCTCATCTATTATACAGTAAGGATGCTATTACTGTTCTCTATTACCTAGCAATCTTTCTCATGTATTATACAGTAAGGATGCTATTACTGTTCTCTATTACCTAGCAATCTTTCTCATCTATTATACAGTAAGGATGATATTACTGTTCTCTATTACCTAGCAATCTTTCTCATCTATTATACAGTAATGATGATTTTGCTGTTCTCTATTACCTAGCAATCTTTCTAATATATTATACAGTAAGGATGCTATTACTGTTTTCTATTACCTAGCAATCTTTCTCATGTATTATACAGTAAGGATGCTATTACTGTTCTCTATTACCTAGCAATCTTTCTAATATATTATACAGTAAGGATGCTATTACTGTTCTCTATTACCTAGCAATCTTTCTCATGTATTATACAGTAAGGATGCTATTACTGTTTTCTATTACCTAGCAATCTTTCTCATGTATTATACAGTAAGGATAATATTACTGTTTTCTATTACCTAGCAATCTTTCTCATGTATTATACAGTAAGGATGCTATTACTGTTCTCTATTACCTAGCAATCTTTCTCATGTATTATACAGTAAGGATGCTATTACTGTTTTCTATTACCTAGCAATCTTTCTCATGTATTATACAGTAAGGATGCTATTACTGTTCTCTATTACCTACCTTTCTAATATATTATACAGTAAAGATGCTATTACTGTTCTCTATTACCTAAAAATCTTTCTCATCTATTATACAGTAAGGATGCTATTACTGTTCTCTATTACCTAGCAATCTTTCTCATGTATTATACAGTAAGGATGCTATTACTGTTCTCTATTACCTAACAATCTTTCTCATCTATTATACAGTAAGGATGCTATTACTGTTCTCTATTACCTAGCAATCTTTCTCATGTATTATACAGTAAAGATGCTATTACTGTTCTCTATTACCTAAAAATCTTTCTCATCTATTATACAGTAAGGATGCTATTACTGTTCTCTATTACCTAGCAATCTTTCTCATGTATTATACAGTAAGGATGCTATTACTGTTCTCTATTACCTAGCAATCTTTCTCATGTATTATACAGTAAGGATAATATTACTGTTCTCTATTACCTAGCAATCTTTCTCATCTATTATACAGTAAGGATGCTATTACTGTTCTCTATTACCTAGCAATCTTTCTCATGTATTATACAGTAAGGATAATATTGCTGTTCTCTATTACCTAGCAATCTTTCTCATCTATTATACAGTAAGGATGCTATTACTGTTCTCTATTACCTAGCAATCTTTCTCATGTATTATACAGTAAGGATGCTATTACTGTTCTCTATTATCTAGCAATCTTTCTCATCTATTATACAGTAAGGATGCTATTATTGTTCTCTATTACCTAGCAATCTTTCTCATCTATTATACAGTAAGGATGCTATTACTGTTCTCTATTACCTAGCAATCTTTCTCATGTATTATACAGTAAGGATAATATTGCTGTTCTCTATTACCTAACAATCTTTCTCATCTATTATACAGTAAGGATGCTATTACTGTTCTCTATTACCTAGCAATCTTTCTCATCTATTATACAGTAAGGATGCTATTACTGTTCTCTATTACCTAGCAATCTTTCTCATGTATTATACAGTAAGGATGCTATTACTGTTCTCTATTACCTAGCAATCTTTCTCATGTATTATACAGTAAGGATGCTATTACTGTTCTCTATTACCTAGCAATCTTTCTCATGTATTATACAGTAAGGATGCTATTACTGTTCTCTATTACCTAAAAATCTTTCTCATCTATTATACAGTAAGGATGCTATTACTGTTCTCTATTACCTAGCAATCTTTCTCATGTATTATACAGAAAGGATGCTATTACTGTTCTCTATTACCTAGCAATCTTTCTCATGTATTATACAGTAAGGATGCTATTACTGTTCTCTATTATCTAGCAATCTTTCTCATCTATTATACAGTAAGGATGCTATTATTGTTCTCTATTACCTAGCAATCTTTCTCATCTATTATACAGTAAGGATGCTATTACTGTTCTCTATTACCTAGCAATCTTTCTCATGTATTATACAGTAAGGATGCTATTATTGTTCTCTATTACCTAACAATCTTTCTCATCTATTATACAGTAAGGATGCTATTACTGTTCTCTATTACCTAGCAATCTTTCTCATGTATTATACAGTAAGGATAATATTACTGTTCTCTATTACCTAGCAATCTTTCTCATCTATTATACAGTAAGGATGCTATTACTGTTCTCTATTACCTAGCAATCTTTCTCATGTATTATACAGTAAGGATAATATTGCTGTTCTCTATTACCTAGCAATCTTTCTCATCTATTATACAGTAAGGATGCTATTACTGTTCTCTATTACCTAGCAATCTTTCTCATGTATTATACAGTAAGGATAATATTGCTGTTCTCTATTACCTAGCAATCTTTCTCATCTATTATACAGTAAGGATGCTATTACTGTTCTCTATTACCTAGCAATCTTTCTCATCTATTATACAGTAAGGATGCTATTATTGTTCTCTATTACCTAGCAATCTTTCTCATGTATTATACAGTAAGGATGCTATTACTGTTCTCTATTACCTAGCAATCTTTCTCATCTATTATACAGTAAGGATGCTATTATTGTTCTCTATTACCTAGCAATCTTTCTCATCTATTATACAGTAAGGATGCTATTATTGTTCTCTATTACCTAGCAATCTTTCTCATCTATTATACAGTAAGGATGCTATTACTGTTCTCTATTACCTAGCAATCTTTCTCATCTATTATACAGTAAGGATGCTATTACTGTTCTCTATTACCTAGCAATCTTTCTCATGTATTATACAGTAAGGATGCTATTACTGTTCTCTATTATCTAGCAATCTTTCTCATCTATTATACAGTAAGGATGCTATTATTGTTCTCTATTACCTAGCAATCTTTCTCATCTATTATACAGTAAGGATGCTATTACTGTTCTCTATTACCTAGCAATCTTTCTCATGTATTATACAGTAAGGATAATATTGCTGTTCTCTATTACCTAACAATCTTTCTCATCTATTATACAGTAAGGATGCTATTACTGTTCTCTATTACCTAGCAATCTTTCTCATGTATTATACAGTAAGGATAATATTGCTGTTCTCTATTACCTAGCAATCTTTCTCATCTATTATACAGTAAGGATGCTATTACTGTTCTCTATTACCTAGCAATCTTTCTCATGTATTATACAGTAAGGATGCTATTACTGTTCTCTATTATCTAGCAATCTTTCTCATCTATTATACAGTAAGGATGCTATTATTGTTCTCTATTACCTAGCAATCTTTCTCATCTATTATACAGTAAGGATGCTATTACTGTTCTCTATTACCTAGCAATCTTTCTCATGTATTATACAGTAAGGCTGCTATTATTGTTCTCTATTACCTAGCAATCTTTCTCATCTATTATACAGTAAGGATGCTATTACTGTTCTCTATTACCTAGCAATCTTTCTCATCTATTATACAGTAAGGATGCTATTACTGTTCTCTATTACCTAGCAATCTTTCTCATCTATTATACAGTAAGGATGCTATTACTGTTCTCTATTACCTAGCAATCTTTCTCATGTATTATACAGTAAGGATGCTATTACTGTTCTCTATTACCTAGCAATCTTTCTCATCTATTATACAGTAAGGATGCTATTACTGTTCTCTATTACCTAGCAATCTTTCTCATGTATTATACAGTAAGGATGCTATTATTGTTCTCTATTACCTAGCAATCTTTCTCATCTATTATACAGTAAGGATGCTATTACTGTTCTCTATTACCTAGCAATCTTTCTCATGTATTATACAGTAAGGATGCTATTACTGTTCTCTATTACCTAGCAATCTTTCTCATCTATTATACAGTAAGGATGCTATTACTGTTCTCTATTACCTAGCAATCTTTCTCATCTATTATACAGTAATGATGATTTTGCTGTTCTCTATTACCTAGCAATCTTTCTAATATATTATACAGTAAGGATGCTATTATTGTTCTCTATTACCTAGCAATCTTTCTCATCTATTATACAGTAAGGATGCTATTACTGTTCTCTATTACCTAGCAATCTTTCTCATGTATTATACAGTAAGGATGCTATTACTGTTCTCTATTACCTAGCAATCTTTCTCATCTATTATACAGTAAGGATGCTATTACTGTTCTCTATTACCTAGCAATCTTTCTCATCTATTATACAGTAATGATGATTTTGCTGTTCTCTATTACCTAGCAATCTTTCTCATCTATTATACAGTAAGGATGCTATTACTGTTCTCTATTACCTAGCAATCTTTCTCATGTATTATACAGTAAGGATGCTATTACTGTTCTCTATTACCTAGCAATCTTTCTCATCTATTATACAGTAAGGATGCTATTACTGTTCTCTATTACCTAGCAATCTTTCTCATGTATTATACAGTAAGGATGCTATTATTGTTCTCTATTACCTAGCAATCTTTCTCATCTATTATACAGTAAGGATGCTATTACTGTTCTCTATTACCTAGCAATCTTTCTCATGTATTATACAGTAAGGATGCTATTACTGTTCTCTATTACCTAGCAATCTTTCTCATCTATTATACAGTAAGGATGCTATTACTGTTCTCTATTACCTAGCAATCTTTCTCATCTATTATACAGTAATGATGATTTTGCTGTTCTCTATTACCTAGCAATCTTTCTAATATATTATACAGTAAGGATGCTATTATTGTTCTCTATTACCTAGCAATCTTTCTCATCTATTATACAGTAATGATGATTTTGCTGTTCTCTATTACCTAGCAATCTTTCTCATGTATTATACAGTAAGGATGCTATTACTGTTCTCTATTACCTAGCAATCTTTCTCATCTATTATACAGTAAGGATGCTATTACTGTTCTCTATTACCTAGCAATCTTTCTCATCTATTATACAGTAATGATGATTTTGCTGTTCTCTATTACCTAGCAATCTTTCTAATATATTATACAGTAAGGATGCTATTACTGTTCTCTATTACCTAGCAATCTTTCTCATGTATTATACAGTAAGGATGCTATTACTGTTCTCTATTACCTAGCAATCTTTCTCATCTATTATACAGTAAGGATGCTATTACTGTTCTCTATTACCTAGCAATCTTTCTCATCTATTATACAGTAATGATGATTTTGCTGTTCTCTATTACCTACCTTTCTAATATATTATACAGTAAAGATGCTATTACTGTTCTCTATTACCTAAAAATCTTTCTCATCTATTATACAGTAAGGATGCTATTACTGTTCTCTATTACCTAGCAATCTTTCTCATGTATTATACAGTAAGGATAATATTACTGTTCTCTATTACCTAGCAATCTTTCTCATCTATTATACAGTAAGGATGCTATTACTGTTCTCTATTACCTAGCAATCTTTCTCATGTATAATACAGTAAGGATAATATTGCTGTTCTCTATTACCTAGCAATCTTTCTCATCTATTATACAGTAAGGATGCTATTACTGTTCTCTATTACCTAGCAATCTTTCTCATGTATTATACAGTAAGGATGCTATTACTGTTCTCTATTATCTAGCAATCTTTCTCATCTATTATACAGTAAGGATGCTATTATTGTTCTCTATTACCTAGCAATCTTTCTCATCTATTATACAGTAAGGATGCTATTACTGTTCTCTATTACCTAGCAATCTTTCTCATGTATTATACAGTAAGGATAATATTGCTGTTCTCTATTACCTAACAATCTTTCTCATCTATTATACAGTAAGGATGCTATTACTGTTCTCTATTACCTAGCAATCTTTCTCATCTATTATACAGTAAGGATGCTATTACTGTTCTCTATTACCTAGCAATCTTTCTCATGTATTATACAGTAAGGATGCTATTACTGTTCTCTATTACCTAGCAATCTTTCTCATGTATTATACAGTAAGGATGCTATTACTGTTCTCTATTACCTAGCAATCTTTCTCATGTATTATACAGTAAGGATGCTATTACTGTTCTCTATTACCTAAAAATCTTTCTCATCTATTATACAGTAAGGATGCTATTACTGTTCTCTATTACCTAGCAATCTTTCTCATGTATTATACAGAAAGGATGCTATTACTGTTCTCTATTACCTAGCAATCTTTCTCATGTATTATACAGTAAGGATGCTATTACTGTTCTCTATTATCTAGCAATCTTTCTCATCTATTATACAGTAAGGATGCTATTATTGTTCTCTATTACCTAGCAATCTTTCTCATCTATTATACAGTAAGGATGCTATTACTGTTCTCTATTACCTAGCAATCTTTCTCATGTATTATACAGTAAGGATGCTATTATTGTTCTCTATTACCTAACAATCTTTCTCATCTATTATACAGTAAGGATGCTATTACTGTTCTCTATTACCTAGCAATCTTTCTCATGTATTATACAGTAAGGATAATATTACTGTTCTCTATTACCTAGCAATCTTTCTCATCTATTATACAGTAAGGATGCTATTACTGTTCTCTATTACCTAGCAATCTTTCTCATGTATTATACAGTAAGGATAATATTGCTGTTCTCTATTACCTAGCAATCTTTCTCATCTATTATACAGTAAGGATGCTATTACTGTTCTCTATTACCTAGCAATCTTTCTCATGTATTATACAGTAAGGATAATATTGCTGTTCTCTATTACCTAGCAATCTTTCTCATCTATTATACAGTAAGGATGCTATTACTGTTCTCTATTACCTAGCAATCTTTCTCATCTATTATACAGTAAGGATGCTATTATTGTTCTCTATTACCTAGCAATCTTTCTCATGTATTATACAGTAAGGATGCTATTACTGTTCTCTATTACCTAGCAATCTTTCTCATCTATTATACAGTAAGGATGCTATTATTGTTCTCTATTACCTAGCAATCTTTCTCATCTATTATACAGTAAGGATGCTATTATTGTTCTCTATTACCTAGCAATCTTTCTCATCTATTATACAGTAAGGATGCTATTACTGTTCTCTATTACCTAGCAATCTTTCTCATCTATTATACAGTAAGGATGCTATTACTGTTCTCTATTACCTAGCAATCTTTCTCATGTATTATACAGTAAGGATGCTATTACTGTTCTCTATTATCTAGCAATCTTTCTCATCTATTATACAGTAAGGATGCTATTATTGTTCTCTATTACCTAGCAATCTTTCTCATCTATTATACAGTAAGGATGCTATTACTGTTCTCTATTACCTAGCAATCTTTCTCATGTATTATACAGTAAGGATAATATTGCTGTTCTCTATTACCTAACAATCTTTCTCATCTATTATACAGTAAGGATGCTATTACTGTTCTCTATTACCTAGCAATCTTTCTCATGTATTATACAGTAAGGATAATATTGCTGTTCTCTATTACCTAGCAATCTTTCTCATCTATTATACAGTAAGGATGCTATTACTGTTCTCTATTACCTAGCAATCTTTCTCATGTATTATACAGTAAGGATGCTATTACTGTTCTCTATTATCTAGCAATCTTTCTCATCTATTATACAGTAAGGATGCTATTATTGTTCTCTATTACCTAGCAATCTTTCTCATCTATTATACAGTAAGGATGCTATTACTGTTCTCTATTACCTAGCAATCTTTCTCATGTATTATACAGTAAGGCTGCTATTATTGTTCTCTATTACCTAGCAATCTTTCTCATCTATTATACAGTAAGGATGCTATTACTGTTCTCTATTACCTAGCAATCTTTCTCATCTATTATACAGTAAGGATGCTATTACTGTTCTCTATTACCTAGCAATCTTTCTCATCTATTATACAGTAAGGATGCTATTACTGTTCTCTATTACCTAGCAATCTTTCTCATGTATTATACAGTAAGGATGCTATTACTGTTCTCTATTACCTAGCAATCTTTCTCATCTATTATACAGTAAGGATGCTATTACTGTTCTCTATTACCTAGCAATCTTTCTCATGTATTATACAGTAAGGATGCTATTATTGTTCTCTATTACCTAGCAATCTTTCTCATCTATTATACAGTAAGGATGCTATTACTGTTCTCTATTACCTAGCAATCTTTCTCATGTATTATACAGTAAGGATGCTATTACTGTTCTCTATTACCTAGCAATCTTTCTCATCTATTATACAGTAAGGATGCTATTACTGTTCTCTATTACCTAGCAATCTTTCTCATCTATTATACAGTAATGATGATTTTGCTGTTCTCTATTACCTAGCAATCTTTCTAATATATTATACAGTAAGGATGCTATTATTGTTCTCTATTACCTAGCAATCTTTCTCATCTATTATACAGTAAGGATGCTATTACTGTTCTCTATTACCTAGCAATCTTTCTCATGTATTATACAGTAAGGATGCTATTACTGTTCTCTATTACCTAGCAATCTTTCTCATCTATTATACAGTAAGGATGCTATTACTGTTCTCTATTACCTAGCAATCTTTCTCATCTATTATACAGTAATGATGATTTTGCTGTTCTCTATTACCTAGCAATCTTTCTCATCTATTATACAGTAAGGATGCTATTACTGTTCTCTATTACCTAGCAATCTTTCTCATGTATTATACAGTAAGGATGCTATTACTGTTCTCTATTACCTAGCAATCTTTCTCATCTATTATACAGTAAGGATGCTATTACTGTTCTCTATTACCTAGCAATCTTTCTCATGTATTATACAGTAAGGATGCTATTATTGTTCTCTATTACCTAGCAATCTTTCTCATCTATTATACAGTAAGGATGCTATTACTGTTCTCTATTACCTAGCAATCTTTCTCATGTATTATACAGTAAGGATGCTATTACTGTTCTCTATTACCTAGCAATCTTTCTCATCTATTATACAGTAAGGATGCTATTACTGTTCTCTATTACCTAGCAATCTTTCTCATCTATTATACAGTAATGATGATTTTGCTGTTCTCTATTACCTAGCAATCTTTCTAATATATTATACAGTAAGGATGCTATTATTGTTCTCTATTACCTAGCAATCTTTCTCATCTATTATACAGTAATGATGATTTTGCTGTTCTCTATTACCTAGCAATCTTTCTCATGTATTATACAGTAAGGATGCTATTACTGTTCTCTATTACCTAGCAATCTTTCTCATCTATTATACAGTAAGGATGCTATTACTGTTCTCTATTACCTAGCAATCTTTCTCATCTATTATACAGTAATGATGATTTTGCTGTTCTCTATTACCTAGCAATCTTTCTAATATATTATACAGTAAGGATGCTATTACTGTTCTCTATTACCTAGCAATCTTTCTCATGTATTATACAGTAAGGATGCTATTACTGTTCTCTATTACCTAGCAATCTTTCTCATCTATTATACAGTAAGGATGCTATTACTGTTCTCTATTACCTAGCAATCTTTCTCATCTATTATACAGTAATGATGATTTTGCTGTTCTCTATTACCTACCTTTCTAATATATTATACAGTAAAGATGCTATTACTGTTCTCTATTACCTAAAAATCTTTCTCATCTATTATACAGTAAGGATGCTATTACTGTTCTCTATTACCTAGCAATCTTTCTCATGTATTATACAGTAAGGATAATATTACTGTTCTCTATTACCTAGCAATCTTTCTCATCTATTATACAGTAAGGATGCTATTACTGTTCTCTATTACCTAGCAATCTTTCTCATGTATTATACAGTAAGGATAATATTGCTGTTCTCTATTACCTAGCAATCTTTCTCATCTATTATACAGTAAGGATGCTATTACTGTTCTCTATTACCTAGCAATCTTTCTCATGTATTATACAGTAAGGATGCTATTACTGTTCTCTATTATCTAGCAATCTTTCTCATCTATTATACAGTAAGGATGCTATTATTGTTCTCTATTACCTAGCAATCTTTCTCATCTATTATACAGTAAGGATGCTATTACTGTTCTCTATTACCTAGCAATCTTTCTCATGTATTATACAGTAAGGATAATATTGCTGTTCTCTATTACCTAACAATCTTTCTCATCTATTATACAGTAAGGATGCTATTACTGTTCTCTATTACCTAGCAATCTTTCTCATGTATTATACAGTAAGGATAATATTGCTGTTCTCTATTACCTAGCAATCTTTCTCATCTATTATACAGTAAGGATGCTATTACTGTTCTCTATTACCTAGCAATCTTTCTCATGTATTATACAGTAAGGATGCTATTACTGTTCTCTATTACCTAGCAATCTTTCTCATGTATTATACAGTAAGGATGCTATTACTGTTCTCTATTACCTAGCAATCTTTCTCATCTATTATACAGTAAGGATGCTATTACTGTTCTCTATTACCTAGCAATCTTTCTCATCTATTATACAGTAAGGATGCTATTACTGTTCTCTATTACCTAGCAATCTTTCTCATCTATTATACAGTAAGGATGCTATTACTGTTCTCTATTACCTAGCAATCTTTCTCATCTATTATACAGTAAGGATGCTATTACTGTTCTCTATTACCTAACAATCTTTCTCATCTATTATA
Source organism: Unio delphinus (assembly GCA_029339505.1). Classification (NCBI taxonomy): domain Eukaryota; kingdom Metazoa; phylum Mollusca; class Bivalvia; order Unionida; family Unionidae; genus Unio; species Unio delphinus. Next base: position 37,978,556 of record JAQISU010001235.1, read on the forward strand.
CAGTAAGGATGCTATTACTGTTCTCTATTACCTAGCAATCTTTCTCATGTATTATACAGTAAGGATAATATTGCTGTTCTCTATTACCTAGCAATCTTTCTCATCTATTATACAGTAAGGATGCTATTACTGTTCTCTATTACCTAGCAATCTTTCTCATGTATTATACAGTAAGGATGCTATTACTGTTCTCTATTACCTAGCAATCTTTCTCATCTATTATACAGTAAGGATGCTATTACTGTTCTCTATTACCTAGCAATCTTTCTCATGTATTATACAGTAAGGATGCTATTACTGTTCTCTATTACCTAGCAATCTTTCTCATCTATTATACAGTAAGGATGCTATTACTGTTCTCTATTACCTAGCAATCTTTCTCATGTATTATACAGTAAGGATGCTATTACTGTTCTCTATTACCTAGCAATCTTTCTCATGTATTATACAGTAAGGATGCTATTACTGTTCTCTATTACCTAGCAATCTTTCTCATCTATTATACAGTAAGGATGCTATTACTGTTCTCTATTACCTAACAATCTTTCTCATCTATTATACAGTAAGGATGCTATTACTGTTCTCTATTACCTAGCAATCTTTCTCATGTATTATACAGTAAGGATAATATTGCTGTTCTCTATTACCTAGCAATCTTTCTCATCTATTATACAGTAAGGATGCTATTACTGTTCTCTATTACCTAGCAATCTTTCTCATGTATTATACAGTAAGGATGCTATTACTGTTCTCTATTACCTAGCAATCTTTCTCATCTATTATACAGTAAGGATGCTATTACTGTTCTCTATTACCTAGCAATCTTTCTCATGTATTATACAGTAAGGATGCTATTACTGTTCTCTATTACCTAGCAATCTTTCTCATCTATTATACAGTAATGATGCTATTACTGTTCTCTATTACCTAGCAATCTTTCTCATGTATTATACAGTAAGGATGCTATTACTGTTCTCTATTACCTAGCAATCTTTCTCATGTATTATACAGTAAGGATGCTATTACTGTTCTCTATTACCTAGCAATCTTTCTCATGTATTATACAGTAAGGATGCTATTACTGTTCTCTATTACCTAGCAATCTTTCTCATGTATTATACAGTAAGGATGCTATTACTGTTCTCTATTACCTAGCAATCTTTCTCATCTATTATACAGTAATGATGCTATTACTGTTCTCTATTACCTAGCAATCTTTCTCATGTATTATACAGTAAGGATGCTATTACTGTTCTCTATTACCTAGCAATCTTTCTCATCTATTATACAGTAATGATGCTATTACTGTTCTCTATTACCTAGCAATCTTTCTCATCTATTATACAGTAAGGATGCTATTACTGTTCTCTATTACCTAGCAATCTTTCTCATGTATTATACAGTAAGGATAATATTACTGTTCTCTATTACCTAGCAATCTTTCTCATCTATTATACAGTAAGGATGCTATTACTGTTCTCTATTACCTAGCAATCTTTCTCATGTATTATACAGTAAGGATGCTATTACTGTTCTCTATTACCTAGCAATCTTTCTCATCTATTATACAGTAAGGATGCTATTACTGTTCTCTATTACCTAGCAATCTTTCTCATCTATTATACAGTAAGGATGCTATTACTGTTCTCTATTACCTAGCAATCTTTCTCATCTATTATACAGTAAGGATGCTATTACTGTTCTCTATTACCTAACAATCTTTCTCATCTATTATACAGTAAGGATGCTATTACTGTTCTCTATTACCTAGCAATCTTTCTCATGTATTATACAGTAAGGATAATATTGCTGTTCTCTATTACCTAGCAATCTTTCTCATCTATTATACAGTAAGGATGCTATTACTGTTCTCTATTACCTAGCAATCTTTCTCATGTATTATACAGTAAGGATGCTATTACTGTTCTCTATTACCTAGCAATCTTTCTCATCTATTATACAGTAAGGATGCTATTACTGTTCTCTATTACCTAGCAATCTTTCTCATGTATTATACAGTAAGGATGCTATTACTGTTCTCTATTACCTAGCAATCTTTCTCATCTATTATACAGTAAGGATAATATTACTGTTCTCTATTACCTAGCAATCTTTCTCATCTATTATACAGTAAGGATGCTATTACTGTTCTCTATTACCTACCTTTCTAATATATTATACAGTAAAGATACTATTACTGTTCTCTATTACCTAGCAATCTTTCTCATGTATTATACAGTAAGGATAATATTGCTGTTCTCTATTACCTAGCAATCTTTCTCATGTATTATACAGTAAGGATGCTATTACTGTTCTCTATTACCTACCTTTCTAATATATTATACAGTAAAGATACTATTACTGTTCTCTATTACCTAGCAATCTTTCTCATGTATTATACAGTAAGGATGCTATTACTGTTCTCTATTACCTAGCAATCTTTCTCATCTATTATACAGTAAGGATAATATTACTGTTCTCTATTACCTAAAAATCTTTCTCATCTATTATACAGTAAGGATAATATTACTGTTCTCTATTACCTAGCAATCTTTCTCATCTATTATACAGTAAGGATGCTATTACTGTTCTCTATTACCTAGCAATCTTTCTCATGTATTATACAGTAAGGATGCTATTACTGTTCTCTATTACCTAAAAATCTTTCTCATCTATTATACAGTAAGGATGCTATTACTGTTCTCCATTACCTAGCAATCTTTCTCATGTATTATACAGTAAGGATAATATTACTGTTCTCTATTACCTAGCAATCTTTCTCATCTATTATACAGTAAGGATGCTATTACTGTTCTCTATTACCTAGCAATCTTTCTCATGTATTATACAGTAAGGATAATATTGCTGTTCTCTATTACCTAGCAATCTTTCTCATCTATTATACAGTAAGGATGCTATTATTGTTCTCTATTACCTAGCAATCTTTCTCATGTATTATACAGTAAGGATGCTATTACTGTTCTCTATTACCTAGCAATCTTTCTCATGTATTATACAGTAAGGATGCTATTACTGTTCTCTATTACCTAGCAATCTTTCTCATGTATTATACAGTAAGGATAATATTGCTGTTCTCTATTACCTAGCAATCTTTCTCATCTATTATACAGTAAGGATGCTATTACTGTTCTCTATTACCTAGCAATCTTTCTCATGTATTATACAGTAAGGATGCTATTACTGTTCTCTATTACCTAGCAATCTTTCTCATGTATTATACAGTAAGGATAATATTGCTGTTCTCTATTACCTAGCAATCTTTCTCATCTATTATACAGTAAGGATGCTATTACTGTTCTCTATTACCTACCTTTCTAATATATTATACAGTAAAGATGCTATTACTGTTCTCTATTACCTAGCAATCTTTCTCATGTATTATACAGTAAGATGCTATTACTGTTCTCTATTACCTAAAAATCTTTCTCATCTATTATACAGTAAGGATGCTATTACTGTTCTCTATTACCTAGCAATCTTTCTCATGTATTATACAGTAAGGATGCTATTATTGTTCTCTATTACCTAGCAATCTTTCTCATGTATTATACAGTAAGGATGCTATTACTGTTCTCTATTACCTAGCAATCTTTCTCATCTATTATACAGTAAGGATGCTATTACTGTTCTCTATTACCTAGCAATCTTTCTCATGTATTATACAGTAAGGATGCTATTACTGTTCTCTATTACCTAGCAATCTTTCTCATGTATTATACAGTAAGGATGCTATTACTGTTCTCTATTACCTAGCAATCTTTCTCATGTATTATACAGTAAGGATGCTATTACTGTTCTCTATTATCTAGCAATCTTTCTCATCTATTATACAGTAAGGATGCTATTATTGTTCTCTATTACCTAGCAATCTTTCTCATCTATTATACAGTAAGGATGCTATTACTGTTCTCTATTACCTAGCAATCTTTCTCATGTATTATACAGTAAGGATGCTATTATTGTTCTCTATTACCTAGCAATCTTTCTCATGTATTATACAGTAAGGATGCTATTACTGTTCTCTATTACCTAGCAATCTTTCTCATGTATTATACAGTAAGGATGCTATTACTGTTCTCTATTACCTAGCAATCTTTCTCATGTATTATACAGTAAGGATGCTATTACTGTTCTCTATTATCTAGCAATCTTTCTCATCTATTATACAGTAAGGATGCTATTATTGTTCTCTATTACCTAGCAATCTTTCTCATCTATTATACAGTAAGGATGCTATTACTGTTCTCTATTACCTAGCAATCTTTCTCATGTATTATACAGTAAGGATGCTATTACTGTTCTCTATTACCTAACAATCTTTCTCATCTATTATACAGTAAGGATGCTATTACTGTTCTCTATTACCTAGCAATCTTTCTCATCTATTATACAGTAAGGATGCTATTACTGTTCTCTATTACCTAGCAATCTTTCTCATCTATTATACAGTAAGGATGTTATTACTGTTCTCTATTACCTAGCAATCTTTCTCATGTATTATACAGTAAGGATGCTATTACTGTTCTCTATTACCTAGCAATCTTTCTCATGTATTATACAGTAAGGATAATATTACTGTTCTCTATTACCTAGCAATCTTTCTCATCTATTATACAGTAAGGATGCTATTACTGTTCTCTATTACCTAGCAATCTTTCTCATGTATTATACAGTAAGGATAATATTGCTGTTCTCTATTACCTAGCAATCTTTCTCATCTATTATACAGTAAGGATGCTATTACTGTTCTCTATTACCTAGCAATCTTTCTCATGTATTATACAGTAAGGATGCTATTACTGTTCTCTATTATCTAGCAATCTTTCTCATCTATTATACAGTAAGGATGCTATTATTGTTCTCTATTACCTAGCAATCTTTCTCATCTATTATACAGTAAGGATGCTATTACTGTTCTCTATTACCAAGCAATCTTTCTCATGTATTATACAGTAAGGATAATATTGCTGTTCTCTATTACCTAACAATCTTTCTCATCTATTATACAGTAAGGATGCTATTACTGTTCTCTATTACCTAGCAATCTTTCTCATGTATTATACAGTAAGGATAATATTGCTGTTCTCTATTACCTAGCAATCTTTCTCATCTATTATACAGTAAGGATGCTATTACTGTTCTCTATTACCTAGCAATCTTTCTCATGTATTATACAGTAAGGATGCTATTACTGTTCTCTATTATCTAGCAATCTTTCTCATCTATTATACAGTAAGGATGCTATTATTGTTCTCTATTACCTAGCAATCTTTCTCATCTATTATACAGTAAGGATGCTATTACTGTTCTCTATTACCTAGCAATCTTTCTCATGTATTATACAGTAAGGATGCTATTATTGTTCTCTATTACCTAGCAATCTTTCTCATCTATTATACAGTAAGGATGCTATTACTGTTCTCTATTACCTAGCAATCTTTCTCATCTATTATACAGTAAGGATGCTATTACTGTTCTCTATTACCTAGCAATCTTTCTCATCTATTATACAGTAAGGATGCTATTACTGTTCTCTATTACCTAGCAATCTTTCTCATGTATTATACAGTAAGGATGCTATTATTGTTCTCTATTACCTAGCAATCTTTCTCATCTATTATACAGTAAGGATGCTATTACTGTTCTCTATTACCTAGCAATCTTTCTCATCTATTATACAGTAAGGATGCTATTACTGTTCTCTATTACCTAGCAATCTTTCTCATGTATTATACAGTAAGGATGCTATTACTGTTCTCTATTACCTAGCAATCTTTCTCATGTATTATACAGTAAGGATGCTATTATTGTTCTCTATTACCTAGCAATCTTTCTCATCTATTATACAGTAAGGATGCTATTACTGTTCTCTATTACCTAGCAATCTTTCTCATCTATTATACAGTAAGGATGCTATTACTGTTCTCTATTACCTAGCAATCTTTCTCATGTATTATACAGTAAGGATGCTATTACTGTTCTCTATTATCTAGCAATCTTTCTCATCTATTATACAGTAAGGATGCTATTACTGTTCTCTATTACCTAGCAATCTTTCTCATGTATTATACAGTAAGGATGCTATTATTGTTCTCTATTACCTAGCAATCTTTCTCATCTATTATACAGTAAGGATGCTATTACTGTTCTCTATTACCTAGCAATCTTTCTCATGTATTATACAGTAAGGATGCTATTACTGTTCTCTATTACCTAGCAATCTTTCTCATCTATTATACAGTAAGGATGCTATTACTGTTCTCTATTACCTAGCAATCTTTCTCATCTATTATACAGTAATGATGATTTTGCTGTTCTCTATTACCTAGCAATCTTTCTAATATATTATACAGTAAGGATGCTATTACTGTTTTCTATTACCTAGCAATCTTTCTCATGTATTATACAGTAAGGATGCTATTACTGTTCTCTATTACCTAGCAATCTTTCTCATGTATTATACAGTAAGGATGCTATTACTGTTCTCTATTACCTAAAAATCTTTCTCATCTATTATACAGTAAGGATGCTATTACTGTTCTCTATTACCTAGCAATCTTTCTCATGTATTATACAGTAAGGATAATATTACTGTTCTCTATTACCTAGCAATCTTTCTCATCTATTATACAGTAAGGATGCTATTACTGTTCTCTATTACCTAGCAATCTTTCTCATGTATTATACAGTAAGGATAATATTGCTGTTCTCTATTACCTAGCAATCTTTCTCATCTATTATACAGTAAGGATGCTATTACTGTTCTCTATTACCTAGCAATCTTTCTCATGTATTATACAGTAAGGATGCTATTACTGTTCTCTATTATCTAGCAATCTTTCTCATCTATTATACAGTAAGGATGCTATTATTGTTCTCTATTACCTAGCAATCTTCCTCATCTATTATACAGTAAGGATGCTATTACTGTTCTCTATTACCTAGCAATCTTTCTCATGTATTATACAGTAAGGATAATATTGCTGTTCTCTATTACCTAACAATCTTTCTCATCTATTATACAGTAAGGATGCTATTACTGTTCTCTATTACCTAGCAATCTTTCTCATCTATTATACAGTAAGGATGCTATTACTGTTCTCTATTACCTAGCAATCTTTCTCATGTATTATACAGTAAGGATGCTATTACTGTTCTCTATTACCTAGCAATCTTTCTCATGTATTATACAGTAAGGATGCTATTACTGTTCTCTATTACCTAGCAATCTTTCTCATCTATTATACAGTAAGGATGCTATTACTGTTCTCTATTATCTAGCAATCTTTCTCATCTATTATACAGTAAGGATGCTATTATTGTTCTCTATTACCTAGCAATCTTTCTCATGTATTATACAGTAAGGATGCTATTACTGTTCTCTATTACCTAGCAATCTTTCTCATCTATTATACAGTAAGGATGCTATTACTGTTCTCTATTACCTACCTTTCTAATATATTATACAGTAAAGATGCTATTACTGTTCTCTATTACCTAAAAATCTTTCTCATCTATTATACAGTAAGGATGCTATTACTGTTCTCTATTACCTAGCAATCTTTCTCATGTATTATACAGTAAGGATAATATTACTGTTCTCTATTACCTAGCAATCTTTCTCATCTATTATACAGTAATGATGATTTTGCTGTTCTCTATTACCTACCTTTCTAATATATTATACAGTAAAGATGCTATTACTGTTCTCTATTACCTACCTTTCTAATATATTATACAGTAAAGATACTATTACTGTTCTCTATTACCTAAAAATCTTTCTCATCTATTATACAGTAAGGATGCTATTACTGTTCTCTATTACCTAGCAATCTTTCTCATGTATTATACAGTAAGGATAATATTACTGTTCTCTATTACCTAGCAATCTTTCTCATCTATTATACAGTAAGGATGCTATTACTGTTCTCTATTACCTAGCAATCTTTCTCATGTATTATACAGTAAGGATAATATTGCTGTTCTCTATTACCTAGCAATCTTTCTCATGTATTATACAGTAAGGATGCTATTATTGTTCTCTATTACCTAGCAATCTTTCTCATGTATTATACAGTAAGGATGCTATTACTGTTCTCTATTACCTAGCAATCTTTCTCATGTATTATACAGTAAGGATGCTATTACTGTTCTCTATTACCTAGCAATCTTTCTCATGTATTATACAGTAAGGATGCTATTACTGTTCTCTATTACCTAGCAATCTTTCTCATGTATTATACAGTAAGGATAATATTGCTGTTCTCTATTACCTAGCAATCTTTCTCATGTATTATACAGTAAAGATACTATTACTGTTCTCTATTACCTAAAAATCTTTCTCATCTATTATACAGTAAGGATGCTATTACTGTTCTCTATTACCTAGCAATCTTTCTCATGTATTATACAGTAAGGATAATATTACTGTTCTCTATTACCTAGCAATCTTTCTCATCTATTATACAGTAAGGATGCTATTACTGTTCTCTATTACCTAGCAATCTTTCTCATGTATTATACAGTAAGGATAATATTGCTGTTCTCTATTACCTAGCAATCTTTCTCATGTATTATACAGTAAGGATGCTATTATTGTTCTCTATTACCTAGCAATCTTTCTCATGTATTATACAGTAAGGATGCTATTACTGTTCTCTATTACCTAGCAATCTTTCTCATGTATTATACAGTAAGGATGCTATTACTGTTCTCTATTACCTAGCAATCTTTCTCATGTATTATACAGTAAGGATGCTATTACTGTTCTCTATTACCTAGCAATCTTTCTCATGTATTATACAGTAAGGATGCTATTACTGTTCTCTATTACCTAGCAATCTTTCTCATGTATTATACAGTAAGGATAATATTACTGTTCTCTATTACCTAGCAATCTTTCTCATGTATTATACAGTAAGGATGCTATTACTGTTCTCTATTATCTAGCAATCTTTCTCATCTATTATACAGTAAGGATGCTATTATTGTTCTCTATTACCTAGCAATCTTTCTCATCTATTATACAGTAAGGATGCTATTACTGTTCTCTATTACCTAGCAATCTTTCTCATGTATTATACAGTAAGGATAATATTGCTGTTCTCTATTACCTAACAATCTTTCTCATCTATTATACAGTAAGGATGCTATTACTGTTCTCTATTACCTAGCAATCTTTCTCATGTATTATACAGTAAGGATAATATTGCTGTTCTCTATTACCTAGCAATCTTTCTCATCTATTATACAGTAAGGATGCTATTACTGTTCTCTATTACCTAGCAATCTTTCTCATGTATTATACAGTAAGGATGCTATTACTGTTCTCTATTATCTAGCAATCTTTCTCATCTATTATACAGTAAGGATGCTATTATTGTTCTCTATTACCTAGCAATCTTTCTCATCTATTATACAGTAAGGATGCTATTACTGTTCTCTATTACCTAGCAATCTTTCTCATGTATTATACAGTAAGGCTGCTATTATTGTTCTCTATTACCTAGCAATCTTTCTCATCTATTATACAGTAAGGATGCTATTACTGTTCTCTATTACCTAGCAATCTTTCTCATCTATTATACAGTAAGGATGCTATTACTGTTCTCTCTTACCTAGCAATCTTTCTCATCTATTATACAGTAAGGATGCTATTACTGTTCTCTATTACCTAGCAATCTTTCTCATGTATTATACAGTAAGGATGCTATTACTGTTCTCTATTACCTAGCAATCTTTCTCATCTATTATACAGTAAGGATGCTATTACTGTTCTCTATTACCTAGCAATCTTTCTCATCTATTATACAGTAAGGATGCTATTATTGTTCTCTATTACCTAGCAATCTTTCTCATCTATTATACAGTAAGGATGCTATTACTGTTCTCTATTACCTAGCAATCTTTCTCATGTATTATACAGTAAGGATGCTATTACTGTTCTCTATTACCTAGCAATCTTTCTCATCTATTATACAGTAAGGATGCTATTACTGTTCTCTATTACCTAGCAATCTTTCTCATCTATTATACAGTAATGATGATTTTGCTGTTCTCTATTACCTAGCAATCTTTCTAATATATTATACAGTAAGGATGCTATTACTGTTTTCTATTACCTAGCAATCTTTCTCATGTATTATACAGTAAGGATGCTATTACTGTTCTCTATTACCTAAAAATCTTTCTCATCTATTATACAGTAAGGATGCTATTACTGTTCTCTATTACCTAGCAATCTTTCTCATGTATTATACAGTAAGGATAATATTACTGTTCTCTATTACCTAGCAATCTTTCTCATCTATTATACAGTAAGGATGCTATTACTGTTCTCTATTACCTAGCAATCTTTCTCATGTATTATACAGTAAGGATAATATTGCTGTTCTCTATTACCTAGCAATCTTTCTCATCTATTATACAGTAAGGATGCTATTACTGTTCTCTATTACCTAGCAATCTTTCTCATGTATTATACAGTAAGGATGCTATTACTGTTCTCTATTATCTAGCAATCTTTCTCATCTATTATACAGTAAGGATGCTATTATTGTTCTCTATTACCTAGCAATCTTTCTCATCTATTATACAGTAAGGATGCTATTACTGTTCTCTATTACCTAGCAATCTTTCTCATGTATTATACAGTAAGGATAATATTGCTGTTCTCTATTACCTAACAATCTTTCTCATCTATTATACAGTAAGGATGCTATTACTGTTCTCTATTACCTAGCAATCTTTCTCATCTATTATACAGTAAGGATGCTATTACTGTTCTCTATTACCTAGCAATCTTTCTCATGTATTATACAGTAAGGATGCTATTACTGTTCTCTATTACCTAGCAATCTTTCTCATGTATTATACAGTAAGGATGCTATTACTGTTCTCTATTACCTAGCAATCTTTCTCATGTATTATACAGTAAGGATGCTATTATTGTTCTCTATTACCTACCTTTCTAATATATTATACAGTAAGGATGCTATTACTGTTCTCTATTACCTAGCAATCTTTCTCATGTATTATACAGTAAGGATAATATTGCTGTTCTCTATTACCTAGCAATCTTTCTCATGTATTATACAGTAAGGATGCTATTATTGTTCTCTATTACCTAGCAATCTTTCTCATGTATTATACAGTAAGGATGCTATTACTGTTCTCTATTACCTAGCAATCTTTCTCATGTATTATACAGTAAGGATGCTATTACTGTTCTCTATTACCTAGCAATCTTTCTCATGTATTATACAGTAAGATGCTATTACTGTTCTCTATTACCTAAAAATCTTTCTCATCTATTATACAGTAAGGATGCTATTACTGTTCTCTATTACCTAGCAATCTTTCTCATCTATTATACAGTAAGGATGCTATTACTGTTCTCTATTACCTAGCAATCTTTCTCATGTATTATACAGTAAGGATGCTATTACTGTTCTCTATTACCTAGCAATCTTTCTCATCTATTATACAGTAAGGATGCTATTACTGTTCTCTATTACCTAGCAATCTTTCTCATGTATTATACAGTAAGGATGCTATTACTGTTCTCTATTACCTAGCAATCTTTCTCATGTATTATACAGTAAGATGCTATTACTGTTCTCTATTACCTAAAAATCTTTCTCATGTATTATACAGTAAGGATAATATTGCTGTTCTCTATTACCTAGCAATCTTTCTCATGTATTATACAGTAAGGATGCTATTATTGTTCTCTATTACCTAGCAATCTTTCTCATGTATTATACAGTAAGGATGCTATTACTGTTCTCTATTACCTAGCAATCTTTCTCATGTATTATACAGTAAGGATGCTATTACTGTTCTCTATTACCTAGCAATCTTTCTCATGTATTATACAGTAAGATGCTATTACTGTTCTCTATTACCTAAAAATCTTTCTCATCTATTATACAGTAAGGATGCTATTACTGTTCTCTATTACCTAGCAATCTTTCTCATCTATTATACAGTAAGGATGCTATTACTGTTCTCTATTACCTAGCAATCTTTCTCATGTATTATACAGTAAGGATGCTATTACTGTTCTCTATTACCTAGCAATCTTTCTCATCTATTATACAGTAAGGATGCTATTACTGTTCTCTATTACCTAGCAATCTTTCTCATCTATTATACAGTAAGGATGCTATTACTGTTCTCTATTACCTAGCAATCTTTCTCATGTATTATACAGTAAGGATGCTATTACTGTTCTCTATTACCTAGCAATCTTTCTCATGTATTATACAGTAAGGATGCTATTACTGTTCTCTATTACCTAGCAATCTTTCTCATGTATTATACAGTAAGGATGCTATTACTGTTCTCTATTACCTACCTTTCTAATATATTATACAGTAAGGATGCTATTACTGTTCTCTATTACCTACCTTTCTAATATATTATACAGTAAGGATGCTATTACTGTTCTCTATTACCTAGCAATCTTTCTCATGTATTATACAGTAAGGATAATATTGCTGTTCTCTATTACCTAGCAATCTTTCTCATGTATTATACAGTAAGGATGCTATTATTGTTCTCTATTACCTAGCAATCTTTCTCATGTATTATACAGTAAGGATGCTATTACTGTTCTCTATTACCTAGCAATCTTTCTCATGTATTATACAGTAAGGATGCTATTACTGTTCTCTATTACCTAGCAATCTTTCTCATGTATTATACAGTAAGATGCTATTACTGTTCTCTATTACCTAAAAATCTTTCTCATCTATTATACAGTAAGGATGCTATTACTGTTCTCTATTACCTAGCAATCTTTCTCATCTATTATACAGTAAGGATGCTATTACTGTTCTCTATTACCTAGCAATCTTTCTCATGTATTATACAGTAAGGATGCTATTACTGTTCTCTATTACCTAGCAATCTTTCTCATGTATTATACAGTAAGGATGCTATTACTGTTCTCTATTATCTAGCAATCTTTCTCATCTATTATACAGTAAGGATGCTATTATTGTTCTCTATTACCTAGCAATCTTTCTCATCTATTATACAGTAAGGATGCTATTACTGTTCTCTATTACCTAGCAATCTTTCTCATGTATTATACAGTAAGGATAATATTGCTGTTCTCTATTACCTAGCAATCTTTCTCATCTATTATACAGTAAGGATGCTATTACTGTTCTCTATTACCTAGCAATCTTTCTCATGTATTATACAGTAAGGATGCTATTACTGTTCTCTATTATCTAGCAATCTTTCTCATCTATTATACAGTAAGGATGCTATTATTGTTCTCTATTACCTAGCAATCTTTCTCATCTATTATACAGTAAGGATGCTATTACTGTTCTCTATTACCTAGCAATCTTTCTCATGTATTATACAGTAAGGATAATATTGCTGTTCTCTATTACCTAACAATCTTTCTCATCTATTATACAGTAAGGATGCTATTACTGTTCTCTATTACCTAGCAATCTTTCTCATGTATTATACAGTAAGGATAATATTGCTGTTCTCTATTACCTAGCAATCTTTCTAATCTATTATACAGTAAGGATGCTATTACTGTTCTCTATTACCTAGCAATCTTTCTCATGTATTATACAGTAAGGATGCTATTACTGTTCTCTATTATCTAGCAATCTTTCTCATCTATTATACAGTAAGGATGCTATTATTGTTCTCTATTACCTAGCAATCTTTCTCATCTATTATACAGTAAGGATGCTATTACTGTTCTCTATTACCTAGCAATCTTTCTCATGTATTATACAGTAAGGATGCTATTATTGTTCTCTATTACCTAGCAATCTTTCTCATCTATTATACAGTAAGGATGCTATTACTGTTCTCTATTACCTAGCAATCTTTCTCATCTATTATACAGTAAGGATGCTATTACTGTTCTCTATTACCTAGCAATCTTTCTCATGTATTATACAGTAAGGATGCTATTACTGTTCTCTATTACCTAGCAATCTTTCTCATCTATTATACAGTAAGGATGCTATTACTGTTCTCTATTACCTAGCAATCTTTCTCATGTATTATACAGTAAGGATGCTATTACTGTTCTCTATTACCTAGCAATCTTTCTCATCTATTATACAGTAAGGATGCTATTACTGTTCTCTATTACCTAGCAATCTTTCTAATATATTATACAGTAAGGATGCTATTACTGTTCTCTATTACCTAGCAATCTTTCTCATGTATTATACAGTAAGGATAATATTGCTGTTCTCTATTACCTAGCAATCTTTCTCATCTATTATACAGTAAGGATGCTATTACTGTTCTCTATTACCTAGCAATCTTTCTCATGTATTATACAGTAAGGATGCTATTACTGTTCTCTATTACCTAGCAATCTTTCTCATCTATTATACAGTAAGGATGCTATTACTGTTCTCTATTACCTAGCAATCTTTCTCATGTATTATACAGTAAGGATGCTATTACTGTTCTCTATTACCTAGCAATCTTTCTCATCTATTATACAGTAAGGATGCTATTACTGTTCTCTATTACCTAGCAATCTTTTTCATCTATTATACAGTAAGGATGCTATTACTGTTCTCTATTACCTAGCAATCTTTCTCATGTATTATACAGTAAGGATGCTATTACTGTTCTCTATTACCTAGCAATCTTTCTCATCTATTATACAGTAAGGATGCTATTACTGTTCTCTATTACCTAGCAATCTTTCTCATGTATTATACAGTAAGGATGCTATTATTGTTCTCTATTACCTAGCAATCTTTCTCATCTATTATACAGTAAGGATGCTATTACTGTTCTCTATTACCTAGCAATCTTTCTCATGTATTATACAGTAAGGATGCTATTACTGTTCTCTATTACCTAGCAATCTTTCTCATCTATTATACAGTAAGGATGCTATTACTGTTCTCTATTACCTAGCAATCTTTCTCATCTATTATACAGTAATGATGATTTTGCTGTTCTCTATTACCTAGCAATCTTTCTAATATATTATACAGTAAGGATGCTATTACTGTTTTCTATTACCTAGCAATCTTTCTCATGTATTATACAGTAAGGATGCTATTACTGTTCTCTATTACCTAGCAATCTTTCTCATCTATTATACAGTAAGGATGCTATTACTGTTTTCTATTACCTAGCAATCTTTCTCATGTATTATACAGTAAGGATGCTATTACTGTTCTCTATTACCTAGCAATCTTTCTCATCTATTATACAGTAAGGATGCTATTACTGTTCTCTATTACCTAGCAATCTTTCTCATCTATTATACAGTAAGGATGCTATTACTGTTCTCTATTACCTAGCAATCTTTCTCATGTATTATACAGTAAGGATGCTATTACTGTTCTCTATTACCTAGCAATCTTTCTCATCTATTATACAGTAAGGATGCTATTACTGTTCTCTATTACCTAGCAATCTTTCTCATGTATTATACAGTAAGGATGCTATTATTGTTCTCTATTACCTAGCAATCTTTCTCATCTATTATACAGTAAGGATGCTATTACTGTTCTCTATTACCTAGCAATCTTTCTCATCTATTATACAGTAAGGATGCTATTATTGTTCTCTATTACCTAGCAATCTTTCTCATCTATTATACAGTAAGGATGCTATTACTGTTCTCTATTACCTAGCAATCTTTCTCATCTATTATACAGTAAGGATGCTATTACTGTTCTCTATTACCTAGCAATCTTTCTCATGTATTATACAGTAAGGATGCTATTACTGTTCTCTATTACCTAGCAATCTTTCTCATGTATTATACAGTAAGGATAATATTGCTGTTCTCTATTACCTACCTTTCTAATATATTATACAGTAAAGATGCTATTACTGTTCTCTATTACCTAAAAATCTTTCTCATCTATTATACAGTAAGGATGCTATTACTGTTCTCTCTTACCTAGCAATCTTTCTCATGTATTATACAGTAAGGATAATATTACTGTTCTCTATTACCTAGCAATCTTTCTCATCTATTATACAGTAAGGATGCTATTACTGTTCTCTATTACCTAGCAATCTTTCTCATGTATTATACAGTAAGGATAATATTGCTGTTCTCTATTACCTAGCAATCTTTCTCATCTATTATACAGTAAGGATGCTATTACTGTTCTCTATTACCTAGCAATCTTTCTCATGTATTATACAGTAAGGATGCTATTACTGTTCTCTATTATCTAGCAATCTTTCTCATCTATTATACAGTAAGGATGCTATTATTGTTCTCTATTACCTAGCAATCTTTCTCATCTATTATACAGTAAGGATAATATTACTGTTCTCTATTACCTAGCAATCTTTCTCATGTATTATACAGTAAGGATAATATTACTGTTCTCTATTACCTAGCAATCTTTTTCATCTATTATACAGTAAGGATGCTATTACTGTTCTCTATTACCTAGCAATCTTTCTCATCTATTATACAGTAAGGATAATATTGCTGTTCTCTATTACCTAGCAATCTTTCTCATCTATTATACAGTAAGGATGCTATTACTGTTCTCTATTACCTAGCAATCTTTCTCATGTATTATACAGTAAGGATGCTATTACTGTTCTCTATTACCTAGCAATCTTTCTCATGTATTATACAGTAAGGATAATATTACTGTTCTCTATTACCTAGCAATCTTTCTCATGTATTATACAGTAAGGATGCTATTATTGTTCTCTATTACCTAGCAATCTTTCTCATGTATTATACAGTAAGGATGCTATTATTGTTCTCTATTACCTAGCAATCTTTCTCATGTATTATACAGTAAGGATGCTATTATTGTTCTCTATTACCTAGCAATCTTTCTCATCTATTATACAGTAAGGATGCTATTACTGTTCTCTATTACCTAGCAATCTTTCTCATCTATTATACAGTAAGGATAATATTACTGTTCTCTATTACCTAGCAATCTTTCTCATCTATTATACAGTAAGGATGCTATTACTGTTCTCTATTACCTACCTTTCTAATATATTATACAGTAAAGATGCTATTACTGTTCTCTATTACCTAAAAATCTTTCTCATCTATTATACAGTAAGGATGCTATTACTGTTCTCTCTTACCTAGCAATCTTTCTCATGTATTATACAGTAAGGATAATATTACTGTTCTCTATTACCTAGCAATCTTTCTCATCTATTATACAGTAAGGATGCTATTACTGTTCTCTATTACCTAGCAATCTTTCTCATGTATTATACAGTAAGGATAATATTGCTGTTCTCTATTACCTAGCAATCTTTCTCATCTATTATACAGTAAGGATGCTATTACTGTTCTCTATTACCTAGCAATCTTTCTCATGTATTATACAGTAAGGATGCTATTACTGTTCTCTATTATCTAGCAATCTTTCTCATCTATTATACAGTAAGGATGCTATTATTGTTCTCTATTACCTAGCAATCTTTCTCATCTATTATACAGTAAGGATGCTATTACTGTTCTCTATTACCTAGCAATCTTTCTCATGTATTATACAGTAAGGATAATATTGCTGTTCTCTATTACCTAACAATCTTTCTCATCTATTATACAGTAAGGATGCTATTACTGTTCTCTATTACCTAGCAATCTTTCTCATCTATTATACAGTAAGGATGCTATTACTGTTCTCTATTACCTAGCAATCTTTCTCATGTATTATACAGTAAGGATGCTATTACTGTTCTCTATTACCTAGCAATCTTTCTCATGTATTATACAGTAAGGATGCTATTACTGTTCTCTATTACCTAGCAATCTTTCTCATCTATTATACAGTAAGGATGCTATTACTGTTCTCTATTACCTAGCAATCTTTCTCATCTATTATACAGTAAGGATGCTATTACTGTTCTCTATTACCTAGCAATCTTTCTCATGTATTATACAGTAAGGATAATATTGCTGTTCTCTATTACCTAGCAATCTTTCTCATCTATTATACAGTAAGGATGCTATTACTGTTCTCTATTACCTAGCAATCTTTCTCATGTATTATACAGTAAGGATGCTATTACTGTTCTCTATTATCTAGCAATCTTTCTCATGTATTATACAGTAAGGATAATATTGCTGTTCTCTATTACCTAGCAATCTTTCTCATCTATTATACAGTAAGGATAATATTGCTGTTCTCTATTACCTAGCAATCTTTCTCATCTATTATACAGTAAGGATGCTATTACTGTTCTCTATTACCTAGCAATCTTTCTCATGTATTATACAGTAAGGATGCTATTACTGTTCTCTATTATCTAGCAATCTTTCTCATGTATTATACAGTAAGGATAATATTGCTGTTCTCTATTACCTAGCAATCTTTCTCATCTATTATACAGTAAGGATAATATTGCTGTTCTCTATTATCTAGCAATCTTTCTCATCTATTATACAGTAAGGATAATATTGCTGTTCTCTATTACCTAGCAATCTTTCTCATCTATTATACAGTAAGGATGCTATTACTGTTCTCTATTACCTAGCAATCTTTCTCATGTATTATACAGTAAGGATGCTATTACTGTTCTCTATTATCTAGCAATCTTTCTCATCTATTATACAGTAAGGATGCTATTATTGTTCTCTATTACCTAGCAATCTTTCTCATCTATTATACAGTAAGGATGCTATTACTGTTCTCTATTACCTAGCAATCTTTCTCATGTATTATACAGTAAGGATAATATTGCTGTTCTCTATTACCTAACAATCTTTCTCATCTATTATACAGTAAGGATGCTATTACTGTTCTCTATTACCTAGCAATCTTTCTCATCTATTATACAGTAAGGATGCTATTACTGTTCTCTATTACCTAGCAATCTTTCTCATGTATTATACAGTAAGGATGCTATTACTGTTCTCTATTACCTAGCAATCTTTCTCATGTATTATACAGTAAGGATGCTATTACTGTTCTCTATTACCTAGCAATCTTTCTCATGTATTATACAGTAAGGATGCTATTACTGTTCTCTATTACCTAGCAATCTTTCTCATGTATTATACAGTAAGGATGCTATTACTGTTCTCTATTACCTACCTTTCTAATATATTATACAGTAAGGATGCTATTACTGTTCTCTATTACCTAGCAATCTTTCTCATGTATTATACAGTAAGGATGCTATTACTGTTCTCTATTACCTAGCAATCTTTCTCATGTATTATACAGTAAGGATGCTATTACTGTTCTCTATTACCTACCTTTCTAATATATTATACAGTAAAGATACTATTACTGTTCTCTATTACCTAAAAATCTTTCTCATCTATTATACAGTAAGGATGCTATTACTGTTCTCTATTACCTAGCAATCTTTCTCATGTATTATACAGTAAGGATAATATTACTGTTCTCTATTACCTAGCAATCTTTCTCATCTATTATACAGTAAGGATGCTATTACTGTTCTCTATTACCTAGCAATCTTTCTCATGTATTATACAGTAAGGATAATATTGCTGTTCTCTATTACCTAGCAATCTTTCTCATGTATTATACAGTAAGGATGCTATTATTGTTCTCTATTACCTAGCAATCTTTCTCATGTATTATACAGTAAGGATGCTATTACTGTTCTCTATTACCTAGCAATCTTTCTCATGTATTATACAGTAAGGATGCTATTACTGTTCTCTATTACCTAGCAATCTTTCTCATCTATTATACAGTAAGGATGCTATTACTGTTCTCTATTACCTAGCAATCTTTCTCATGTATTATACAGTAAGGATGTTATTACTGTTCTCTATTACCTAGCAATCTTTCTCATCTATTATACAGTAAGGATGCTATTACTGTTCTCTATTACCTAGCAATCTTTCTCATCTATTATACAGTAAGGATGCTATTACTGTTCTCTATTACCTAACAATCTTTCTCATCTATTATACAGTAAGGATGCTATTACTGTTCTCTATTACCTAGCAATCTTTCTCATCTATTATACAGTAAGGATGCTATTACTGTTCTCTATTACCTAGCAATCTTTCTCATCTATTATACAGTAAGGATGCTATTACTGTTCTCTATTACCTAGCAATCTTTCTCATCTATTATACAGTAAGGATGCTATTATTGTTCTCTATTATCTAGCAATCTTTCTCATGTATTATACAGTAAGGATGCTATTATTGTTCTCTATTACCTAGCAATCTTTCTCATCTATTATACAGTAAGGATGCTATTATTGTTCTCTATTACCTAGCAATCTTTCTCATGTATTATACAGTAAGGATGCTATTATTGTTCTCTATTACCTAGCAATCTTTCTCATGTATTATACAGTAAGGATGCTATTATTGTTCTCTATTATCTAGCAATCTTTCTCATGTATTATACAGTAAGGATGCTATTATTGTTCTCTATTACCTAGCAATCTTTCTCATCTATTATAGAGTAAGGATGCTATTATTGTTCTCTATTACCTAGCAATCTTTCTCATGTATTATACAGTAAGGATGCTATTATTGTTCTCTATTACCTAGCAATCTTTCTCATGTATTATACAGTAAGGATGCTATTATTGTTCTCTATTATCTAGCAATCTTTCTCATGTATTATACAGTAAGGATGCTATTATTGTTCTCTATTATCTAGCAATCTTTCTCATGTATTATACAGTAAGGATGCTATTATTGTTCTCTATTACCTAGCAATCTTTCTCATGTATTATACAGTAAGGATGCTATTATTGTTCTCTATTACCTAGCAATCTTTCTCATCTATTATACAGTAAGGATGCTATTATTGTTCTCTATTACCTAGCAATCTTTCTCATCTATTATACAGTAAGGATGCTATTACTGTTCTCTATTACCTAGCAATCTTTCTCATGTATTATACAGTAAGGATGTTATTACTGTTCTCTATTACCTAGCAATCTTTCTCATCTATTATACAGTAAGGATGCTATTACTGTTCTCTATTACCTAGCAATCTTTCTAATGTATTATACAGTAAGGATGCTATTACTGTTCTCTATTACCTAGCAATCTTTCTCATGTATTATACAGTAAGGATAATATTACTGTTCTCTATTACCTAGCAATCTTTCTCATCTATTATACAGTAAGGATGCTATTACTGTTCTCTATTACCTAGCAATCTTTCTCATCTATTATACAGTAAGGATGCTATTACTGTTCTCTATTACCTAGCAATCTTTCTAATATATTATACAGTAAGGATGCTATTACTGTTCTCTATTACCTAGCAATCTTTCTCATGTATTATACAGTAAGGATAATATTACTGTTCTCTATTACCTAGCAATCTTTTTCATCTATTATACAGTAAGGATGCTATCTTTCTCATCTATTATACAGTAAGGATGCTATTACTGTTCTCTATTACCTAGCAATCTTTCTCATCTATTATAAAGTAAGGATGCTATTACTGTTCTCTATTACCTAGCAATCTTTCTCATGTATTATACAGTAAGGATGCTATTACTGTTCTCTATTACCTAGCAATCTTTCTCATCTATTATACAGTAAGGATGCTATTATTGTTCTCTATTACCTAGCAATTTTTCTCATGTATTATACAGTAAGGATGCTATTACTGTTCTCTATTACCTAGCAATCTTTCTCATGTATTATACAGTAAGGATACTATTACTGTTCTCTATTACCTAGCAATCTTTCTCATCTATTATACAGTAAGGATAATATTACTGTTCTCTATTACCTAGCAATCTTTCTCGTGTATTATACAGTAAGGATGTTATTACTGTTCTCTATTACCTAGCAATCTTTCTCATCTATTATACAGTAAGGATGCTATTACTGTTCTCTATTACCTAGCAATCTTTCTCATCTATTATACAGTAAGGATGCTATTATTGTTCTCTATTACCTAGCAATCTTTCTCATCTATTATACAGTAAGGATGTTATTACTGTTCTCTATTACCTAGCAATCTTTCTCATCTATTATACAGTAAGGATGCTATTACTGTTCTCTATTACCTAGCAATCTTTCTCATATATTATAAAGTAAGGATGCTATTACTGTTCTCTATTACCTAGCAATCTTTCTCATCTATTATACAGTAAGGATGCTATTATTGTTCTCTATTACCTAGCAATCTTTCTCATCTATTATACAGTAAGGATGTTATTACTGTTCTCTATTACCTAGCAATCTTTCTCATCTATTATACAGTAAGGATGCTATTATTGTTCTCTATTACCTAGCAATCTTTCTCATCTATTATACAGTAAGGATGTTATTACTGTTCTCTATTACCTAGCAATCTTTCTCATCTATTATACAGTAAGGATGTTATTACTGTTCTCTATTACCTAGCAATCTTTCTCATCTATTATACAGTAAGGATGCTATTACTGTTCTCTATTACCTAGCAATCTTTCTCATCTATTATACAGTAAGGATGCTATTATTGTTCTCTATTACCTAGCAATCTTTCTCATCTATTATACAGTAAGGATGTTATTACTGTTCTCTATTACCTAGCAATCTTTCTCATCTATTATACAGTAAGGATGTTATTACTGTTCTCTATTACCTAGCAATCTTTCTCATCTATTATACAGTAAGGATGCTATTACTGTTCTCTATTACCTAGCAATCTTTCTCATCTATTATACAGTAAGGATGCTATTATTGTTCTCTATTACCTAGCAATCTTTCTCATCTATTATACAGTAAGGATGTTATTACTGTTCTCTATTACCTAGCAATCTTTCTCATCTATTATACAGTAAGGATGCTATTACTGTTCTCTATTACCTAGCAATCTTTCTCATATATTATAAAGTAAGGATGCTATTACTGTTTTCTATTACCTAGCAATATTTCTAATATATTATAAAGTAAGGATGCTATTATTGTTCTCTATTACCTAGCAATATTTCTAATATATTATAAAGTAAGGATGCTATTACTGTTCTCTATTACCTAGCAATCTTTCTCATCTATTATACAGTAAGGATGCTATTACTGTTTTCTATTACCTAGCAATCTTTCTCATGTATTATACAGTAAGGATAATATTACTGTTCTCTATTACCTAGCAATCTTTCTCCTATTTCTAGGATGGATCCTCTGTGCAGATACAGGATCCACTTCCTGGAGCTGTCTGTGTAGTTCTGTTGTATCCACATTCTCTAACTTTTCCTGACCCTGCTCCAAAACTTCATCTTCCATGCTAGATTTGGAGTCATCTGAACAATGTGTCTTCTTTATATGTGATGGGGATGTTTCCACCTTTTCTTTATCCTCATTACAATCAAAGCCACATGCTCTATCCTAAAATTAAAAATAGCTGACATAATAACAAGTTTATTTTTTGTAATATGGTAGTTAATTAACTTATGCACAACAATTTTTCAAATATAAAAAACAAAAACATGTTTAAAAAAGTTTTAACTCTTTTATGTTATTACACAACAGGTTATAAATAATTTGAGGAATATGATTTGTCTATTATCAAGATTTAAAATCCAGTATTTGTCTTGAAAACTGAATATTAAATAAAAATGAAACCACCACAAATTTGGTTCACATCAGCCAAGAACCAAAACAAAGAGAAATACAGTAAGTAGCAATAATAAAATAAATTGAGCATATTTAATGGTATCCATGACTGTGTTATATGAAGAACAGTGTTATAGTGGGTAGTGTTACAATGAATGCTGAGTTACCCAAGGGCTATAACAATATTAAATTGAGCATATTTAATGATATGCATGACTGTATTATATGAAGAACAGTGTTATAGTGGGTAGTGTTACAATGAATGCTGAGTTACCCAAGGGCTATAACAATATTAAATTGAGCATATTTAATGATATGCATGACTGTATTATATGAAGAACAGTGTTATAGTGGGTAGTGTTACAATGAATGCTGAGTTACCCAAGGGCTATAACAATATTAAATTGAGCATATTTAATGATATGCATGACTGTATTATATGAAGAACAGTGTTATGGTGGGTAGTGTTACAATGAATGCTGAGTTACCCAAGGGCTATAACAATATTAAATTGAGCATATTTAATGATATGCATGACTGTATTATATGAAGAACAGTGTTATAGTGGGTAGTGTTACAATGAATGCCGAGTTACCCAAGGGCTATAACAATATTAAATTGAGCATATTTAATGGTATACATGACTGTTATATGAAGAACAGGGTTATAGTGGGTTGTGTTACAGTGAGTGCTGAGTTACCCAAGGGCTATTCCATCCTTAAATTGAGAATATTTAATGGGATCCATATTCTGTGTTATATGAAGAACAGTGTTATAGTGAGTAGCATTACAGTGAGGGATACTGGGCAGAGTTAGCCAAGGGCCGTTCCGTTATTAAACTGAGCAAATTAAATGGGATCCATGTCTACGTTATATGAGGAAGTATTATAGTGAGTAGCATTACAGTGAGGGATACTGGGCTGAATTAGCCAAGGGCTATTCCATCATTAAATGAAGGAAAAGCAAGTGGCTCAAGTTTTGCATGTCAAATGCACAATCTACAAATCCTATGGAGTACATGCCAATACCCATTATATGTATTGGATAGCCTTATGTTGATGGGTTTTTCAGTGAAGGAGTACTGGACTTCTTATGGTTCAGATTTTGATGAGTGGTGGTCATTTTAGCTATAATTACATCATATCATAATACACTCCACCTTATAGCAAGCATATAAAAAACAGAATTAAAAAAATTTCAGCAAAGAGGAAATACACCAAACTGATGAATGCCTGGATAACACATGATGTGAGGATGTCATTTAAAAAAGATTATACATGTACAAACAATGATGGCTACCATAATATTTTGGAGGATTATCATTATTTCATTGCCTGATCACTGATGGAAAGACCGCAAACATTTTCTGAACATAGTGATCGCTGATGGAAAGGCCGCTTTCTGATTGTACTGATCACTGAAAGAAAGCCCCAGGCATTTTCTGATTGTACTGATCACTGAAAGAAAGCCCCAGGCATTTTCTGATTGTACTGATCACTGAAAGAAAGCCCCAGGCATTTTCTGATTGTACTGATCACTGAAAGAAAGCCCCGGGCATTTTCTGATTGTACTGATCACTAATGGAAAGGCCTCAAGCATTTTCTGATTGTACAGATCACTGATGGAAAGGCCTCAAGCATTTTCTGATTGTACAGATCACTGATGGAAAGGCCCTTTCTGATTGTACTGATCACTGATGGAAAAGCCCCAGGCATTTTCTGATTGTACTGATTACTAATGATTGTAGTGGTCTCTCAAAATCACTTACTACTGGAGGTTTTTCAACATGATCCAATTGGACAGACTCTTTGCTTTCTCTATTTTCTGGAGTGTCCTGATTGTTGGCATGGAGAATTTGGTGTGGATGGATTCCTGTGTCCAATGGAGATAGATGTGATCGATCTACATGTGGGACTTTGCTCTTGTCTGCAAGCACCTTGGCTGTATCAACATCCTGAAAATAAGAATTCACATAATTTTCTCTGGCAGATGAAACAGTAGAATAGCAAACACATGAACAAATCAAAACACTTATAATCTTTAGCTTGAACTCTGACTTTTTGATTTACTTATTATTTGTAATGTCTCATGTTTCCTTTGTGAATATTATCTATGTGCAAAGTTTGCCAAGATTCTCCAGATGTGGACAAGATGAATGGCCATAATTGTTTTTAAAATTGTATGTTAAGCACAGATAGATGATTATAAGGCATAATCATTGGGGTGGGTGGGTTATAAACTGTAGGGAAATTTAAAAGCCAGAAGGATGATTCTTACCATCAGCAAATGCATCATCAGAATTAAACTGCAGTTTTAGTACTTGTAGTTAGTAGCCAAACTGTAGAAATGGACAGTGTCAAACCCCGGGTTCTAAAGAGGCACTTGTAATTATGCCAACTATTTGTGTCCGAGACATAAAATGGAAGACACAAAAGAATGCATTGAAAATTAACTCACAAATAATGAACTGGTTAAGCTCCAATTAAACTAGTTGGATTAACAACCAAGCTATTGGAGAAAAATTCCCATTCCCACAGCTTTTTTGATTCCACAATAATGTCAACCATTCTGTATCCAAGATACTTTAATTACATGTTATTAAATGATGAATGTGAAGAAACTACATTAAAAATTACATTACTACCATAAATATGCACTTAAGTCTCAACAACAAATTGCACAAACCCAGCTAGATCTGATGTCACATAATATACGGACAGATCTGATGTCACATTATAGATGGACAGATCTGATGTCACATAATAGATGGACAGATCTGATGTCACATAATAGATGGACAGATCTGATGTCACATAATAGATGGACAGATCTGATGTAACATAATAGATGGACAGATCTGATGTCACATAATAGATTGACAGATCTGATGTCACATAACAGATGGACAGATCTGATGTCACATAATAGATGGACAGATCTGATGTCACATAAATAGATGGACAGATCTGATGTCACATAATAGATGGACAGATCTGATGTCACATAATAGATGGACAGATCTGATGTCACATAATAGATGGACAGATCTGATCATGATGTCACATAATAGACGGACAGATCTGGGTTTAAGCAGTTTGTTAGAAGTAATCAGTAAATCCCAAAACATAGACCCTGATATACTGACTCATTGCATGATGGCTATATTGTTGGCAGTTGGAAGACTTATAAGCAAGTATATACGGTATATAGAATGAACTGCTTGCTAAAGTTATAATTTACTGAAAACAAATGATGTATTAGGCAAAGTCAAGATGCAGGCTGTTTACTAGGATCAAAATGCTAACTGTTGACTGAGATCAAGATGCTGGTTGTTCAAGTGGCGCTCATCAGTTTCGTATTTTGCATAGGGTTAGAATTGTAAAGAAAAAGAATTTCCTCACTGGTTATAATGGCTATTTAAAAAGGACATTGTATATCTTGGGTATATTTCAAAGACCCTTTAATTCCCTTTATTTTGATTGGTGGGTATAATATGGATTATAAAGTATACAGCTTGGCCTTACTTCAAATGTGCACCTCGTTAAAAAAAACTGATAGCTCCACTTGGTCATTTTCACTTCCTGGACTTGTAAATTGTGATAAAAAAATGAGCTGATAACTTCTTGTTTACATATTATGTATTTGGTAATTTATTAATTCCACTTTCAGAAGGTGGTATTGTCCAGTCTGGCAAAATTAATTTACCCTATTTCAAAAACTGCTAAAGATAATGTACTGTAGACTAATTCAGGCTGATTTTTTAAGCATAAGGAAGCAGTCATTTTAGTGACTTATGTGTTTAGATCATTTACAATTACCACAAGTATAATATCCAATGAAATTTCAGCCACAGTACATGAAAGTAACAAAAAGGTATATCAACATTCTCTCCATTGTGCATGTTGCAAATGTAAAATACTTTAATAGCAATTTACCAATACATTTATTGACTTTTTAACAGTGATTTACCAGTATATTTGACTTCTCAATGATTTACAGGTATATTTACTGACTTTTCAAAGTAATTTACTGATATATTTATTGAATTTTCAAGTGCAATTTACCAGTAATTGATTCACTTTGCAATAGCCATTAACCAGTTTACTTCTTGACTTTACAATTGTGATTTACTGATAAAATCTTTGAATTTTCAATCGAAATTTACATTTATTGAGGCATTTTTCATAACACAATAATTAAAACTCTATGTATAACAACCACACAAATGTACTACAAGATCAGACCCCCCCCCCTTCACTAAATATTTCAAATCTATTGACCCTACCACTTGATAGGACCCATGTCAAAATAGTCATTCTTCAAAATGAAGGTTATATAACATAATTCAGAGATTCTGACTGATGAAAGAAATTACATCCTAGGAAAACTTGGCTTATGATTGGTCAAAGTGAAATTAAACTTGGCTTATGATTGGTCAAAGTGAAATTAAACTTGGCTTATGATTGGTCAAAGTGAAATTAAGGTGTCCATCATGGAAGTAGCGTGAATTTAAAGTGACAACCTTGGTCAAAATTCTTTAGTCTGAAATTTTCTGAAAGAGAAGTTTGACTCCTGGGAAGCCTAGGAAAAAGAATAGTGCGTTCCTCCTTAATCAAGAAAAGGGACCAGGTGGCTGTCTTGTGAGAAAGACAGGGTTTAGTGCTAGGATGCACAATTTCAAAAAATAGCAGCCTTAAGGTATGCAATTTAAATTGCATGTATTATTGTATTTTTTGATTGTTTGTTTTACGCAAATTGTTTGATATAACTAGGTTCCATATTATGTATCATTTATTCAGTTTCATGGAAATAGGTTGATTCTAGAGTACTTATACAATTTATCATATTCAATTTCATGAAAATATGTTCATGCTAGAGTTGTTATGCAATTAACTTTTTAATTTTACTGCTATTAGTTCATTGGTAGAATTGATTGCATGCAATCCAAATTTTCATATGTGTAGGATTTCATAGGGTTATATGAAAAAAATATGAAATAATTTTCTTTGTTAGGATGATACTGATCATTATTAGTTAACAATAACTACCTATTATTTTTGCTTTTGTGATGTTTAAATAATCTGGAAGTGAGTAAGGATTTGTGAATATTATGCAATAGTAATCGATCATGTAGTAGCATACAGTAATTTTCAATAGACCGCTCACGTGGTAATTTATGACCTGTCGCTGTGAAACAAGGGTAATGCTCTACTGTTCTGTCAGGTCTATACTTTATATTGTTGTATTCATGCCATAACAGATCTGGGTCTGTACTTTCTATTGTTGTATTCATGCCATAACAGATCTGGGTCTATACTTTCTATTGTTGTATTCATGCCATAACATATACATGTCTATAAATTCTATTGTTGTATTCATGCCATAACAGATCTGGGTCTATAAATTCTATTGTTGTATTCATGCCATAACAGATCTGGGTCCATACTTTCTATTGTTGTATTCATGCCATAACAGATCTTGGTCTATACTTTCTATTGTTGTATTCATGCCATAACAGATCTAGGTCTATACTTTATATTGTTGTATTCATGCCATAACATATACATGTCTATAAATTCTATTGTTGTATTCATGACATGGCAGATCTGGGTCTATACTTTATATTGTTGTATTCATGCCATAACAGATCTGGGTCTATACTTTATATTGTTGTATTCATGCCATAATAGATCTAGGTCTAAAAAGTCTATTGTTGTATTCATGCCATAACATATACATGTCTATAAATTCTCTTGTTGTATTCATGCCATAATAGATCAAGGTCTAAAAAGTCTATTGCTGTGTTCATCCCACAGCAGTTCTGGATCTATGCTTTCTTCTGTTGTCCTGGCATTACACTGACATTAAAAGAACAGTTCAAGAGACAACACAAGTTGCCCTTGTGGGTTTAAAGCCATTTTCAGCACATGATAGAATATACATGGTACCCTGTATATCTGGTGGAGGAAGAACCAGAGAGGACCCTGTGAAGAACCATAGACTCATGTGAAACTACCAGAAAGCTTTCTCACACAAACACATTGGCAGAGAATATAAAGTGATTCATAAACCAAAGGTCAAAGGACAAGGTGCTTGGAGAGAACTGTTTGCTAAGAGGTTAATATTACAAGGTGTTTTTTAAAATGTCAAAATATTCCAAGGTGATATTCATTTAATGCTATAACCTGGCAGTTTGTAAACTTTCCCCACTGTGCTGCTAAGTCTTGTGGTTAGTGGGAATACTGTGGGTTGTAATAAACTGTTGTATAATTAACTTGTATAATTAAGACATTCTAGTATGTCTGCTCATCCATTTCAACACCAATTACAAAAGCCATTTGTCCACTTAAGCATTAGCAGCTGTTACCTGATGAAAACCAAGTTGTTAAGGATAAAACACTTCTACACAAGCTTGGAGAACTAATTTGACACTCTTCATCCAACAAGTTTAACATCTGTTTTCTACTCAAGTCTCTCTACTCCAGCTTCATTTCAGCACCATAAAATGGGAGGCCCTTGTAATTATACATTCTTTTACACCATAAAATGAAGTCTGCTCCCCCCCCCCCCACACACACACACATAAGATACCATATATATTCATTTGCATTTCCTTATCTGATTTCAACATGAGTTGAATATAACCTTTAACCTGCATTTTTTAAAATGAACCATTATATGCCAAGCCCAACCTCCCTGCTTTACAAGTTATATAACTTGTATAATAATCAGCAACACACCCCACACCCAGTTTCCATCAAGTTTACAAGGATGTGGCAATGTGGTTTTTCTCATTCCTATAAATGCCTGACACAGATTGCCCATGTCAGAAAGCCATGTGGGATAGGTGTACATCATGAGTACACTCACTGACACAGCTGATGACACATTCATGCTTACAAAATCACCAACATATGCAGTTTTAGAAATGAAACATCAATTTTTTTTTCAGCATGTAATCAGTAATTTTAATTTCACCACATTTTTGGGGTAACAAACTCTACATCTTCTTTCTAATGATGTAAAAACTTTAGAAAATACTCTGTAACTATATCAATACTCTATATTTCCATCATACTCTATAATTTATATCAATACTCTATATTTCCATCATACTCTATAATTTATATCATTACTCTATTTCTCTCAATACTCTATATTTCCATCATACTCTATAATTTATATCATTACTCTATTTCTCTCAATACTCTATATTTCCATCATACTCTATAATTTATATCATTACTCTATTTCTCTCAATACTCTATATTTCCATCATACTCTATAATTTATATCATTACTCTATTTCTCTCAATACTCTATATTTCTATGATTACTGTATATTTCTCTCAATAATCTATATTTATATCATTACTCTATTTCCAAAAAATATTCTATATTTTTATGATATACTCTATATTTATATCATTACTCTATATTTGTATCAATACTCTGCTATCAATTTTCTATATTTCCATCAATATTCTATATTTCCATCAATACTCTATATTTCTATCATTACTCTATATTTCTCTCAATTCTCTATATTTATATCATTAATCTATATTTCTATCATACTCTATATTTCTATCAATACTTTACATTTCTATAAATACTTTACATTTCTATCATTACTCTATATTTCTATCATACTCTATATTTCCATCAATACTCTATCATTGCAATGCTATCAATATGCTTTATTTCACTCAATACTCTGTGATTCTATCGATACTCTATCATTGTTATCAATACTGTATTTTTAAAACTATATTGATGCTAACTGCATTATTTGCATACTGTCTTTTTTTAACATCTTTTTGGTAATTGTTGTAGGGTTTAACGACATTTTTCATCACAGGATATGCTTATACATGATATTATAATGGTGGAGGAGGAACCCATGAAAACCCCTAAAAAGGACCCCTGACCCACGAGAAGAAACTGGCAAGCTTTCTCACATACTCACACTGGCCGAGTCTGAGACTCGAACCACCGCAGACAGAGGTGAGATGGCAATGATCCATAACGGAGAGCGTTTTAGACCACTTCGGCAACTCAGGGCCGCTCTTTTTGGTAGTTAAAAGTGAAAATTACTCAACACATTCAGCAAAATCTCATTCCTATATACAAATTCTCACCTCAGGTAGGAGTTCTTCTACAGATTAAAATCAAATCTTTCTTTTGGCATGCGTGTATAGTGACCCCGCTATAACATGGTAGTTGGGAGCCATAGAACCCAACCGTGTAATAACCAATGATGTAGATGTGGGCACACAAATACATGCTTTATTGGCACAGTTACCATCTTAAATAATGCATATTAACCTAGAAATACACTTGCAGTTAAAACAGATAATACTATCTAGTATTTTACTTTATTCACAGGACCATGCATTGGTACATAAAAGTCTATACGTACATGTCTAATGTAAAGCATGAATATCGCATATTCACCCGGGAATCTCATCGCATACATTGAATCCACAATACAAGTAATTCTATCAAAAATATGCACACACACACACACATATTTTAAATATTCAATAATTTTATCATAGGTCATACAAGTCTATATTCAGTGGAAAAAATAGCAAAATCACATAACAAATGACGAAGCACATTTACTTTTCAGTACGTCCCAAGTCAGAAAAAGCTAGTATTTTATTTGTTTGTTTGATTAGGATTTTTAATGTAGCTTTAACAATATTTCAGTCATATCGCTACAATGTCTGCAGTGAGGCAGTTTATAGTGATGTCTAGCACTGAGGCATCATGCTTCCTCGGGCTCCACACATCCTAGTGCTGGGCCTGCAAACAAATGCATGTATGGTATTGTGGGGGCAACATCAAATTACTGTATTGAATGATTGAGACTGATTTTCTTCTCCACATGCTAAGTACGTTTTCATAACAATTGGTGCCTCAAAAGTATTTTGTCTTCATTGAAATTTCAGCAAACGTTTATATGGGTAAAAAAAAAAAATTAAAAAAAGGAATCGGCCGTCGTTTGGTCAATTGTAGTTACTGATCCTCCCTGCCTATTGAACAGACCAACAAGTA
This sequence comes from Unio delphinus, assembly GCA_029339505.1. Classification (NCBI taxonomy): domain Eukaryota; kingdom Metazoa; phylum Mollusca; class Bivalvia; order Unionida; family Unionidae; genus Unio; species Unio delphinus. Next base: position 38,011,164 of record JAQISU010001235.1, read on the forward strand.
AGATCTTGTTCGTTTTTTTTTTTTTTCTTGGGGGGGGGGGATATTTGTGGTTGCAGAGTGATGCTGCCTTCCATCCGTGAGTCAGAAATTTAAAAAGGGTCAATATATGATAGAGACGCAGGTACTTTGGAGTGATGACAAGGATTACTACAGAAAATTTAAGTGTTTTGAAGGATTTAATTCTTTGTGAAAATAAGTTCAATTTTACATACCACCCACATACAAAAGTCTATGTAAGTATATTAATTACTATTGAGTGGCTGAAAATCCGATCAAAGATAGATTATGAGATATGCATCATCCGGTTATGTCTGCTACCAGAAATGTCAACACAAATAGTGGATATCTCACAACATACAGTATTCATGCTGGATTTCAACACAAGCTGATTATGATAAAGTAAAGCAGTGTTATGGTGGTCTGTCAATATGGATAAAGAATTTGTTTATGCAACTACATGTATATATATATATATCAGTGCATTTTATATCAAGTTTGCAGCTTCCTTACATTGGGCCTCTCGAGATCTCCAATGGTTGTATTATATCTAAGTTTAAATAGAAAACAATGTCACAATTTGCGATGAATATAATTTATATATGATATTTTTCGTAATTTCAAGAAGAAAAATTTTTTGGTGTACGAGAAAAATACATTAAAAATATCAAGAGCTGATCACCCTGTATAATTCATACATGACCTCTTCCCCAAAATAGTTTTTGTCAGTTACAAGAAAAATACATGTATGAAATTTTGGGAGCCACACCATGACTGTATTGTATCCAAATTCGTGTTATAACATAACATGCTATGGCGGGGTCACTGTAATATGGTCGTTTCTTCAACACAAGAACATAAAAAGAGCAAGTTAAATGATCTCTTGTTAAACTGAATACAGTTTGAATATCCCATACCAATACATGCTATGGATTATATTAACCTACCTAAAAATCATGTTATAACTCCTATCTGCATAACTTTTTTAATACAAATCTAACGATTCACTGTTAAAGATGTTGCTGCCACTGTCACTACCACAACAGTGATATGTCACATGACAGGGTCCAACAAAAATTATATCCCATCACAGGTTACAACAAATGTTATGTCTGGAGCCCAAGGGAAATCAGAATAATACATCCCATGACTAGATCCTAATCTTATATCCCATCACAGGGTTAAAACAATATTTTGTTGGAGCCCTGGGGCTACCATAATAATACATCCCATGACATGATCCAAATCTTGTATCCCACCACTGGGTTAAAACAATGTTGTGTCAGAGCCCTGGGGCTACCAGAATAATACAATACCAGTAATCCAGGCTATTATTTAAGCATACATACATGTCAGTCTTACCATATACATCAGGGGTATACAAACCCTGCCCCACGGGTCGAATCTGGCCAGCAAACATCTTCTGTCCAGAAAACATGGCAAATTAAAACAACACAGAAATCTGGCCTGTGAAGAGTAACTATATTAAAGAAATTAGAAATCCATGGGGCTAATATATATATATATATATATATATATATATATATATATATATATATATATATATATATATATAAACCTTTATGTCAAGCAGTATTTTATTACAATATTTTTAATGTTAATTTCGTTTACCAAGTCCTGTTGTGTGTGTGTGTGTGTGTGTGTGTGTGTGTGTGTGTGTGTGTCACTCTTGATAATGGTAACAGTTTTTTCAGAAAAACAAAAATATCCAAACAAATGTTATTATTTATTATTTCATTTCTTAGTTATTTTTTTTAATTTTATTTCTTGGACTTACACTGAAGAATGGTCAGATTTTAACCTATTCACTGTTTGACAATTTAAAACTTCAAGTCTTACTGATATTCACTGTTTGACAATTTAAGACTTCTAGTCTCCCTGATATTCACTGTTTGACAATTTAAGACTTCAAGTCTCCCTGAAATTCACTGTTTGACAATTTAAGACTTCAAGTCTTACTGATATTCACTGTTTGACAGTTTAAAACTTCTGGCTATAATGAAAGTTTACCATCTCAGCTTACGGAGAGTGTGTGTGTGATTTAGATTTTTAACAAAGCTTTACCAATTTTTAGCCATATCGCTATGATGTCTACAGTGTGGCAGTTTAAAGTGATGTCTAGCACTAGGATATCATTAGCACCATGTCCCTTCCAGTCACATTATTCTGACATTTATGCCACTGGAGCAATCAATTACAAAAGAATAGCCACTACACTTCCTCATTAAGTGTTCCATCTACATCCCCTATGCCATGTACTCCCTAAAGACAGCCCCAAGGGGACTTGACTTCATGTGACCACATGATCTGTATGCCAGGTACTCTTTGCAGACAGCCTGACCTAATGGGGTCTTGACTTCATGTGACCATATGATCTGAATCCAAGTTACTCCCTAAAGACAGCCTGACCCCAATGGGGCTAGACTGTATATGACCATATGATTTGTAGGTCAGGTCTTCTCAACTTGAAATATGCAGTATATTACCATGCCTTGATCGGTATAGTTAGGAATGGCAGAGACTATACAGCTAATATGATTCATATCTATCCCTACACTTAACACAGGCCTACAGACTGTACAGCTAATATGATTCATATATATCCCTACACTTAACACAGGCCTACAGACTGTACAGCTAATATGATTCATATCTATCCCTACACTTAACACAGGCCTACAGACTGTACAAATAATATGATTCATATCTATCCCTACACTTAACACAGGCCTACAGACTGTACAAATAATATGATTCATATCTATCCCTGCAGTTAACACTGGCCTACAGACTGTACAACTAATATGATTCATATATATCCCTGCAGTTAACACTGGCCTACAGACTGTACAACTAATATGATTCATATATATTCCTGCAGTTAACACAGGCCTACAGAATGCACAACTAATATGATTCATATCTATCCCTGCAGTTAACACTGGCCTACAGACTGTACAACTAATATGATTCATATATATTCCTGCAGTTAACACAGGCCTACATACTGTACAACTAATATGATTCATATCTATCCCTGCAGTTAACACTGGCCTACAGACTAGACAACTAATATGATTCATATCTATCCCTGCAGTTAACACTGGCCAACATACTGTACAACTAATATGATTCATATCTATCCCTGCAGTTAACACTGGCCTACAGACTGTACAACTAATATGATTCATATATATTCCTGCAGTTAACACAGGCCTACATACTGTACAACTAATATGATTCATATCTATCCCTACACTTAACACTGGCTACAGACTGTACAACTAATATGATTCATATCTATCCTTGCAGTTAACACAGGCTTACAGACTGTACAACTAATATGATTCATATCTATCCCTGCAGTTAACACTGGCCTACAGACTGTACAACTAATATGATTCATATATTGTTACGGCTATTGGATTTAATTTATTTATTTTTTTTAATTGTTAATCCAAATTTATCATTTAGGGTTTAATATCCATTAATTGGGAAATTATTCTAGAAAGTTTAGGCTGACCATCCTTTAATTGTAAACAAGTTTTTGACCTTGGCTTGTTGACCCAATTCCTGACCTTGCTTTGGATATTGTCAACAAGTCTCTAACACTATTGGGTAATTTCAAGGACAACTTTTTAATTTTAGTAATTAGTGGCTTATTTTCTTCTGGATCATTCTATTATTACTGACTAGGTGAAGGTAGACTCTTCCTCTGACCTTCTATCAATTTCTAGAAAAGCGGTGATCACTTGTTTACTTCAGAAGAACAGTTATATATAGCTGTATTTTGGAAGCTAACATTAGTAGAATCTCTGGGCTTTAAGATATTAGTTGTGTATATTTATTTGAGTTATAATTATTCTGGACTTTGTGTCAATTCATTGAAGAAAGAGGATTTATTATCTATTTGGAGGAGAAAACATGTGCTCATAATTCATTTGGTTGATAAATTAAACAAGAACTGCATCACGTGACATTGTCAGCCATTTTGGATTACATCGTCAAGATTCGAACCTGGAACTATTAGAACATTTATTTATCAGGACTCTTACAATTCCATTAGTGGATTATTTTTGTGAATTCTATATTGGATTAATGTTGGATTTGATTCTCTAAAACTGTAAGTTTATTTATTTTATGAAAATAATTGTACTAAATAATTCATTGTTAAAGTTTTACAAGCTTGTTAGTTTTCACTCTTTCTGTGTTACTGCTTATTCCAGCCTAAGCACGTAACATATATATTCCTGCAGTTAACACAGGCCTACAGACTGTACAACTAATATGATTCATATCTATCCCTGCAGTTAACACTGGCCTACAGACTGTACAACTAATATGATTCATATATATTCCTGCAGTTAACACAGGCCTACAGACTGTACAACTAATATGATTCATATCTATCCCTGCAGTTAACACTGGCCTACAGACTGTACAACTAATATGATTCATATATATTCCTGCAGTTAACACAGGCCTACAGACTGTACAACTAATATGATTCATATCCATCCCTGCAGTTAACACTGGCCTACAGACTGTACAACTAATATGATTCATATATATATATATATATATATATATATATATATATATATATATATATATATATATATATATATATATATATATATATATATATATATATATATATATATATATAATATATAACACAGGCCTACAGACTGTACAACTAATATGATTCATATCTATCCCTGCAGTTAACACTGGCCTACAGACTGTACAACTAATATGATTCATATATATTCCTGCAGTTAACACTGACCTACATACTGTACAACTAATATGATTCATATATATCCCTGCAGTTAACACAGGCTTATAGACTGTACAACTAATATGATTCATATATATCCCTGCAGTTAACACAGGCTTATAGACTGTACAACTAATATGATTCATATCTATCCCTGCAGTTAACACTGACCTACATACTGTACAACTAATATTATTCATATGCATCCTTTCATGTAACACTTTGACACCTAACATATGTACAGTATACAGTATATATATATATATAACATATGTACAGTATACAGTATATATATATATAACATATGTACAGTATACAGTATATATATATATATAACATATATACAGTATACCAGATTATTGTACCTATTTACATTGCATGCATACAGAATGCACATGTTTGCACATACTTAAGTTGCATAGAAGTATATGAAATACAAAAGTCTTTACCTGCTTGGCACATATTCATAAGGAATGCAGATGGAAGTGTTCTGTAAGCCTAGTAAATGAAATATGAACACATAACACGTTCAAAATTATCATGATTTCCTTTATCAACAGTACTTGCATAAAGTAATATTTAAAAAATGAATTGTATAGTTTCAGATTTATTATGAAATAATAACTTTCCTTAAAATGCACTCAATGATATGTCATGACTGTAATAGGAAAGACAGCAATGCAACTTCTGTCAAGGATCGAACCCAGAACCTGACACAGTAATGTCCCCTCTGTGTTTAAGGAATGGTGGCATAACTGACATGTATCAAACCCAGAGCATGTCCATGTAGAGTCCACTCTGTGACAGACTATCAATTGTAATCAGAATGGTGGCGACAAGGATCAAAACCAGAACCTGTCCAAGAAGAGTCCACTAGGTGACACACTATCAACTAAAACAAAAAATGGGCTGCATATTTGTTTGTCAATGGTAAAATCCTGGAACTGTCACACTACAGTCCTTTATGTGGCAGACTATTAGTTTAAGACCATCAAATCATAACACTGTTCAAGTAGTTCATGTCTTGAATTATGGATTTCTTTTCTTAAAATTCACATTTGTAATTTTAAAAAAGGTTCGTTTTTTTATACTATGCTATGGATGAATTTAGTTGTTGCATACACCAAATGCAAGCAAACCATCCACAAAGTTTGGTAACTGTAAATGAGAAAGTACTCAAGTTATTGTGCAGAAACCATCATTCTTCTCTCAGCCAATGACCTTCACCTTTGACGTTTGCGTCCAAGATCGATTTAGTTCTTATTAACCTCAATTACATGTTATGCCCAATCGTTGGTAACCTCTGATGATCTCAAGTTATTGTGCAGAATCAATTTGGTTCTTCAAAGATCTTGACCTTTGACCTTTGGATCCCATAATCGATAGGATTATTCCTTACCCTTACTGCAAGCCATCCACAGAGTTATTGTTATGAAACCATGACTTCTTTCAGTGACAGGGTCTTAAACGTTGGAGCCAGAAATCAATATGTTTCTACCTCAAGCCATCTACAAAGTTTGGTAAATGTGCCTGGTCGAAAGGACTCGGAATTATTTTGCACAATCCATTTTTCTTCTGTCAGTCGCAGTGATCTTGACCTTTGAACTTTCGAAATCATGTTCGAAATGGATATTCCTTACCCGAAATCATCCCATCCACACAAAGCTGTTCAAGGTGATGAATAGAAATAATGTGCGGAAACGAAAGTGGTAACCAGACAGACGATCGCATAACATAAAATAATAAATTTTGCCTTATGGCAGGCGTATGAAAAAGGAGACACAAATACTGTCTCTATCTACAATTTTTTTTAAATCTGCTTAACTGTGTGGGTAAAGTATTCGAAAAACAGGTCTTCAAATATTCGTATAAATATCCAACAGCCAACAACATAACTAGTCATTTGCAATCTGGTTTCACCCCCTAAAGATTCAATGGTTTTTCAACTATATGGCTTGTACAATATCATTAGCAAGGCCTTCGATAAAGTCAAATAAATCAAAGTAGTGTTTTCTGATATAGTTTAACATAAAGGCTTATTTTACAAACTAAGAAATATTCGCACTGTTGGCATAATGATGTGATGATTAAAAAATTACCTTTCTAATTGGACTCGAAATATGATAGAAGGTTGTACTCGAGTTAAACAACACGGCACTGTTTGCAGGCTCTAAAATATATACTTGGACTACATTTTTTTTTATATTTCATTACGTCGTCAGTGTCCAGCTTTTGACCAATGGCTATACTTCGTTATCAATTAATATCGAGAGATCAACGTAGGCTGCTGGTGTTCCAAACGAACACTTACATAAAGCAATTAGTCGGCCGATCCGATTTTAGTGCAAACATAACCTAAGAAACACTTTTATTTTTAATATTTATGACGTCGTCAATGTCAGACTTACAACTGATGATCATTCTTCGTTATCAATTAATATCGAGGGTCAGCTTAGGCCGCTGGTGTTCCAAACGAACACCGACATAAAGCAATTAGTCGGCCAATCAGATTTTAATGCAAAACATAACAGCATCAAAAACGACATCCTGAATAGCACAAAAGAAACATGACCAACCACATTTATTGAATGATACAGTTATTAATAATGTCAGTCCTCATCAATACTCGGGCTTAATTGGCAATAAAACACAGTCTTTGCAAACACGTGTTCTTTAATAACTACAAAAGAGTGAAGAATGACTGATACATTACGAAGGTTTAGATTTAAACTTGAGATGAAATCTTTATTTCTATTTTATAATATATCTTTTTGAATATGGTGATACATTTTTGGATAAATGAACTCAGCATAAAAAAAAGATAAAATAACATATATAAATTGAAGCACGAAAATTCCATTTTCTTTAGGTAGAGAGGATGAGAAGAGAAAATCTACGTCCTATTCTAGAATTCGAGAGAAACAACGGGATAGACTGCATTAAGGCGCTACGAACATAGAATGATAACAAGTTGTTATTCTGATTTTAAAATACACCAATGTTTATCTCTTAAACAGTAGAAGGCCTTAGTTTCATCAATTATCCAGCAGTTACGTAATATATAACGTCGTAACAAACAAACCTCCAAAGACATTTTCCGGCAGTAACTTTTATCAGAATTTGTTTTATTATTTTTACCAGTGTATAACTAAAGCTAATCTTCCCCATTTGAAAAACTGACAAAACCTTCATCGTATTCGTTAACGTTACACTTGAATAGGAAAGGAGAAAACGTCCCACCCAATTGCTAGCAAGGTGGTTCATTAGAACGCATTTTCCATTCAAGACTTCAACTAGTTTGTTGTAATGAAAATGTGATCTATTTAAAAATCATGGCCATTAACCCGTAATTATTCTCGAGGTGTAAACATTTTCTATTTGACTGGGCCAAATATATTGTTATTAGGAACCGAGCGATCGGCACATTGTACCAACATACATATATTTTTGTTACTAATGGGCAACGCCTTTATTCGCTCTGGTTATTTGAAGTGCATACAAAAAGAACGATGGTTCCAAATGTACACATATCTGACAGTCAATACACAAAAAGATTTTCTTCTCTTTCAAACGTTGTTTTATGATTATACATATTGTCTGTAAATGAATAACTCATAATAGATTAGATCAGATCGAATGAAATGCCAATCGTAAATAATTTTTTAATGATTTCATCGAAAGAAATGCCAATCCTTAATAATTATATCAATGACGGGATAAAAATTGTACAACAAAAGCAACACACAATTAGCAAAAAAGACATCAGTCTAATCTAAATGAAATCTTGAGCTTTCAACCAATGGGTTAATAAACCTGTTGTATGTACGTACCGTCAATTCTCGTCGGTTACTACTTCAAGCGACGACTGATTTTATTTTGAAAATCATCAACATTTTAGGTAACCAACGACCCCCAACACCAAAATATAAGACCAACTAAATGGTCATTTAATCGTTTTTTTTCCGCTGATGTAGAAATCACCCAATGTCATTGGGTGATTTCTACAACCTATTCAGCGGAAAAAAAACGAAAACCAAATTTTTCAAAATGCTGAAAAACTAAATAAACGAGCATATACGTTCACCTACGCCTTCTTTTTAAATACTTTGGAGTTCTTTTTACGAGAATATTGGTAAAAGTTGTGCGAATATATGCGGAAAACCCACAAATTACGTCTTTTTCAAAGGTCACCCATGCCAGCAAGAACAATAACTCTTTACCGTTACGTACAAAATGTCAACAATTACAACAATACGACATAATTGGGATTTAAAAAAACACACGAAAACTTGATTATATGAAAATGAGACGTTTATAGCAAGGAATCTGATTATAGAGACGTACTGTCATTCATGATACCAAACTTATTACAAAATATTTGTACGATGTTTGTTGTGTAATATATTTTCGATGTTAGAGACTCGACGGGAGAATCACCCACTGATTCAGTGATACTATTGATATGTATGTGATTGTGATCACTGGGATATTATCAGAGACACTGGTATTAAAATGAAGATGTTCATATTTCGTAGAGACGGAAAAGAGGTAATAAAACTAAAGTTAAATCATTTTTCAGAATTTTGAAGAATGAAAACAAATGCATTTATTGATTTAAAATTTAATGCCATTTTTTGTGAATATCAATTAGAATGTTGTCATCATAAGCCAATTAATAGAGAATCGATCTGTAGTATTTCTCCATTTAAACAAATAATCATAAAGATCTCTTGAGAACCAACTCGGTGTCAGTTTCTTCTCTATCTCTGATACCACTTTTTTTTTCTTTTGTCATTGATTTTATTTCATAGATATGAAAACTGACCAAATCTATCTTATGATAATTAAATTCTAAAATAGCAATTGTTATGTATTAAATTGTGATTTCAGATCAATGTATATATTTTTAAGAACACTAATGAATATGCACTATTGGTTGTAAGAGTAACATTCAATTTCAACTTGGTATGACTCATGATTATTTTATTTTATGCAAAAATGTTAGGGGTGGGTGGGTGTGATAACAAGGCACAGAAAGTCTTCAGAAGTACCTAGAACATAAAAAAGTGAATTTATTCTTGAAGCTGAATGTTAACAACACATTTATATATAAATTATAACCATATGTAAAAAAAAAAAATATGCAACTTTCAGCATGAAATAACATGAGGTCAAGAATTTTCAAAAAGTGACCAAAGACCAATATTATAAATGGCGGACGGTACATGTGTTTGAATGCTTCCTGTGAATTTATTTGAAAAGATAGCATAAAAATGGGTTCATTTTTTAAATCTGCACACTCAAATTAAACAGAAAACATTCCATTTTAACAGCAATATATAATTTCAACTTGTGTATGACTCAAAAATATAGTATTTACTGCAGAAATGTTGCGCGGGGGGGGGGGGGTGATAACAAGGCACAGGGGGGCTTCTGAATTACCTGGAACATACAAAAAGTCAATTTATTCTTAAAGCTGAATGTTCACAAAACATTTATATATAAAATATATGTAAAAAATATGCAAATTTCAGCTTGAAATAACATGAGGTCAGGAATTTTCAAAAATTGACAAAGACCAATATTACAAATTGTGCACGGTACATATGTTTGAATGCTTACTGTGAATTTATTTGAAATGATATCATAATGATGGGTTCATTTTTTAAATCTGCACACTCAAAGTATGCATAAAACATTCTATTTTTATATATTCTATAATTATGAAAAAAATCATCCCCTGCTGCTAGGTTAAGAGGACCTACAATTCAGGAATCACGGTACTATTAATGCTACTGGCTAGGATTGGTTGATAATGAAAGTTAGAACAAAGTAAAAGAATCTTTTGAGAGCATATCCTAGTTGGAACTGACAAAAATAGAGACATTGGGTTTTTTATTGATGGAATTTCTGTCTTTTTACAGACTTGCATTTGGAAGATTCATTACTGAAATCAACACCACTCTTTGGTGCGGAATTGAAAGCACATGTTTCAAACACATGTAGATATAGAAAATGCCGCAGGTTATACGGTTTTCTCTTCCCAATCATCAAAGATGTGGCTTATACTAATAAATATAAGTTGGATCATACAATTTAAGTGCATTTTTAACATGATGGTTTGTACATGCTTATAATGACGACTGCATTTAAAAGCGAGTCGTATGTGTCAAAGAATTAGGCGAAAATTGAATTTATTTCTTCTTGAATACAAACTAATTTCACCCTTTTTTTATTTCGTCGTACATGCGTTACCTGGGGTGAATAAGTGTTTTTCAAGGTAAGCGACGTGTAGCGATTTACATGTACCTGACTAGAAATCACTTGAAGTCAGGAACATTATAATCACGGGGTGCACGGGAATTTTGCCGGGAATTCTGCTCACCTATTTTAGGACATACAAGACAGAATATTTCTAAAAAGATTACGAGTCAAAAGTATCTTGTCAAAGGCGAGATAGCTCGTCATTCTTTCTCCTGCCAAAGGGGTGAGTGTTAAATTTATATTTCGTTTTATTGTGAATTTTATTCAGTTTATCATATCGTGTAATGATGCCTTTATTACAATGCAGATTTAAACCGTTGAATATTTGGAATTACTAGTCACTATTAGACTTTAAATGCAACAGCGTAATCTAAATTTTAGATTGTTTTCGAAACAACTATTATTAATTTGGTTTCTTTATTGTAGCTGAATATGACTGAATGTGATTGTGCCGTGATTTTGCTGTTATACTGTGCGATCAAATTGAGGTATCTGACTGTCTGTCAGATTGTCTGTCCGTCTATACGTTTGTATCTGGCGTGAACAGGAGGTCATGATGTCTGAGGATATCTGCAGAGATGTGTAAATATCCGGAAATCTAGAAGTCTAAATGTCCGAGTGTCGGAGCTGTCTAGAGGTGTAAACGTCCGGGGTAGCATCTAAGTGTTTGGGACCAGTGGTTCTAGTAGGTGCTGTATGCTGTCTGTACGTATAACTGTAGTGGATCCGTGAAGGGCAAGCGGCCGATAAAAGTATTGGGTCAACCCTAGGTATTCTGAGAAGCTGTGCGGCGATTCAACAGTTGGTGAATCGTACGGTTGTACAGGGTCGAGACGCATGTTTGTATTTCAATTGTGGTTACAATTGAATACATTGATATATTTACAGAGTTACTTTGAATCTCTGTAGTATTCCAAGGGATTACATGAATCTCAATAACAGTCAGTAACTTTATTTAAATACATGTATATGTTTGTACTTTTTGTCGCAATCCATACGTGCGATAATATAATTTGATGTTTGTATTTGTTATCGCAATTTATACGTGCGATAATATAATTTTGTAAAGGTTCCCTTGTATTTGAAACATTTGTGTAGTCCAGGAGGTTCCTTGGATCTGTGTTTATTTTGTATTAATATTTAATTTATTTTTAAATTGTGAATGGTTGTGAAGTGTGATCGTGGGTTGAACGCACGAGTTATTGTGTTGATACATCATTATTTTTCATTAATAATTTATTTCATAAATTTACATCTTTCACATATTGTGTTTGTGTTGTTCATTTAATCCACCAACCACTCGGTAACAATTCTGTTACAGTATGTATGTTCATGGAATAAGTTTTATAAACATTTTTTAATTTTTTTTTAAAACCGGAAGTGAATGTGACAATTGTTTCTGGGAGTGTCTAAACGAATGGGTTTGGGACGGCGTTGTCGATATATCTGGATCATGTCTGGATATCCTGGTTCATGAAGATACTTTGATCCGGACAGCACGTGTACGTCAGTTTTGGCCAATGGTTCCCATGAACGTACCATGAGTTTTGAATTAAAACGGCGCTTGAATTAAGCTGGCTGGGTTCCCGGGAAGGGAGGGGGGGGGGGTTGCTTACCAAGAGCTTCTACGGTAGTCACTAAAGCAGCTTAATAATAATAATAATAATAATAATAATAATAATAATAATAAATTTATAAAGGGTGACTCATTAGACAACGACTATTCTCCCTTGAGGCCCTCTTAATGAGAGTATAACAAATGCAAATTGTGTGAAGAAAGCAATAATTAGTGCTTATTTTAGCATGCTTAGTATTAAAATACTAAATTCCATTATCTATTAGAAACACATGCATGCTCATGATATCTCTTCTTAAATACTCTAATATTTTTAGCCGATTTTTACATGTAGTGGAAGTTTATTCCACAGAACTGTACCAGAGTATTGAAAACTGTTTGAATTGCTCTTTTCTTGGTTTGGGTACTACTGATATTAGGAAAGTCCAGTATATACTTAGCAAATTGGATCATGCAAAACATTTTCCCAGCTGAATGATTCTACTGCACAAATAGAAAAGGAGGCTGTTTTATTTTGTTTAGTTTTTCTCGGGGGGGGGGGGGGGGGGGAGAGAGTTTACCAAAGGAAAAAGAACGAGAGGCTTGTTCCCACACTATGGAATGAATATGGATAATGATAACCGTATGTATCCTAACATAACCGGTCGCGATCGATATCCAGCCAAATTAATGACAGCTTCATATAAAATGTGTTGTAATTGTAATGGAATTTTGAATCAGTCATTGAAGTAAATATTTTTAAAATCTAAAGAAAATTCTGTCAATAACTGTATGAAGTGTTAATAAAAGAATATAAGTGAAACAAAATTCTTTTATAAATGGACTGAAAAAAATGGACACAACTGGTATCAGTTTTCTAAATTAATATAAAATTATTAATTTAATACCATAAGTACGTTCTAACATCACTTGACTCGTGTTTACACAATCGTTACATCTCCAATTACCATCTGCAATCGCTTATAAGTCCGTTCCTAATGCAAACTATGTACAGGCCTAGTTCTGATGTGCAACGAGACGGCAGATCTGGGTCTGTGCAGTTTATTTGTTGAGATAAATAGAACAAATAACAGACAGATATGTCAGCTCAGTGTATGACGACAGATCAGGGTCTGTGTTATTTACAGTGGGATCGTACTTATAAGCGAGTACAACAAAATCCATATGGGTGTACACCGCATCACAGATCCATAAATCTTTTACATCGTTTAGCAACAGTGTTAACAATGCCCTTACATGTGGTATGAATAAGAAGACAGCACGACGAAGCTTTGCCATTCTGAAAGTCTTAGACCCTGCTGTGAAGTCTGGGAAACTTTCCATTCATTCATTTATGTCCGTTTCTACTAGTACCCAAGTGAAATGTGGAACATTTATTTTCTTGCCGTGGCTCTCACGAGTTTTAAAATGGAGCCCGACAAACCCATTTGAGAAGGTTCAAAGTTGAGTTTTGAAAAGTCAAAAGCATAACCGCATTCATTTATTTAATGTACCTTAATCACTTTGACCAAAGTGATACATTTCCGAAACTAGAACCGTGTTGATCATTTCTTTACTACTCTAAACTTATGCAATTTGTTTGTAACTGTATGAAAGAATCCGTATATTGTGGATGAACCTCTGTCCGCTCCAGAAAAGTGAGTTATATTTTAAAAATTATCAAAACTTTTGAATTGTGTTTATATATATATATATATATATTAGTAAGCATTTCCAACGACCATTGACCACTGAACTGTATTTAAAAACTACACTTTATCTATTGTAGCATACATAACTGTATATATAACCGCTCAGGTGGCCTGGTGGTTAGAGCGTCCGCCGCGGAAGCGGGAGGTCGTGGGTCCGATCCCCGGCCAAGTCATACCAAAGACTTACAAAAATGGTACTAACAGCTGCCTCGCTTGACGCTCAGCATTAAGTGGATAGTAATAGGACTGGTTGGCCTGGTGTCAGAATAATGTGACTGGGTACGATGCCCCAGTGCTAGACATCACTATAAACAGCCTCACTGCAGACATCGTAGCGATATGACTGAAAAATTGTTAAAGCTACGTTAAAAATCCATAAACAAAGAAACACATGTCTGGGAATACTGCAGATATGGTAAAACACATGGAGGAGGCATTTGTCTTGTACTGTACAACTCTACACTGTTGGTGGCCGAAAGATGTCACCAATAGTAACAATGTATGATTTAATATTCTGACATCGCTCCACAGTGTGCAGTCAATGAGTGAACTAGATGTTGACATGCTACGGTGTACAAACAACACATTTCTTCTTTAGTTCTATGTTAAAATGGAAATAGTGACTTCCAAAAAGTCTGTTTCAAAACATAAACACCCGTTTTCCACGTTACAGCATTTGTATTTGTATAATGATATTGCACTGGGATGCCAATGTCCTAAAATGGCAACACTGAAAACATATTTATCTACTTAGATAAATGTCCCAACCATTCACATTATCCTAACACCAGGCCGACCAGTCCTATCACGAACCAACTGAGCGCCAAGAGAGGCAGTTTTAACTACTATTTTTATAAGTCTTTGGTATGACTCGGCCGGGGTTCAAACCCGCGACCTTCCACATCCTAGGCGGACGCTCTTAACCACTAGACCACCTGAGCAGACCTAAAAACTGCAGATTGTTTTTCTAAATAAATAGTGATAAATGGAGAACCCAGTAATTTGTCATAGAATATTGTTTAAAAAAAAAACAACAGAAATTACTTTAGGAATAATGGCACTGATAGACTTTCAACCTGTGTTTTGTTTGGACTCTGGTAAAAAATTGTTTATAAATAAGTCATTTCAGCACAATACCAAATATATGATTTGTGACTGATTTCACACTATTTCTGATGGTGAAAAATAAACAAACGAATGTCAATATGACCTTACGTAGACTCCCTTAATTGAGGTCTCAATTAGTTTATATCTTCAGAAAACCTTTGAAGAGAGGGTTGAAATATGTTGGACCTTGAAGAGTAAATATGTTCATCGTTAGTAATTATCAAGTTGAACTCACAGCAATGGACAAATGCCGTTTATATGGTTTCTTCAGTTATAATTAAAATGTGAAACTAACTTGGTTCCCACAAATGCAAAGTTTACACTACCAGATTCCATATGGGTTGATGGTTTGAAATAAGACTCTCTCATGCCACGGTCTTCGAAAATTCCATCGAAAACACACGAGTGATCTTGTTAACAAATTACTTTATGGCCAATAAATTCTTTTACCACTGGACATTTCTGACCTTTACACCGACGCTAGACAGGTGGGAGATTTTGTTGTTATATTTTCATATGATTGGAATGACCTTTGTGTACTGAATTATAAGATGCATTCATAGTGCAAAACTTGGCAGCCCATAATCCAAGTGGTTTTAGATGAGTTTGGGGGTGTATTCTATGACCTATGACCCTATCTGGATAAAACTTCTGGGAAACCCCTTGAAATGGATGACAAGTGGTGAAACGTGAGATGCTTGTGCAAGCAGTAGCTGTCACTCCGCTGTTGAGGGAGTAGCAGTAGTGCCCATGTACATGTAGAAGGAGATGGTCAGTTGGAAAAGAACCAGACGTCTATCTGACAGTTGTCAATATTAACTTCACCATCGTGGATGAAAATTAACCAGACAAATTCAGATAATAATGTACTCTTATGAAATTCTGAGTTACTCTGAACTGATAAAACGATTTCAAAGGATTTCTAACCTTTGAAAAAGACAATGATGTTAACTGGGAATAATAGTAATGTATAGTTAATTAGTTTTCCTCAAGTTTTATTTTTCCTATATTTGTGAGCAACTACTTCCACACAAACATTAAAATATTCTTACAATTTTTAGAATAATTGTTATGTTTTTGTGTTGCTTTTATTTTTAATTTTTAATGTAGCTTTAACAATTTGAGTCGTATCGCTACGATGTCTGCAGTGAGGCAGTTTACAGTGATGTCCCCACCCAGTCATATTATCCTGACACCAGGCAGACCAGTCCTAACACTAACCTCTTAATGCTGAGCGCCAAATGAGGCAGCTGTAAGTACCATTTTTATAAGTCTTTGGTATGAACCAGTGCAATAATAAAATATTAATAAAACGTAATATTCGCTCGAAGCAGGATAGATTCATATCACTACTTCTACGTTTACCCAAAGCCTATTCTATATTCATTTACGTACAAAAATATTTCCTAATGTATACAAAATATGAAATTAAAGACCTTTCCATCATGATGATGACGATGATGATGATGACGATGAAATTGATGGCTTTGTTTTCCTGTCTAGGAACTGGCAAAATTCTTCTCCAGGAAGACATTTTGTATTTATTTATAGGTTAAAAAATAGTTTAAGATAAAATTTTAATGTAACGTGGCTTACATGGTTTAAATATATTTTAAACCAATCAATATTGTGCACACAACTTGCTGCGTACATGAATATTTGTACGAAAAAAATATTTTGTCCAATTTTAAATTGTAGACCTTTCCAAATTTTACCCAAACCCCAATCGACATTCATTTTTTCAACAATAAAAAGTATTTCTTGTGTGTTGTGATTTAGATTTTTTTTTAAATTTTTAATCTTATCGCTATGAATTGATGACTGCAGTGTGGCAGTGCATAGTGATTTCCAGCACTGGGGCATCATGCCGCAGACATGTAGTATAATGCCCCACCCAGTCACATTATCCTGACACCAGAGGCGTAGCGAGGCGGGGGCGGGGGTACATATGTCCCCGGGCGCCAAGGTACAGGGGCGCCAAAATGAGGCTTGCAACGTTACATTATAATAAGAAAACGAGGGTAATAAATCTGTCACAAGATCGCTGGGGCGCCAATTTTATAATTTGTCCCCGGGCGCAAAATATCATCGCTACGCCTCTGCCTGACACTAACCCAACTAGTCTTAACACGAACCTCTTAATGCTGAGCGCCAAGCCAGACAGCTGTAAACATCATTTTTATAAGTCTTTGGTATAACTCTTCCGGGAATCAAACCCACGACCTCCCGCATCCGAGACAGACGCTCTAACAACTAGGCCACCCAAGTAGTCGAAAGGCTTTCCCTAATGTAACCAAAAATTGAAATTGTAGACCTTCCCATCATTTACCCAAAGCCCATTCTACATTCATTTACGTAATAAAATCTTTCCTAACATATAGAAAATATGAAATTGTGGACTTATTTCGTGACCTGAAATTAAAACTTGAACCATGTTTAAGGGATTTTACGTCAGTTATTTTTAGATCAGAATTCAGCGACTAAATTACATTTTTTTAAACTACAAATACTACTTATAAAACAGATACTAACATACTTTTAGGTACTAAGTACTTGTCCCAGCTAGTAATGACACACGTGCATAGTTATTTAAAGGTATCAACCCTCCAAGAATAATTTTGAACGTGAACAGCGTGAAGAAATTCGATGAGGTACAACCAGTCAAAATCTTTGGCTTTTTTAGGCTGTGTAGTTTATATAGCAAACTTTCAATTAATACATATTCCAGGTTTTATGTGCTACTGTACCATACTATTTTATTTAATATTTTTTACATAATTTTAACATCTTTACATTTTGTATTGAAACTTCTTGAGTTTACAATATTTGAAATCTTACTAATTTTTTGTGCAATTCATTTTCTTAAAGTTTACCTTTAGTTGGCTCTATGTAATCACTATCGTGCTGATGTGTCATACAAAGCTACCGCGTACATATATCAGACTGTGAGTATTCAAAGTAGTAGCTTCTATATTTGACTCGCAGTTACCGTATATTTGAAATACTTCATTCCTGACTGTGGGAATGTCCGACACAAAGTTTTCCCACCCAATGTACCATAATACTGCTAATATCACACTAAACCTGAACGACTCACATTACTAATTATAGGCGGAAATGGGCGAAGATAAAATAAGAGTATAAACGGGCTTGGATGGACATATTGGTTGATAACGTAAAGTCAGCTAATAATAAAAGGAATCATTAAAAAAAAAAGCTTATATTAGTTGTAACCGATTTTTTTTTTATATAGAGATATTATTCTATGGGTGGAATTTCAGTTCTTTGATAGACTTCACTTGGAACATTTATTACTGAAATTTAAACCGAATTCTTTAGGAGCGGAATTGAAAACATGTTTCGCACACATGTACAATGGATTTATACTGAGAAATAAAGCTCTAATAATTAATGATCATTTAGAAATTAACATAACTTAATTTTGACACCATGGTGTTTCCTTGGGATTACTGTGGAAGCTTCACCGGCCGAGTCATACCAAAGACTTACAAAAATAGTACTAACGGCTGCCTTGTACTACATTTCTGCGGCATGATGCCCCAGTGCTAGACATCTGCCTCACTGCATACATCGTAGCAATATGACTGAAAAATTGTTAAAGCTACATTAAAAATCATAATCAAACAAACAAACTGGGAGATAATTAGTACCCAAGTCCCGAAAGCTCTTCCCTTGGCAATAGTTGATAATTATATAAACTGGGACTAAACATGATTGACGGGCTTTTCAGTAGAAGACAACTTGCGTGAAACAAATGTAAATGTGTTGTTTATGATGAAAAACGGGAGGAATGGTGACCATTTTGCTCACATAAATTTAACAACAAAACTGGGGGGGGGGGGGGTGCTTCACAAGATTATGTTACACAGCTGCAATGTCAGAAAGACCGATAACAATACAAACTATAATTGGACAGTACCCTGTAAACATTTGCATCTTTAACTGTTTTAGTTGCGTTCACAAGGTTCAATCACCCCTTCATCCCGGTGTTCTTAGGATTTTATATTAAGATTGTTTACATCCGAATTATTTATTCTTATCTTAACATCTTTAGTTCAATCAGTTTTTTTTAGTTGTTTCCGTTAAAATTTGTGAGGATTTATTTATTAAATTTATTCACTGAAATTACAAAGTTTTCACTCATATTTCTGGACTAAATCGTTTTTGAGGGATTATTGTGATTTCGTTCAAGGACATTCTGGATTATATCAATGTAATATATCAAGACTGCTTGTACATCAACTATTCCAGACTATTAGTAACTAAGACTGAAATCTTTTTGGAACACCACTAGAATTCATTCGGAACATGCTACACTTTTGTACTGCTTGAACTTAGATTGCATTGGGCCCCGAGTGACCGAGTGGTCTAAAGCACTCTTCGTTACGCATCACTGCCATCTAACCTGTCTGCGTGGGTTCGAGTCTCAGATTCGGCCAATGTGGAGATGTGAGAAAGCTTTCCAGTAGCTTCTCGTGGGTCGGTAGTTTTTTTCCGCGAGTTTCACCCGGGTTCTTCCTCCACCATTAATACTGGCCGCCATGTATTGCCTATCGTGTGCTGAAAAATGACTTTAAGCCCTACAACAACAACTCAGATTATATATATATATATATATATATATATATATATATATATATATATATATATATATATATATATATCTGGATTATCAACCATCCTGGTTGCAAGGTGCTCTTTTCCAACTGTACAATATGGGTAGGGAACTACTTTCCTTCAGATACAAAAAATAAAACCAAACCAAAATACGTATCGGGTTTTCTTCTCATGAGATCAACCAATATTCCCATTTTTCTGTGTCAGGTACAATCTATCAAAATTCAACAGAACTAGCTATGGTCATTTCGCACCTAATACACACTCACAACACTATTAAGTATATCAATCAAAATTCAACAGAACTAGCTATGGTCATTTCGCACCTAATACACACTCACAACACTATTAATTATGAATTTATGTCTTCTTTAGCTGCTCTAGCATTCCAACTGAGACCATGATATATGTAAACCTCTCTGATATCTAGCATTCCAACTGAGACCACAACTAAGCCTCTCTGATATTATTACTGTCAGAGACCATGATATATGTAAGCCTCTCTGATATTATTACTGTCAGAGACCATGATATATGTAAACCTCTCAGATATCTAGCATTCCAACTGAGACCATGATATATGTAAACCTCTCTGATATTATTACTGTCAGAGACCATGATATATGTAAACCTCTCTGATATTATTACTGTCAGCTGTGGTGATAAATTTACATATTTTCACAATTTGTATCAAAGAAATCGTGCCCTACATGATTCCTATTATATACAAATCAACTAAATCTGATCTCAGTCATAATATGTGACATTCTTACCATAAAATAATGATAGAACATGTACAATTATATTCTGAACCCAAAGAAAAATTGAAGTATGAATAAATTCAACAATTAACTGCAAGCTTATATCAAGCAATATATTGTATGAAATTGAAACTAACCTTGTGCTTTATTCGAGCCCCCACTTTCTAACATCTGAGAATTTCCTGTTTCTTCGATGACTCAGTGTCCCATACATTTCTAGACCCCCTTGTCCCTTGGAAGATTTGTTTAACAGGAGTACTCTAAGCCTAACATGACTCCCACCTCCCAGCAGAAAAACTTGGACTGACTAATATTGCAAGGAAGATGTTATTTTAAACCATGATTTCCATGAAAACACATCCTCATCACATTGCTTATCCAATCAGGATTACTACTTTATCTGCAAAAAATGTGCCACTCCGTTGAAGTCCGAATAAACCTCGCTAGTCTGCCTTCTTTAATAACTTATCTGAAAAATGTCTTTTTATGACACTTGTTCCAATAAACCCCTGATTCACATTGCTATCATTGCACTCTATCATTGCACTCTATCATTCTCTAACCATTAATTGAGTGAACCCTAATTAAAATTCAATTCATGCCCCAAGATTAACAGATTACATCCTTTAAAGTAAACAATTTATGGCAAGTCTAACTCTTACATCAAACTTAATGTTTACATGTCACACTGACTCGACATAATGTACAGCGAAATTATCTCTACAAAATAATGCCCCCTTACAGCAACTGACATTCTAATGGTTACAAAAACATGAAATTTTTTCAGTCCCTGACAGTTTAACTTATTATAAGAAGATCTCAATTTTCATCTGAAACTCAAACAAAAATTGTGAGAGCAAAGTGATTTGATGATATGAGTCAAACTGTACTCAGAATATTTTGCCATACACTGCATCAAGAAGAGTGATAACTATTTTATAAGATAGGCACATCTTCAGGCGATGACCATAATATTATCTATGTTTCAAGGTAAACCATTAAAAGCTGATACTAACAAGCCTCTGTGCTAAATGGTTACAATAAATTTATCTGAAAGACAAAAAGGATAATAACTCTAACAAGAAAGATGAAAGCAAATCAATTTCTTGATATGTGCATATTCAGATCAGAACCACAACAGTTACCATTTCATAGTGGTCCAATAAAATCTGTAGAACTAGTAAAATTCACAAGATTGTGCCATACACTGCATTCAAATACAAGTAAAATATGGCAATGACTGTATCAAAAATTGTGGAAGCAAATTAAGTTGTTGATATGTGCATATTCAGATCACAACCATAATAGTTACTGTTTAATCGTGGTCCTGTAAAGACTACGTCAAAAAAGGGAAATAACTCTTCAGAAAACTGCATGAGCAAAGAGAGTCATTTCCATCATGAGGTGATGCTTTAAATATACAGTCTGATGGCAATCCATCATAAACTGTGACTATTCATGCTGACAAGATTGTGTGCAAGAAAGAATGATGGACAGATGGAGTGACACAAAATTTCCTGCAAAACAGATAAACATGTAAAATTCTCAATCAAAATTTATGTAATATTTCAGTTTATAATTTGAACCAACTAAAATAAGAACTTACATCTATCAACTGCAGAACAAAAAAGGCTAGGTCCCAAAAATTCAGAAGTTTATAAAAGATTGAATTACATGAAAAATTTTCCAACTAATTTAATCAGGTCATCTAAATGCAATGCAAATTAGAACAGCCAATTTCATCTGTCTAACTTGAGTGGATTTTTCTAAAATGTGCTAGCAATGTTTACATGCTAATACAGTTTTATAAAAAAAAGTCTATGCTCAAATTTTTTTTACAAAAGCAAACATTTCTAAAATTGATTTAATAATCTGACAACTCTACCTGGTCACCGACATAATAAGTAAAAATTGATTTAATAATCTGACAACTCTACCTGGTCATCAACATAACAAGACATTGACATGTCTACCAAATTTTACCTTTCTACCTCTTTATTTTTACATAACTGTGCTTACAAGGTTTTTATCAAATGAACAAAAGTCTAAAATAAGTTAAGTTAAACAAATGTGTTTATAAAAAAGAAATTGGTGCAATACCCTGAAAATAGAACTATGCCATCCACCTATAACTAGAATGATATGAAAACATTTCTGGGTCCAAAACTAATACTTTTTCTGCTAACATACAAAAACGGATTAAGGCTGGTCTTAAAGATATCCATACAAACAACAGCAAAACAATGTCCCCATCACTTAAGGGGAGAGGATGAAGAATGAAAATACTAAGAAAAAGAAAGAAGAAAAAAATAAAACAATCCAGATGGTATCTGAGTTAGCTATGATAACTGATAATATGGTACATCACAAATCTCAAAGTACCGTACTTAAAGTTATTAGTGAACAAAAACAAAACTATAAGTATGACTCACAAAGCAGGAAGAAAATGTTGTAAAAAAACACCCTTTCCTTCCAAATACAGACAAAGGAAGCTGCTAATCTGTCTACAATTACACAGAAACAGATAGAAAATCTATTAATACCAAACAATGTGGCATTAATTTGGGCATTAAATGGCATTAATTTGGGCATTAAATGGCATTAATTTGGGCAATACAATCTGTACCATCTTATAAGTCCAATCTAACTGCAAACATCAAAGATCCTCATATGCCATTGGATGATGTGCATCCAGATCAGGGTCTATAATATTTGTTCTACTGACTAATCCTAACAAACTGAATAGACCCAGATCTGTCAGTACATCATGTGATGCTAGATCTGGGTCTGAACAGTTTGCAGTTAGAGTTGTCCTATAAGTAAGTACATATGGTACAAAGTCAACTATCTACTGTGTATCTTTTAATTGGAAATGAGGTGATATTTGATGTAATTAGTGATGGGAATCGGTCAGAAATTCATAATCGATAATCGGTTCCCCTTAACCAACTGATCATTGATTATAATCGGTTACTAAGAGCAAATTTAAATTTTTGTTAAACAGTTATATCTTTGATCAAGAGTTCAATATGTTTATAAATGTACAGGAGGAATCTATTTTAATGACATGACTTTAACCTGACAATAATATTTCATTTTGTGTTACTTTTCTTCTACAACTTTGTTTTATGAACGCAACTTTTAATGGCTGATCAGACATATGTAACTAAAATACTGCTACAATCCCCCCCCCCCAAAATTCTTTCGTTAACATGTGAATCGGTCAGAAATAATAATTAAAATATAGAAGGACATGTTTTTCTTGTTTGTCATTGTTTATAAATACTACAAAAGATGTTGCACTTTTAACTGAAACAAATCAACAAAATGTGTTTAAATTTATTAACTCAATAATTTAACAACTTGACCATGCAATAATGACCATTTGTTCCTAATTATGAATCATAAGGTTTCATATTTGTAGTTGTGAAGGGAATTAATAAATTTCAGGTCAACTTTAGTGGCTGGGAGTTTTACTAACCTTTATGCTTTGCATATACTTAAAAAGTAGTCTCCCTTTACACACAATCGATTATGGAGTTCACAATCGATTATCTGCTCAACCAACTGATGATCGATTATAATCGATAATCGGAACAACACTAGATGTAATACAAAATGTTATGCTATATTTACTCACTTATAAGTTAAGTCTAACTGCAAAAATTGAAGACCATAATCTGCTGAAACATCCTTGTCTATGTTATATGTTCTATTGATTACTGATGAGAAACCACATGGACCCAGATGTCAGCAATTTATTCAGTTTTCAGTTTGATCCAACATAAAGGTCAGCATACATGGAAATAGCAACTAAAAGAATCCTTTCCTACACCATAATTAACAATTCATGTTTACAAATTTCTAATTGCAAATCCAATCTATTAATCCATGAACCCCATCTTGTCAGCCTCAACATCCACACCTTGATATAATCTCTGATAACTTGTATCTGTTTTTATCAATATAACATAATTGCATTTTATTTTGCAACTGTAGTATTACATGTAGTTAACATTTTAATTGATTCCTTTTTAATATAAATCAAATCTGAAAAGATCTTCTGTGTAAAGTACATTGCTATTGAAAAGATTGAGTAAAATATATTGCTATTAAAAATATCTGTGTAAAGTATATTTCTATTAAACCATCTGTGTTAAGTACATTGCCATGGAAAAGATTGTTTGTGTAAAGTATATTGCTATTGAAGAGAATGCACAATATATATGTGTACATATTTGCTTTTTGCTTAGTCTTTGCTTGGTTCTTTCCAGGAGTTTACCGGTTTCTTACTCCACCAATAATACTGGCCACCATGTATAACCTATCTTGTGCTGAAAAATGGCATTAAACCCTAGAACAACAACTTGTAAAATGAAACCCTTGTTATCAAATTGCTATTAATCTACAAAATAAGAATGAGTACGGTAAAACCCCGTAAAGTGAAACTTTCCTTTTTACAAACTGCTATTGATCTGAAGAAAGAAAGAAAGAAAGAAAGAAAGAAAGAAAGAAAGAAAGAAAGAAAGAAAGAAAGAAAGAAAGAAAGAAAGTGTAAAGAATAATGATGTGAAACTGCATTAACTTCACAATGCATGCAGACCATTGTAGAAATGTGGAGCCTAAATGTCACCCCAAAAAATATTACCAGAAGTTCTTTTATTCAATCTGTCAAAAAAGAATAACAGGTGTCTGTCTCATCTTCTTAACTGCCCACAGGCAGGTCATTATCATTCACTGGGATCATATCAAAATCATTCCAACCAACACACCTGGCAGCTATAGTATGGCCTTTCTGGCTGACACAGGTCCAGAATATTACTGCTGTCTTTTAAGATGATGTAATATTACACAGAGATGAAAAGAACTGCATTAAAATGTGATAAATCAATGGATAAATCAATGTGATAAATCCTTCAGAAGAAAACATTACTCTAGTACTTCTAGTGTCACAGTGGATTTTAAAATGAATGCCATATGTACCTGTATAGCACTGCAAAATGGACATCTTGTTCATTTATTGGCATGTGAACAAAAACCTTAACATTAGAGTTGTTGACCATGATACCAATGTTGATAGACAATATCATACCTGAAATTTCTTTAACTGTTTCCAAAACAAGGCAAGAAAACAAAAGAACTGTTCCTATACAGAATTCATATTTTAATAGTCAGCATTGGAAAAGCCAATAAATTAAAAGTTCCTAATTGTAACTTTACTGAACACTAAAATCACTGACATTTTCAAAACAAAGAAATAATTGAATTTGTAGTCTAGATATGGTTTTGACTGAATTGAAGTCTATCCATGATTTTCACAGAATTTCATAGCTTATCAATGGTTTTCACACAATTTCATAGCCAATCCATGGTTTTCACACAATTTCATAGCATATCTATGGTTTTCAAACAATTTCATAGCTTATCCATGGTTTTCACATAATTTCAAAGCCTATCCATGGTTTTCACATAATTTCAAAGCCAATCCATGGTTTTCACACAATTTAATAGCCAATCCATGGTTTTCACACAATTTCATAGGCAATCCATGGTTTTCAAACAATTTCATAGCCAATCCATGGTTTTCACATAACTTCAAAGCATATCTATGGTTTTCACACAATTTCATAGCTTATCCATGGTTTTCACACAATTTCATAGCTTATCCATGGATTTCTTACAATTTCATAGCCAATCCATGGTTTTCACGCAATTTCAAAGCCAATCCATAGTTTCACACAATTTCATAGCCTATCCATGGTTTTCACACAATTTCATAGCCAATCCATAGTTTTCACACAATTTCAAAGCCAATCCATGGTTTTCACATAATTTCAAAGCCAATCCATGGTTTTCACACAATTTCATAGCCTATCTATGGTTTTCACACAATTTCATTGCCTATCTATGGTTTTCACACAATTTCAAAGCTTATCCATGGTTTTCACACAATTTCATAGCTTATCCATGGTTTTCTTACAATTTCATAGCCAATCCATGGTTTTCACACAATTTCATAGCCTATCCATGGTTTTCACACAATTTCATAGCCTATCTATGGTTTTCAAACAATTTCAAAGCCAATCCATGGTTTTCACACAATTTCATAGGCAATCCATGGTTTTCAAACAATTTCAAAGCCAATCCATGGCTTTCACACAATTTCATTGCCTATCTATGGTTTTCACACAATTTCAAAGCTTATCCATGGTTTTCACACAATTTCATAGCTTATCCATGCTTTTCTTACAATTTCATAGCCAATCCATGGTTTTCACACAATTTCATAGCCTATCCATGGTTTTCACACAATTTCATAGCCTATCTATGGTTTTCACACAATTTCATAGCCTATCTATGGTTTTCACACAATTTCATAGCCTATCTATGGTTTTCAAACAATTTCAAAGCCAATCCATGGTTTTCATACAATTTCATAGGCAATCCATGGTTTTCAAACAATTTCAAAGCCAATCCATGGTTTTCACACAATTTCATAGCCAATCCATGGTTTTCACACAATTTCAAAGCCAATCCATGGTTTTCACACAATTTCATAGCCTATCTATGGTTTTCACACAATTTCATAGCTTATCAATGGTTTTCAAACAATTTCATAGCTTATCCATGGTTTTCTTACAATTTCATAGCCAATCCATGGTTTTCACATAACTTCAAAGCCTATCTATGGTTTTCACACAATTTCATAGCTTATCCATGGTTTTCACACAATTTCATAGCTTATCCATGGATTTCTTACAATTTCATAGCCAATCCATGGTTTTCACACAATTTCAAAGCCAATCCATAGTTTCACACAATTTCATAGCCTATCCATGGTTTTCACACAATTTCATAGCCAATCCATAGTTTTCACATAATTTCAAAGCCAATCCATGGTTTTCACATAATTTCAAAGCCAATCCATGGTTTTCACACAATTTCAAAGCCAATCCATGGTTTTCACACAATTTCATAGCCTATCTATGGTTTTCACACAATTTCATAGCCTATCTATGGTTTTCACACAATTTCATAGCTTATCCATGGTTTTCACACAATTTCATAGCTTATCCATGGTTTTCTTACAATTTCATAGCCAATCCATGGTTTTCACACAATTTCATAGCCTATCCATGGTTTTCACACAATTTCAAAGCCTATCTATGGTTTTCAAACAATTTCAAAGCCAATCCATGGTTTTCACACAATTTCATAGGCAATCCATGGTTTTCAAACAATTTCATAGCCAATCCATGGTTTTCACACAATTTCATAGCCAATCCATGGTTTTCACACAATTTCAAAGCCAATCCATGGTTTTCACACAATTTCATAGCCTATCTATGGTTTTCACACAATTTCATAGCCTATCTATGGTTTTCACACAATTTCATAGCTTATCAATGGTTTTCAAACAATTTCATAGCTTATCCATGGTTTTCTTACAATTTCATAGCCAATCCATAGTTTCACACAATTTCAAAGCCAATCCATGGTTTTCACACAATTTCATAGCCTATCTATGGTTTTCACACAATTTCATAGCCTATCTATGGTTTTCACACAATTTCATAGCTTATCAATGGTTTTCAAACAATTTCATAGCTTATCCATGGTTTTCTTACAATTTCATAGCCAATCCATAGTTTCACACAATTTCAAAGCCAATCCATGGTTTTCACATAATTTCATAGCCTATCCATGGTTTTCACACAATTTCATAGCCAATCCATGGTTTTCACATAATTTCAAAGCCAATCCATGGTTTTCACATAATTTCAAAGCCAATCCATGGTTTTCACACAATTTCATAGCCTATCTATGGTTTTCAAACAATTTCAAAGCCAATCCATGGTTTTCACAAAATTTCATAGTCAATCCATGGTTTTCAAACAATTTCAAAGCCAATCCATGGTTTTCACACAATTTCATAGCCAATCCATGGTTTTCACACAATTTCAAAGCCAATCCATGGTTTTCACACAATTTCATAGCCTATCTATGGTTTTCACATAATTTCATAGCTTATCCATGGTTTTCACACAATTTCATAGCCAATCCATGGTTTTCACACAATTTCAAAGCCAATCCATGGTTTTCACACAATTTCATAGCCTATCTATGGTTTTCACACAATTTCATAGCCAATCCATGGTTTTCACACAATTTCAAAGCCAATCCATGGTTTTCACACAATTTCATAGCCAATCCATGGTTTTCACACAATTTCATAGCCTATCTATGGTTTTCACACAATTTCATAGCCTATCTATGGTTTTCAGACAATTTCATAGCTTATCCATGGTTTTCACACAATTTCATAACCTATCTTTTACATAATTTGCAGCTCAACCATAGTTCTAACTGAATATTCTGAATGAATTTATAGGCAATGCATGATTTTAACTGAATTCATAGGTAATGCATGATTTTGACTGAATTCAAATGTAATAAATGATTTTAACTGAATGTATAGTATTGCATGATTTTTATTGAATTCATAAGCAATATGATTTTAACTGAATTCATAGATAATGCATGATTTGACTGAAATTCAAATGATTTTAACTGAATGTACAGGTATTGCATGATTTTTATTGAATTCATAAGCAATATGATTTTAACTGAATTCATAGATAATGCATGATTTTGACTGAATTCAAAGGCAATAAATGATTTTAGCTGAATCTATAGGTATTGCATGATTTTGATTGAATTCATAAACAATATATGATTCTGACTGAGTGTATTGCCATTTCATGGCTTTGAATGAAATTGTATTTCAAAACTGAAAGCAATTGTAAGAACCAAAAAGTACAACCATTGTGTTCTCAGACGAAAATTTGCTTTTCTTCAAAAGAGACAGACACATGACTCAGTTTCCTGCAAGCTCTAAAATTTTGGTGCAACACTAAAAAGTTTATCTTTCAATTCTGATTTCGACAACAAGCATAATTTTAAAAGTTTTGTGAATGGTGTTCATGATCCTTTTCAATTCATCATGGCAGAATAATGACTATTCTGAGTTCTGTATCTTCACTATGGTAAATACTTACTAGAAAGTCAAATCCAACTGAAAACTGCATAAATTCAGTTACAGCCATCCCACATGATGCCCCCCCCCTTCCCATAGTATATCTTTAGCCACACACACACACACCACCCTAAGAATACCTTTGGCCCTGTTATATGTGGGTAATAGCACCCCCACCCCCAGCCCAATCCCTCCACTATCCAAGATTTAATGTTAAACACAGCTATATAAATAGCCCTTCCTTGTTTGCACCTCCAGATCATATCTAGGCGTTGTGACACTTTAGTGAAGGATTTCATCTTGTCAACCAGGCTTACTTACAAGGCTTGAATTGGCCTTTGGCAACAAAGAAATCAACATCAAACAGTTGGGGGTGGGGGGTCAGGTCACCTTCCAAGGCTCGAATTGGCTTTTGGCAATTAAAAAAATAATGTTTCCAAGACCCCCACAGTGTGAAGGAGGTGGAGATTAAGCCTTTTTTTAAAACAGCTGACCTTCCCATTCCACCCTCGCTGCTTGGATATCATCATCAATATCAAATAACAACGTATAGTATTGTCCACTATTCCTACTTAATTTCTTTTGAATTTTTTTTACCATATACACTTACATGTCTTTCAGATCCAACCGCAAACTGCACAGACCGAGATCTGCCATTACAGAATCTGTGTCTCGGCAGTTTGTTAGAAGTGATCAGTAGAACAAAAAACAAAACACCCTGACAGCTCAGTTTATTAGAAGTGATCAGTAGAAAAAAAAACAAAACACCCTGACAGCTCCGTTAGAAGTGATCAGTAGAACAAAAAACAAAACACCCTGACAGCTCCGTTAGAAGTGATCAGTAGAACAAAAAACAAAAAACCCTGACAGCTCCATTTATTAGAAGTGATCAGTAGAACAAAAAACAAAAAACCCTGACAGCTCCGTTTATTAGAAGTGATCAGTTGAACAAAAAACAAAAATCCCTGACAGCTCCGTTAGAAGTGATCAGTAGATCAAAAAACAAAAAACCCTGACAGCTCTGTTTATTAGAAGTGATCAGTAGAACAAAAAACAAAAAACCCTGACAGCTCCGTTTATTAGAAGTGATCAGTTGAACAAAAAACAAAAATCCCTGACAGCTCCGTTAGAAGTGATCAGTAGAACAAAAAACAAAAAACCCTGACAGCTCCGTTAGAAGTGATCAGTAGATCAAAAAACAAAAAACCCTGACAGCTCTGTTTATTAGAAGTGATCAGTAGAACAAAAAACAAAAATCCCTGACAGCTCTGTTTATTAGGTGATAAACATGGATTTTATTTTTAAACTGCTGACAAAAGTATTGGTATTTAAAAATATATGAAGTCACCTTGACTTATTTAGAAATAAAACAAAACATTCCTGATTCAGATACATGTACATTGTTTAATTATTCTAAAGTAAATGGAGTTATATTTTTAATGCCTTACTATTCTACTTGAAACAATTCCAACTGAAGGTAGTTACTGGTTAACTGTCGAACTGGCCATAAATTCTGGCCCTGAAAAAAAAAATTCTATTGGTTGTCCTTGGGCAATTCTGAGTCTTGCAAAAGAGACTAATTGGGTTCTTAAATGAGAGGGCTGCTATCTTAAAGGAAACAGGCAATTTATCTACTGATTAAATCATTACTAGAGACCCTAGTAATGGTTTCTAACTCCACTTCACTATCTGTAAATAAGTAAACACAGAATGGAGTAGGCAATTCAAATGTCTCACAAATCACAATGACAATCAGAAAATTTTGATGATTGATATATGTGCAATTTAAAGTTCATTCCCTATTTTTCTCTGAAAGAAGGAAGTTAATGTAAAGAGATAATAAAAGCACATTAGTATAGCTGCTCACAAAATTACCATGGTGATAGATTGGATCACTCATTTTCTGTTTAATTTTAGTCTATTATCAACAAACTTGACCAGACTGATAAATATTGTAGATCTTTCACCCAACTGAGAACTTCTCATTGTTTACTTTAACAAACATAATTTTCTGTTCTTATAACATTGTCACTATTGATTAATATTATTTTCATGACTAAATCTGTCTCTCTCTCTCTCTCTCTCTGTCTCTCTTCTACACACACACACACACACACACACACACACACAAAGAACTACAAATATACACAAAACAGAACAGATAGTGTTATCGCAAGATTCTACTGGAGAATGCCTAATAATATTAACAATGTTTTTATCTACATAAAAAAAAAAGCATTATCATACAGGTTAGAGAATGTTAATTATTACTACATGGACATTCAGACCCAGTACAACCAAGTTCTCTAACCTGTATGTAAATTACACATATATCTATATATGAAATGTTTGTATACACACAAAAAACTATCTTCATGAAAAATAATTATTTAACTTTAGACATTTTAAAAACTTGTCTGAGGCCATATTTATGGCACAAACTTACCTTAATAATTTTGACTGGCTTCTAAATGAATAATATCTGATCAGGGCACATTAGAACTTAGTCCATCTGATGGGAACACATCAGGCCTTAGTCCATTTAATGAAGAGACATTAGGCCTTAGTCCATTTAATGGGGAGACATTAGGCCTTAGTCCATCTAATGGAGAGATATCATGACTTCATCCATTTAAAGGGGAGAAATTAGGTTTTAGTCCATCTAATGGAGAGACATCAGGCCTTAGTCCATTTAATGGGGAGACATTAGGCCTTAGTCCATCTAATGGAGAGATATCATGACTTCATCCATTTAAAGGGGAGAAATTAGGTTTTAGTCCATCTAATGGAGAGACATCAGGCCTTAGTCCATTTAATGGGGAGACATTAGGCCTTAGTCCATCTAATGGAGAGATATCATGACTTCATCCATTTAAAGGGGAGAAATTAGGTTTTAGTCCATCTAATGGAGAGATATCATGACTTCATCCATTTAAAGGGGAGAAATTAGGTTTTAGTCCATCTAATGGAGAGACATCAGGCCTTAGTCCATTTAATGGGGAGACATTAGGCCTTAGTCCATCTAATGGAGAGATATCATGACTTCATCCATTTAAAGGGGAGAAATTAGGTTTTAGTCCATCTAATGGGGAGATATCATGACTTCATCCATTTAAAGGGGAGAAATTAGGCCTTAGTCCATTTAATGAAGAGACATTAGGCCTTAGTCCATTTAATGGGGAGACATTAGGCCTTAGTCCATCTAATGGAGAGATATCATGACTTCATCCATTTAAAGGGGAGAAATTAGGTTTTAGTCCATCTAATGGAGAGACATCAGGCCTTAGTCCATCTAATGGGGAGACATTAGGCCTTAGTCCATCTAATGGGGAGACATCAGGCCTTAGTCCATCTAATGGAGAGATATCATGACTTCATCCATTTAAAGGGGAGAAATTAGGTTTTAGTCCATCTAATGGAGAGACATCAGGCCTTAGTCCATTTAATGGGGAGACATTAGGCCTTAGTCCATCTAATGGAGAGATATCATGACTTCATCCATTTAAAGGGGAGAAATTAGGTTTTAGTCCATCTAATGGAGAGACATCAGGCCTTAGTCCATCTAATGGGGAGACATTAGGCCTTAGTCCATCTAATGGGGAGACATCAGGCCTTAGTCCATCTAATGGAGAGATATCATGACTTCATCCATTTAAAGGGGAGAAATTAGGTTTTAGTCCATCTAATGGGGAGACATCAGGCCTTAGTCCATATGACTGAGACACATCAGACATTAGTCCATCTAATGGGGAGACATCAGGCCTTAGTCCATTTAATGAAGAGACATTAGGCCTTAGTCCATTTAATGGGGAGACATTAGGCCTTAGTCCATCTAATGGGGAGACATCAGGCCTTAGTCCATCTAATGGAGAGATATCATGACTTCATCCATTTAAAGGGGAGAAATTAGGTTTTAGTCCATCTAATGGGGAGACATCAGGCCTTAGTCCATATGACTGAGACACATCAGACATTAGTCCATCTAATGGGGAGACATCAGGCCTTAGTCCATCTAATGGTGAGACATCAGACCTTAGTCCATCTAATGGGGAGACATAAGGTCTTAGCCAATCTAATGAAGACACATCAGACCATAGTCCATCTAATGGGGAGACATAAGGCCTTAGTCCATCTAATGGGGAGACATCAGGCCTTAGTCCATCTAATGGGGAGACATCAGGCCTTAGTCCATCTAATGGGGAGACATCAGAATTTAGTCCATCTAATGGGGAGACATAAGGCCTCAGCCAATCTAATGAAGAGACATCAGGCCTTAGTCCATCTAATGGGGAGACATAAGGTCTTAGCCAATCTAATGGAGAGACATCAGGCCTTAGTCCATCTAATGGGGAGACATCAGGCCTTAGCCCATATGACTGAGACACATCAGACCTTAGTACATCTAATTGGGACAGATCAGTCCTTAGTCCATCAGATATCGGGACACATCAGACCTCAGTCCATCTAATCGGGACAGATCAGGCCTTAGTACATATGATCAGGACAAATCAGACTTTAGTCCATCTAATAGAGACACATCAGGCCTTAGTCCATCTGATGGGGATAAATCAAGCTTTGATCCAAATATTTTCCCTATATTCCATCCCTCATAAACAAGTTGATCACATTCTAACAATTATTATGCACATCTAAAAACTGTAACACAGGTTTCAAGTCCCAGTTTTTAATCGTATTTCTGTGTAAAATTTAAAATGTGCAGATTATAATAAAATCACTAAGTTTCTTTTAAAAACAAAAAGTGAAAGCAACCAACACTATATTGAGGTAAATTACATCAATCACCATTTCTGTGAGTTTACCATGATGAGCATTATTTGTATTCATCTCTAAAACTGGCCAACAACAATTCTAAAGAAGCCATTTTTTAATAATTGTAATGGTTTATTTGTATAAATTAAGAAGCCATTTTTTAATAATTGTAATGGTTTATTTGTATAAATTAAGAAGCCATTTTTTAATAATTGTAATGGTTTATTTGTATAAATTAACTACCATTTTCCAGCAGTGGATGACAGCTATAAATAGGAGGTACATGGTAAGCTCCCACACAGTAATCCAAAACAAAAAGGAAATATGATAGTGTCTACCACTTAAAATCTGTAATCCAAAACAAAAAGGAAATATGATAGTGTCTACCACTTAAAATCTGTAATCCAAAACAAAAAGGAAATATGATAGTGTCTACCACTTAAAATCTGAGGAAAGGTGGTTTTAATTCTGATGGTGTTTTTTTATTCAGCCAAAAGTCTCATGCATTTTGATGCAGGCACAGTTGAAACATTATTTTATCATTTATAGGTACAGAAAAAAGATGTCTGAGTGGGAATATGTACACACACCTGCCTGGAACTTTACTGAGGGACGACATAGGACTGTCTGATAATGGTCAAAATTGGGGAGTGGTTTAATTTTTGGAGCATGTGGAAGGATGGGTTCAGATGCTTTCATATGTTCTATTCAGCTTCTTCTTCACTTCTTTATATGCTGGCATATTTTCATTTGCAACTAATGGTCTTTTCTAATGACATTGTTTTAATGAGACAGGGCAAATTACATGCAGTAAAGTCTAGTCTAATTTATGCATAGTAAAATAGTCTAATGACACACTTTGCATGAGACTAGGTATATTAATGTACAGTATAGTAGTGTAATGACACCCTTTGCATGATACTGGGTATATTTATGTACAGTAAAGTCTAGTCTAATGACACCCTTTGCATGAGACTGGGTACATTTATGTACAGTAAAATAGTCTAATGACAATCATTGCATGAGACTGGGTATATTAATGTACAGTAAAGTCTAGTCTAATGAAAATCTTTGCATGAGACTGGGTATATTAATGTACAGTATAGTAGTCTAATACTGGGTATATTTATGTACAGTAAAATAGTCGACTGACAATCATTGCATGAGACTGGGTATATTTATGTACAGTAAAGTCTAGTCTAATGACACCCTTTGCAAGAGACTCGACATACATACAATAAAGTCTAGTTAGTCTAATGACACCCTTTGCATGAGACTGGGTATATTTATGTACAGTAAAGTCTAGTCTAATGACAATCTTTGCATGAGACTGGGTATATTTATGTACAGTAAAATAGTTGAATGACACTCTTTGCATGAGACTGGGTATATTAATGTACAGTACAGTAGTCTAATGACACTCTTTGCATGATACTGTGGTATATTTATGTACAGTAAAGTCTAGTCTAATGAAAATCTTTGCATGAGACTGGGTATATTAATGTACAGTATAGTAGTCTAATACTGGGTATATTTATGTACAGTAAAATAGTCGACTGACAATCATTGCATGAGACTCGACATACATACAGTAAAGTCTAGTTAGTCTAATGACACTCTTTGCATGAGACTGGGTATATTTATGTACAGTAAAATAGTCGACTGACAATCATTGCATGAGACTCGACATACATACAGTAAAGTCTAGTCTAATGACAATCTTTGCATGAGACTGGGTATATTTATGTACAGTAAAATAGTTGAATGACACTCTTTGCATGAGACTGGGTATATTTATGTACAGT
The DNA here is from genome assembly GCA_029339505.1 of Unio delphinus. Lineage (NCBI taxonomy): Eukaryota > Metazoa > Mollusca > Bivalvia > Unionida > Unionidae > Unio > Unio delphinus. The sequence continues at coordinate 38,047,614 of JAQISU010001235.1, forward strand.
AAAATAGTTGAATGACACTCTTTGCATGAGACTGGGTATATTAATGTACAGTACAGTAGTCTAATGACACTCTTTGCATGAGACTGGGTATATTTATGTACAGTAAAGTCTAGTCTAATGACACCCTTTGCAAGAGACTCGACATACATACAGTAAAGTCTAGTTAGTCTAAATACACCCTTTGCATGATACTGGGTATATTTATGTACAGTAAAGTCAAGTCTAATGACACCCTTTGCATGAGACTGGATATATTTATGTACAGTAAAATAGTCTAATAACAGTCTTTGCATGATACTGGGTATATTTATGTACAGTAAAGTCTAGTCTAATGACAATCTTTGCATGAGACTGGGTATATTTATGTACAGTAAAATAGTTGAATGACACTCTTTGCATGATACTGGGTATATTTATGTACAGAAAAGTCTAGTCTAATGACACCCTTTGCATGAGACTGGGTATATTTATGTACAGTAAAATAGTCTAATGACACTCTTTACATGATACTGGGTATATTAATGTACAGTAAAGTCTAGTCCAACGACAATCTTTGCATGAGACTGGGTATATTAATGTACAGTAAAGTCTAGTCTAATGAAAATCTTTGCATGAGACTGGGTATATTAATGTACAGTATAGTAGTCTAATACTGGGTATATTTATGTACAGTAAAATAGTCGACTGACAATCATTGCATGAGACTCGACATACATACAGTAAAGTCTAGTTAGTCTAATGACACTCTTTGCATGATACTGGGTATATTTATGTACAGTAAAGTCAAGTCTAATGACACCCTTTGCATGAGACTGGATATATTTATGTACAGTAAAATAGTCTAATAACAGTCTTTGCATGATACTGGGTATATTTATGTACAGTAAAGTCTAGTCTAATGACACCCTTTGCATGAGACTGGGTATATTTATGAACAGTATAGTAGTCTAATGACACCCTTTGCATGAGACTGGGTATATTTATGTACAGTAAAGTCTAGTCTAATGACACCCTTTGCATGAGACTGGGTATATTTATGAACAGTATACCGTATTTTGGTGTGTATAACGCGCACTTTTTTTACCTAATTTTCTTATCTTAAGTCGGGGGTGCGCGTTGTATACAAGAACTAAAAAAAAAAGATTTTTTTCCAGGTCGATCTGAAGATGAAGGCACTATAGCCGGCTACATGTATCACATTCACTACTTGTGAAATATTAAATCCATTGTACATTGCATTGTAACTAAAATGTTTACCGGTACTAGCCGTATTAAAGAAATAAATAATGCTTACAAATAGTCTTGTTCTTTGATTGCTTATGTTAATAAACTGGTTTCATTTCACATCACTGTGTCAAGTTTTGTTCTGTGCCTCGGCCGGAAATACATGTACATAACGACTGGCAACTTGTTCAAAAGCTGTGCGAAGTGCCGCATTGGAGCGGAACAAATACCACTGTGTGGATTACCGTACTTGTTCCGTAAATGTTCAGTACCGTATTCCATAACTGTTGATCTAATAGAATTTTTCTTCATTTATTATTGGTTGAATTGAAATATAATATGTGTAGAATTCAACTAGTGTTAATGTTCTCATCAGAGCATCTGTAGGGGACATATTTTTTGCAACTACGGGTTCTTTCTTACGGGAACACTGATACGTTGTGGAACAAAATAATCAATGTATGAAGTCGGAAAACATTTTATTCCTCTTTGGAAAATAAGCTTGTTACTTAGTTTTATTTCTCATCTTAAATCATGGTATTTGAGATATCTTTGCGATTATACAGTGATCAATGGCTTCAATGCTTCATTGACTCTGTGTGGTCTTTTCACGGTAATCGGCGCCAGGTAAGCTTTGATGCGCTCAACATAGTTACAATGCTTTGTCTCGGTGAGCAGTATTTAATTGATTCAGCTCGGTGTTTTTAATGGTAATCAGTGCTTCATTGACTCGGTGGTTAAAATACAGCCAGTTCTGCCTGCTGTATTTATTAGAGTACATCAAAAGAACATGACGCAATAGCTGGGCAGCAAGTTCAAAGGACTTTGACTAGCAGCTTGGGTGGGAAAAATGTGCTGAAATTTACAATGACTGAATTCAGAGACAGAAAGATCCTGAGTTGTAGATGTAGTTATTATAAGAATACACTTTAGCTTCCATTATTTAATCTACGGACATGTACTATTTCATCATTCATTACGTACACCCGTTACGTAATTTTTGTTATTTTCTATTCATTGAATTCAATCACATAATGATCTGTGACAAAATTATTGAATATTTTACATCCGTGTGTGGATATTTTCGATGGAAATATTTGTATTATGGATTCAATATGCTGGTGACCAACACACATTAACACCATGTGGAAATATTAGGAAACCCGAGCTGACTGACGTCTGCCAGTGGATAGCTGATGCATGGGCCGAGCTAGATCCAAGTATCATCATCCATGCCTTCAAAAAGTGCTGCATCTCAAATAAAATGGATGGCACAGAGGATGACATCTTGTGCTAGTCACCAATATATATGCATTCCAATGTGGACCAAATTGTGCATGCTCTGCGCGTAGTCGATGACGGAAATACATTCGCGACATAATGAGGAATAAAATTGCTTCATTGGTGGAAATTGTCAGGCAATTTTTTTCCAGATGTTCACGAAGACCACTCAGAGAGCGAGGACAAAGATGATGATGAAAGTTATTATGCAGCAACACCAGGAATGATGACAGACGTGGACATACAGCGACTTTTCGAAAGTGATGACGACGAAGAGGAATTTGAGGGATTTGATGCAATAGATTGTGTCAACTAGATGAACCTTTAAATGGCCCTTTTAAGGGCCAACAATAAAATAGGAAAGATACAATATCAATATTGCCACTTTTTCATTCACTATCTAAAATGACCAACTGTTGTTGCACAGTGAAAATGGAGCAAAATACCGGTAGTCACAATTTTAAAATGCATTATATCATATGCGCGTTATATGGCAGAACTACGTTTTTTCCACTTATTTTGGGTCGAAAATAGGGGTGCGCGTTATACATCGGTGCGCGTTATACACACCAAAATACGGTAGTAGTCTAATGACACTCTTTGCATTTATACATTTATATCTGGTAAAGTCTCTCTTTTTGGGCACTCTTTCTATGAGATATGGCATATTTATGCATGGATAAAATCTCCTGAGTGCACTCTTTCTATGAGGCCATATTTTTTTTAATGGCTGGTAAGGTCTTCTCTGATAGTTCTCATTCTATGAGAGACTGCATGTCTATGTGGGAGATGGCATGTCTATGTGGGAGATGGCATGGTTATGTGGTTAAGTTCGTTCTACAGGCACTCCTTCTACGACAAGACATTTTTATGCATTTTTAGACAATACTTTCAATGCAAGTGAAAAAAGGGTAAATAAAAAATGTGAAGCTGAAGACCAAACTGCACAGAATGTTATACACCAACAATATGTGCATTAAACCTCTGGATATTTCAGACAAGAAGACAGTCCCCAAGAAGGGTATGATTAAACTCTTGGAGGACATGGTAGAGAACCTAGTCAGATGTATCAATGACAGCTTAACAGTCTTGAAATTATATACATATGACAGCCAGATGTATAACAGAAGATAAAAAAATTAAAATAATGATGCTTTGCTGTAAACTTCTAGCTTAGTATCTAAAACCAACCTAAATATATCAAACTTTTTCTGGGACCAAACTAAGTGTAAACTAAGGCAAAACAAATCAATAGCTTTGAATGTAATATGCTGTATTTAAGACGAAACTAAATGTAAATTTGGGCAAGAAAATCAATAAATTCTTACTATCTAATGTATCACACTGTATACTTCAAAGCTGACAAGTGTTATGTATATTTACTTTGCATTGTTTGTTGGCTTTTTTTTAAAACTCATTCAATGCTATGGATAACTGTATTTTGAACTTGACCTTGTCCAAAAATCAACTTCATGTTCTTCTGGACTAGAGACACTGAAATTTTTATTTTGGTAAACAAATAATACATACTAAATATTAGGATCATTATCTTATTCTGAGTCAAGGATATGATGTTTATTATTCTTTATTATAATTTTGGTAATATAATCTTCTAAAATAGAATTTTCTGTTTAGTTAAAGCTAATTGTGACAAATGTCCTGTTAAATGGAAATTGTTTTTATTTCTGCAATAACTTCTAAAACTAAAGTCAATCTTAATATTGTGTCCAGTATTTTATTTGAATGGAATTATTTTTTTTTAAATTTCTATTTATGGGAAATACAAAGTGTTCAATAATATTCTTGGAGAGATAAATTAACTTGGAATTGTAGTGAATTCATACAAGGATATCTGGGACTATACTTTTTGTAATTCATTAAAAGACTGTTGGTACATCATCACACTTCAGACCATTGCAACATTAGTACATATGAGACTACAAGCACATGAACACTTCAGTGTCAGATCTCATTTGGAATACAACTGGAATTTAATTAGAACTTTATTCATTAGCAATGATGATATAACATTTTCGACTATTTGGAATTTAGTTTGCATTACTGTAAGTTCTTTTAAAATTTTCATTTTGTGTTCTTGGGAATGTCATTATTTACTGAAGTTTATAACACTTTTTGGTTTTTGCTCTTTTCTATTACTTAGTTGATTTTCGCTCTCTTCTTTTACTTGCTTTAAGACCATAGAGTCGTAATATGAGCTTATATATAAATTAAGCATATAAGCCTTGCTAGTTTAAAAATAATACTACCAAATTTTCTGCATATTTCCTGGCATATACAAACTTTTCATTCAGTTTCCAAAAACAAATGAAATGAAAAATGAAACCAAAGCAAACAAACCAATGCACACTACATGAAGACATGCTTTAAGCCATTCTTTATATTCTATAATTAAATTTTACTTGCCTTGTTCCATCTATATGTAAATAATTCAGTCCACAAACAAAAATACAAGCACAAGAAAAACACAACTTCACACAAGAAGCATTAAAATCCACCATGTTTTAATCTCTTGCCATCATCTACTGCCCATGAAAATCTGAACAAACATAACTCAAATTGGTCTCCAAGTATATCCGATGAAAACAGACATAGATATGACAAAACTTCAATATTCCGGACAGCTAAATGTGTAATGGAATATAGTAGCAGGTTAGTCCTTTATGTTACTAACAAAACCAATGTTAAGTCTGATGACAAAAGCTTATATAAGACTAACAGGAAACTAATTCATTGTCCAATACTTATAAATTCATAACAACACAGAAAACACATAAAGATGTGTTTTAGTGCAAGTTTTTATTTTAAAAAATATATTACCATTCACTGACACTAATTCCTAAATAAGCAACTGGTATACGAAGAGGATTTAGACTTATCAAAATGAAAGACTTTGATTTTCATTTTTTTTTCTCTTAATAAAGGATAAATAATATCAAAAAGATTTTACAGGTTAATAATATAGTTCAAAATAAACTTTATTCAATATGTATTATGTATCAAGTGAGATACAGTTCTCCCAATTTTGACAATATGAACTGTCATGTGACTTATCAAGACTATTTAACTGGGCAAGGCAGACATTTTGTCACTTTCCAAACATGATATTAGTACATCTTATCAATACTGAAATGTAAATTGTCAGATATACATAAATAAAATTATTCTCAAACGTTGTCAAAAGAATACAAAGCCTGAAAAAGTAATTTTGACCAGAAAATGTGGTTGTTAGAACAAACAGTGTTCAAAGATGTACAGAAAACGAGATCTAAACTTCCTATAAAGATTTAATTTTACTTTTACACTTTATTTAATAGTAAACCCAAATAAATCTAATCTGTAACCCTTTATTACTACTAAATCCAAGTAAAATCTAATCTATAACCCTTTATTACAACTAAAATCTAATCTATAACCCTTTATTACAACTAAATCCAAGTAAAATCTAATCTATAACCCTTTATTACTACTAAATCCAAGTAAAATCTATAACCCTTTATTACTACTAAATCCAAGCAAAATATATAACCCTTATTAATAAACCCAATTAAATTATATAACCCTTTATTACTAAATCCAAGTGAAATCTAGAACTCTTTATTACTAAACCCAAGTAAACTCATTAACAAATTATTACTGAATCAAAGTAAAATCTAATATATAACCCTTTATTGCTACTAAATCCAAGTAAAATCTAATCTATAACCCTTTATTACAACTAAATCCAAGTAAAATCTAATCTATAACCCTTTATTACAACTAAATCCAAGTAAAATCTAATCTATAACCCTTTATTGCTACTAAATCCAAGTAAAATCTAATCTATAACCCTTTATTACAACTAAATCCAAGTAAAATCTAATCTATAACCCTTTATTACAACTAAATCCAAGTAAAATCTAATCTATAACCCTTTATTACAACTAAATCCAAGTAAAATCTAATCTATAACCCTTTATTACCACTAAATCCAAGTAAAATCTATAACCATTTATTACTACTAAATCCAAGCAAAATATATAACCCTTATTAATAAACCCAATTAAATTATATAACCCTTTATTACTAAATCCAAGTGAAATCTAGAACTCTTTATTACTAAACCCAAGTAAACTCATTAACAAATTATTACTGAATCAAAGTAAAATCTAATATATAACCCTTTATTGCTACTAAATCCAAGTAAAATCTAATCTATAACCCTTTATTACAACTAAATCCAAGTAAAATCTAATCTATAACCCTTTATTACAACTAAATCCAAGTAAAATCTAATCTATAACCCTTTATTGCTACTAAATCCAAGTAAAATCTAATCTATAACCCTTTATTACAACTAAATCCAAGTAAAATCTAATCTATAACCCTTTATTACAACTAAATCCAAGTAAAATCTAATCTATAACCCTTTATTACTACTAAATCCAAGTAAAATCTATAACCCTTTATTACTACTAAATCCAAGTAAAATCTATAACCCTTTATTACTACTAAATCCAAGCAAAATATATAACCCTTATTAATAAACCCAATTAAATTATATAACCCTTTATTACTAAATCCAAGTGAAATCTAGAACTCTTTATTACTAAACCCAAGTAAACTCATTAACAAATTATTACTGAATCAAAGTAAAATCTAATATATAACCCTTTATTGTTACTAAATCCAAGTAAAATCTAATCTATAACCCTTTATTACCACTAAATCCAAGTAAAATCTAATCTATAACCCTTTATTGCTACTAAATCCAAGTAAAATCTATAACCCTTTATTACTAAACCCACATAAAATCTAATCAAAAACCCTTTATTAATACTAAATTAAAGTAAAATCTAATATAAAACCCTTTATTGTTACTAAATCCAAGTAAAATCTATAACCCTTTATTACTACTAAATCCAAGAAAAATCTAATATATAACCCTTTATTGCTACTAAATCCAAGAAAAATCTAATATATAACCCTTTATTGCTACTAAATCTAAGAAAAATCTAATATATAACCCTTTATTGCTACTAAATCCAAGTAAAATCTATAACCCTTTATTGCTACTAAATCCAAGAAAAATCTAATATATTACCCTTTATTACTAATAAATCCAAGTAAAATCTAATCTATAACCCTTTATCGCTACTAAATCCAAGTAAAATCTATAACCCTTTATTACTACTAAATTCAAGTAAAATCTAATCAACAACCCTTTATTACTAAACCCAAGTAAAATCTATAACCCTTTATTACTAAAGCCAAGTAAAATCTATGAAGGAAGGTCATTTGCCAGCCTGTGTTGGGCATTGAATCCTGAGGATTTAAAGGGAAGAATGTGAACCCTCATCTGATGGCATGTCATCCAATTGCAAATCTGGGTCCATGTTTGTTTCTCAACTGGGTGTACATGTTAAACAGGTAAATACAGTGATGTTTTGTTTTTTTGGGTTTAACGCCATTTTTCAGCACACGATAGGCTATACATGGCAGCCAGTATTATTGGTGGAGGAAGAACCCAGGAAAATCCCCAGAAAGAACCATGACCCACAAGAAGCTACTGGCAAGCTTTCTCACGTAACTACATTAGCCGAATCTTATACTCGAACCCACACAGATAGAGGTGAGATGGCAGTGATCCATAACGGAAAGTGCTTTAGACCACTCGACCACTTGTGGCCCCTAAATACAGTGATAAAGTGATATATGATAAACAGATAAATATGTTGATACAGTGATATGTGTTTACCTCTTGGTTGATCAAGAATTTCCAGAGCAATGACTCTATGTAGTAATTTGTTCCTCCAACAACAATGGGCACCTTCTTTTCTTTGAGTAAGCAGTCTATCTGTTTGAAGAAACATAACATCACTTTAGGTGAATATGTTTCACAACATTTTTGTATTACTAATGTATAGGTCTTTAAAACTTAAATCCAAAAAAAGGTGTCAACTTAACTTGCCTATATAATTTACAATTTAACAACCCAGCAAATGTGTAACATTATCTTTTTTACAGGTGTGACTGCAATACCGTTTTATTTCACATGAAAATGGGAAGAAAATATGACACCTGCACAAAATGGTTCATACTAATAATAGTACTAAAGGTAAGATATTGTAAAAATAATAGTACTATAGGAAGAAAAGCTATAAATACTAGTCAGTACTATAAATAAGATAAGTACAATTATTAGTACATATATGTACAGTAAAATCTGCCTTGAGAGAATAATGCTCTGAGACAACCTGTCTTGAGAAAACATGTACCTACTCCATGTACTGAATTATTGGTTATATAGTGTTATGACTTGTCTTGAGAGACCACCTGTCTTGAGAGACCATTATGTTTTTGCAGAAGTAGTGGTCTTTTAAGACAGCTTCTACTGTACTATGGGTAAAATAAGATAAACAAATAGTATGCACTATTAGTAAGATAGGTAGTATGTACTATAGGCAAAATAACGAAAAATAATATTGTGTACTATGGGGTTAATAATGTAAAAAAATAGTATATACTATAGGTAATAAAAGGTAACTTAATAATAGGTAATATAGGTAAGATAAGGTAAAATAATAGTATACTAGAGGTAAAATAAGGTAAAAATAAAAGTCAGTACTATAGGTAAGGTAAGGTAAGGTACAAATAATAGTTTAAGGTAGGATAAGGTAAAAAAATAGTATGTACTAAAGTTAAAACAAGGTGCAAATAATAGTCATTATTATAGGAAAGATAAGATATATTAAAAAATAATAGTAGGTACTAAGGTAAGATAAGGTAAAATAATAGTATCTACTAATGTTAAAACAAGGTACAAATAATTGTCAGTATTATAGGTAAGGTAAGATTGTTTTTAAAAATAGTATGTACTAAGGTAAGATAAGGTAAAATAATAGTATCTACTAAAGGTAATGTAAGGTAAAAATAATAGTACCATTGGTAAACTATAATAGTTGTATGTGCTATAGGTTGTTGTTGTTGTAGCGTTGAATGCCATTTTTCAGCACACGATAGGCTATACATGGTGGCCAGTATTATTGGTGGGGGAAGAACCCGGGAGAACCCCCGGAAAGAACCACCGACTTACGAGAAGCTACTGGCAAGCTTTCTCACATAACTACATTAAGCCGAATCTTAAGACTCAAGCCTATGCAGACAGAGGTGAGATGGCAGTGATCCGTAATGGACAGCACTTTTAGACCACTCAGCCACTTAGGGCCCTTGTGCTATAGGTAAGATAAGGTAAAATAATAGTATCTACTAAAGGTAAAATAAGGTAAAAATAAAAGTCAGTACTATAGGTAAGGTAAGGTACAAATAATATTTTAAGATAGGATAAGGTAAAATAATAGTATGTACTAAAGTTAAAACAAGGTGTAAATAATAGTCATTATTATAGGTAAGGTAAGATATATATAAAAAAAAATAATAGTAGGTACTAAGGTAAGATAAGGTAAAATAATAGTATCTACTAAAGGTAAGGTAAGGTAAAAATAATAGCAGTTTTTAAAGGTAAGTCAGGTAAATGTAATAGTAAGTACTAAAGGTAAAATACTAGCACTAAAGGTAGGATCAGGTGTGTGTGAATGTGTTTTTTTAAATATTTTTAACATGGCTTTAACAATTTAAATCATTTCGAAAAGATGTCTGCATATGTAGCATGATGTCCCACCCAAACACATAATCCTGGTATCAGACTCACCAGTCCTAGCACTAACCTTTTAATGCTGGAGTGCCAAGGTAGGCAGCTGTTAGTAAGATGAGGTCAAATAATAGTACTATAGGTAAATTACTAGTTACTACTATAGGTAAGATAAGGCAAAAAATAGTTCAATAGTTACCATTAAATGTAAGATAAGGTAAACATTGACAGTTACTACTATAGGTAATTAGTTACTACTGTAGGTAAGATAAGATACAATAATAGTTACTACTAAAGGTAAGATAAGCCAAAAATAATATTTGGTACTATAGGTAAGGTATGGTCAAATTAATATTTGGTACCATCATTAAGATAAGGTAAAAATATTTGGTAGTATAGGTAAGATAAGGTAAAAATATTTGGTACTATAGGTAAGGTATGGTCAAATTAATATTTGGTACCATCATTAAGATAAGGTAAAAATATTTGGTAGTATAGGTAAGATAAGGTAAAAATATTTGGTACTATAGATAAGGTATGGTCAAATTAATATTTGGTACCATCATTAAGATAAGGTAAAAATATTTGGTAGTTTAAGTAAGATAAGGTAAAAATATTTGGTACTATAGGTAAGGTATGGTCAAATTAATATTTGGTACCATCATTAAGATAAGGTAAAAATATTTGGTAGTATAGGTAAGATAAGGTAAAAATATTTGGTACTATAGGTAAGGTATGGTCAAATTAATATTTGGTACCATCATTAAGATAAGGTAAAAATATTTGGTAGTATAGGTAAGATAAGGTAAAACTATTTGGTACTATAAGTAAAGTATGGTCAAATTAATATTTGGTACCATCATTAAGATAAGGTAAAATATTTGGTAGTATAGGTAAGATAAGGTAAAAGTAATATTTGGTACCATTGTTAAGATAAGGTAAAAATATTTGGTACTATAGGTAAGATAAAGTAAAAATAATATTTCAAATTATTTGGTACTATAGGTAAGATAAGGTAAAAACTAAATTTGGTACTATAGGTAAAATCAATATTTGGACTATAGGCAAAAATAATATTTGGTACTAAAGGTAAAATCAATAGTTGGTACTACATGTAAAAACTATTTGGTACTACAGGTAAAAACTATTTGGTACTATAGGTATATATTATTTGGTACTATAGGTAAAAACTATTTTGTAATATAGGTAAAAACAATTTGGTACTATAGGTATATATTATTTGGTACTATAGGTAAAAACTATTTGGTACTACAGTATAGGTAAAAAGTACTTGGTACTATAGGTATATATTATTTTTGTACTATAGGTAAAAACTATTTGGTAATATAGGTAAAAACTATTTGGTACTATAGGTATATATTATTTGGTACTACAGGTAAAAACTATTTGGTACTATATGTATATATTATTTAGTAATATAGGTAAAAACTATTTGGTACTATAGGTATATATTATTTGGTACTACAGGTAAAAACTATTTGGTACTATAGGTATATATTATTTAGTACTATAGGTAAAAACTATTTGGTAATAAAGGTAAAAACTATTTGGTACTATAGGTATATATTATTTGGTACTATAGGTAAAAAGTATTTGGTACTACAGTATAGGTAAAAAGTACATGGTACTATAGGTAAGATAATGTAAAATATAATATTTGGAACTATAAGTAAGATAAGGTAAAATCAATATTTGGAACTATAGGTAAAATCAATATTTGGAATTATAGGTAAAAATAATATTTGGTACTATAGGTAAAATATCATTTGGTACTATAGTTAAGATAAGGTAAAAATAATATATGGTAAAACAGATAAAAAAATAATATTTGGTACTATAGGTAAAGATAATAGTTGGTACTACAGGTAAAAACAATAATTGGTACTACAGGTAAAAACTCTTTGGTACTACAGGTATAACTATTTGGTACTATAGGTAAAAACAATAGTACTATGGGTAGAGCTCTGTTACGGAAATCCACCACAGTATTGTTGTAGTGAAGAGGGCTGAGATAGTCCAGGAGATGATGTGGGCATATACGTCTCTCCTCGATTGTCACTTTGTTGGTGATGATATCCAAGCCTTTGTAAATCTACAACAACAACAAAAACTGATCAATGAAAATATAAACAGTTTTCCCTTTAAATGTTATTGCATTTGTGAGTCCCTATCTTCCGACTGAATGTGTGAGGTGGGGGAGGGGAGGTTGGGGGGGGGGGGGGGGAAGAATATATAAAACATCAAATATATAATAACTTTTAGATATGAAATAAAACATAATTCTTCATTACCATGAAACAAAGCATTTCTATCAGTCCAATGATACATAAAACCAAGTGAATACCCACACATAAAAAATAACATGAATACCAACACATAAGTCACATGACTATTCACACATAAAGTCATGTGAATATCCATACATGTGAATAGGTCCACAGTCATGTGCATATTGTCACAGAGAGCCATCTGAGTATTGCCATACATAGTCACCTGAGTACTGCCACATATACAGCCATCTGAGTATTGCCATACAGAGCCATATGAGTATAGTCATACATTGAGCTGAGTATTGCCATACATAGCCATCTGAGTATTGCTACACATAGAGCCATCTGAGTATAGCCATACATTGAGCTATCTGAGGACTGCCACATATAGAGCCATCTAAGTATTGCCATACATAGCCATCTGAGTATTGTCATACATTGAGCTACCTGAGTACTGCCACATATACAGCCATCTGAGTATTGCCATACAGTCATCTGAGTACTGCCACATATACAGCCATCTAAGTATTGCCATACATAGCCATCTGAGTATTGCCATACATTGAGCTACCTGAGTACTGACATATATACAGCCATCTGAGTATAGCATACAATGAGCTGAGTATTGCCATACATAGCCATCTGAGTATTGCTACACATAGAGCCATCTGAGTATAGCCATACATTGAGCTATCTGAGGACTGCCAAACAGAGCAGACTACTGCCACAGAGCCATCTGAGCACTGCCACATGTGTCTGAACAAAGAACCATGCATGACTATTAAAGAATACCGACTTCCTTCTGTTTATAATTCCTATATTAGAAATATCTAAGTCAAAGAAAGACAGAACCTTATATTTAAATCGAATGGAGTAAGTGTACTAATACTGGGAGGTAGATTAATACTCAGTCAATTGCTGAAATAAGTGTATTAATAATGGGATATAGATTAATAATCATAAGGATGGAGTAAGTAAGTGTACATGTATGAATACTGGGAGGTAAAATAATAATCAATAGGATGGAGTAAGTGTACTAATACAGGGAGGTAGATTAATTATCAATCAATATGATGGAGTAAGTGTACTAATACTGGGAAGTAGATTAATAATCAATCTAATAGATGAAGTAAGTGTACATGTATTAATACTGGGAGGTAGATTAATAATCAATCAATTGATGAAATAAGTGTATTTATACATGGAAGTAGATTAATAATCAATTTAAAAGATGGAGTAAGTGTACATTTATTAATACAGGGATGTAGATTAATAATCAAGCAATAGATGAAGTAAGTGTATTAATACATGAAAGTAGATTAATAATCAATCAATAGGATGGAGTAAGTGTACTTGTACTAATACTGGGAAATAGATTAATAACACCTGTATACAATAGGATAAGTGTATTAATATGGGGGGGTAAATTAATAATCAATCAATAGGATGGAGTAAGTGTACTAATAATGGGAAGTAGATTAATAATCAATCTAATAGATGAAGTAAGTGTACATGTATTAATACAGAGAGGTTGATTAATAATCAATCAACAGGATGGAGTAAGTATACTAATACTGGGAGGTAGATTAATAATCAATATGATGGAGTAAGTGTACTAATACTGGGAGGTAGATTAATAATAAATCTAATAGATGGAGTAAGGGTACATGTATTAATACAGGGAGGTAGATTAATAATCAATCAACAGGATGGAGTAAGTGTACTAATACTAATACTGGGAGGTAGATTAATAATCAATCTATAGAATGGAGTAAGTGTACTAATACCAAGATGTACATTAATAATCAATCAATAGGATGGAGTAAGTGTACTAATAATGGGAGATAGATTAAGAATCAATCAATAGTATGGATTAAGTGTACTAATAATGGGAGATAGATTAAGAATCAATCAATAGGATGGATTAAGTTTATTAAATTTAATACAGTGAGGTAGACTAATAATCAATATTTAAATGAGTAAGTGCACTAATACTGAAATAGATTAATAATATAATGTCTACTAAACTGGTGGTAAATTAATAATGAATCAAAAGGATGAAATATGTGTACTAATACAGAGAGGTAGCTTAATAATCAGTCTGTAGGATGCAATATGTGTACTAATACAGAGAGGTAGCTTAATAATCAGTCTGTAGGATGAAATAAGTGTACTAATACAGAGAGGTAGCTTAATAATCAGTCTGTAGGATGAAATAAGTGTACTAACACAGAGAGGTAGCTTAATAATCAGTCTGTAGGACGAAATATGTGTACTTATACAGAGAGGTAGCTTAATAATCAGTCTGTAGGACGAAATAAGTGTACTAACACAGAGAGGTAGCTTAATAATCAGTCTGTAGGATGAAATAAGTGTACTAATACAGAGAGGTAGCTTAATAATCAGTCTGTAGGATGAAATAAGTGTACTAATACAGAGAGGTAGCTTAATAATCAGTCTGTAGGATGAAATATGTGTACTAACACAGAGAGGTAGCTTAATAATCAGTCTGTAGGATGCAATATGTGTACTAACACAGAGAGGTAGCTTAATAATCAGTCTGTAGGATGAAATAAGTGTACTAACACAGAGAGGTAGCTTAATAATCAGTCTGTAGGATGAAATAAGTGTACTAATACAGAGAGGTAGCTTAATAATCAGTCTGTAGGATGAAATAAGTGTACTAACACAGAGAGGTAGCTTAATAATCAGTCTGTAGGATGAAATAAGTGTACTAACACAGAGAGGTAGCTTAATAATCAGTCTGTAGGATGAAATAAGTGTACTAATACAGAAAGGTAGCTTAATAATCAGTCTCTAGGATGAAATAAGTGTACTAATACAGAGAGGTAGCTTAATAATCAGTCTGTAGGATGAAATAAGTGTATTAGTACAAAAAAATGCTCAGGGTGAATGTTTTCCAGAACTATTAAAAAATGTACCTTTATTACATTTTTTTAAAAATATATTGGTGTGTATATTTAATTTGTATTATTTGTTGGCTTTTCCTAAAGACAATATGTTATATACATTTTTATTTTGTACATGACCATGTCCAAAATCAAATTTTCACATTGTACTTGATCAGAGATGTTTTTTTTCTGTAAACTACATAATTCACTGCTAACATTTATGTGAATATAGATTAAATATTAAGATCATTATCAATGGAGGTAAACATGTTTATCTGAATCTGAGTCTAGGACACTGGAATTATTGACAACTAAGAATATTCCAGAAATGAACTTTTGAACCTCATCTGGGTTCTACTTTTGAGTCTTAGTTTTTTTTATATAATGTTGTTGACTTGAGAAATTACTCATTCATGCCTTAACATCTTGTAGCGGAATCAGTCTTACTGTTCAAATTTTCATTTGGTTTGAATTACTTATTTAAAGTATTATTCACTGGAAATACAAATTGCTCATTAATGATTTTCTTGGATGGAAGCATTAACCTGCAATTTTAGTGAATTCAGAGTAAGATATTTCTGGATTACTTTGTTGTGATGCATCAATAGATCTTTAGTACATCACCACAACCCAGGTAAGTGTCATGTTACTACATTTTAGACTACTAACAGCTCATCCAATATTGGAACTTATCTGGAATAACACTCTAATTTAATTGAAACTTCTTGCATTGGGACATATAACTTTTATAACTACCTGGGATTTAATTCACCATGCTGAATTTTTTTTTTTTAATTTTTACCTTGTATTCTGGGAAATAAATTAACTGTTACAGTATTTAAAACTTGTTGGTTTTTTGCTTTTTCTGTTTAGTGTTGTAACAGTACATTCAAGTAATAATAACAACTATTCAAAGAGAGACTAAAGTCTTTGAATTTTCAGATCAATAAGTAGGTAGGTAAGGTGGATAGAAGGAAACAGTGTACATGATGTTTGCTAATGTCTTCAGTGATTTTGACTCCTGGTTACTTGCATTGAACTAATATTGATCATTTTCATTAGTATCCCTTTACAGGTTCTAAGGAAGTGTTCAGAAGAAATGCATGCATTTGATTTGGTAAACATTTGAACAAATTCAAACATGCACACAAAAGTCTAAAACAGCAAATTAGAAATTACTGCTAGATGATACATTCTTTCAATTTTCAACATTATTAGCAACTAAATAACAAACTGAAACAAGACACTTTATGAAAACTGAAACAAGACACTTTATGAAAACCTACCCAAACTGTCTATATCTTGAACACAAAGACTGGTAATCTTGGTAACAATGTCAATGTCAAAACCTACCCAAACTGTCTATATCTTGAACACAAAGACTGGTGACATGATCATGAAAACCTTGGTAACAATGTCATGAGTAATGTTCTACAAACTATTGCATACAGACAGTTTTTGCATACAACAGAACTGAATTACCAATTAAAAATATACTTAAATCACAAATCAGAATGTTCAAAGCATTCTCATACATAATTCACAAATCAGTACAATGTTGATAAGGGGTTATAACAAGTTTCCCATAATCACTTGTGTGCTCTGTGTTTTTCATAGTACAAGTCTATTGTTACAAGACTGATGTTACAGTTTAGTATTTAACTAGCAGAAAAAAATACCACTGAATGCCAAAAACTCTTTTTTTTATATACCAACACTGAAATTTGTTCAAATATAAACCAGGTCAGCTACACATACTTCTTGTGAATACCTTCCTTTGAATGCAAAACGATTCATTTAGTTCAAGGAGCTTTACTGTTTACCTCATTAAAAGTGATATATTGGTTACTTGATTCAGAAAGTCAACAGGAAAATGCTTAATTCTGCATATCATAATGCAATGGTAGGTATGTGTCTCTGCACCTTAACTTCATTTATCTTTTGAGCACAGACAGTACACAGTCCTACGATGTATGACATCCTCTCTTGATACTTGTGTTTCATATGTTGCTGTCATACAGCTTAAATATTGGCATGGTAATGTGTGTTCCAAGGTCAATTAACACTTGAAATCAAATTTTTTGGAATATCTCACACACTTGGTAACCCATATGGATACTTTTCTGCAAATAAAAGTCTCACTGTTTGAGTCGATCTTTACTCTGATGTCTTTTTTCTAATAAATGCAAATTCCAACAGAAGCAAACAAAGCGAGTTTTTAAGTTCCGACTAACTGCAATTCAATTGGCTGGAATGCATTGGAAGCCGGGAATCATGAAACACGATTACGCTGAGGTATGTTTCTTTAATCAAACGATTAAAAATATATTATAACTAAATAATGTGTTCTGACAGCTTCGTTTCGTTCAAGATAATTATTTTTTTTAACCGATTTAGGATTTCCCCCTTTGGTCGCATTCCAGACAAATGAATTGTTGACAGCTGATATGTAACGTCCGACTAAACTAATATAACTCTAGAGTGTAAAATAAAAGAAGTAGTTTTGATATGGGCTACTAAGTGTGTGAGATATTCCTGAACATTTTACTTTTCGACGTTTTACAGACGTGTATCTGCATTAGCTTGTGGTTCATGTTCTTGTGTAATGTAATAGTTTCTATTTTTTTTTTATATGACCTGCATAGAATCTGCACTAATAATTTCTCCATTGAAAATTCGCCCTAGCTCCAAAGCCAACTTTGATTTGCCAGTTCCAGTACAACCAAGGACAACCACCACGGGAATACGACAGGGCGCAGCCATTGTAAGATCTAAATCAAGAGGCGCTTTGAAATAAATGTGATGGAGAACAAAGCTTCTTTCCCGGTTCAGATTGCGCCGAACTTGAGTTTCAGTAATGATTGAATTATTCCCCTTCCCTTTCTAAATGCTTCAATACTCAGTCGTAGATCAAGTTGACAAGGATCCAAGCGATTAAAATATTTAAGAATAGCAAGGTGCATATTTTCTTCCTTTAATAAAATATAGTGTAAATTCATCCGTCATTTTTTTTTTTATTTTAATTTATTTCTTCTTCTGCATTTTTCAAAAATAACTATAATATTCTTCCATCTTCCAATAAAATATAGTTCTAAAAGCGACAAATTCTACCCAATATGTACAAACGGCCCCTCTCAATAGTCCTGTTAACAAAAAGAAAAAAGAAAAGATACATTCAGTAGATCTAAATTTTATACGGAGGACGCTAACTTAACACGGAATAATTAATTAGTTCTTAATTATAAAACAATGCCTTATAATTATCTGTAGTTTTGAGCTTTGCACCCGGATTTAAACAACTCACAAGCAAATGCGGCAGTATTTCTAGTTGCATATGTTGCGAGCTAGCGACAAGTTAGTTCTAATTTTTTTTTTTTTAATTATTTTTTTTTTTTGTATTTCACGGTACCCTTAATTGTTTTGGGGCTGAATACTTTATTTTAATAGCCTTTTTTAATAGCCTTATTGCCTTTCGAGGGGGGGGATCTGGTATACAATATTATCGATGCACCCTCCCGTATGTCACAAGAGGTGACAAAGCGAGACAGACTGTGGGGAAAGTGGTTAACACTCCAAACTCATGACCGAAGGGGATGAGGTTCAAATCCTACCACCGGATCAGCCCGGAGAGGGATGGAGCGTGTCCTTAGGACACTTTATTACTTGTTTTGCTGTGCGGTAAAACATCAAACAAAATCAAACACTCTCTCTCTCTCTCTCTCTCTCTCTCTCTCTCTTTCTCTCTCTCTCTCTCTCTCTCTCTCTCTTTCTCTCTCTCTCTCTCTCTCTCTCTGATTCTCAGGCGGATGGTGAATTTTGAAAGAACCAACAAAAATCACAAATCAAGTAAAAGCAATTTCGCATTACTTGGACCATGTCCCCTCCACCAGTAAATATTGGAATCATGATTAATGTATCCTTTTGTTTCTGACAAAATAGAGACGAACAAGCATAGTGAAAATAGAGAACGAATACCAAAAGTTTTACTTGAAATACCAGATGTTCTGTTATAATCCGAGTGCAAGTAGATCTGGGTCTAAGCTAGAAGTAAATTAAACAATACCAATAGATCCGAGTGTATCTTGTTTGCAGTTGATGTCGACTTATATCCTAGTAAAGACGACAAATACTAGTAGTAGCGAATCATTCTAATGTCCCAAAGTATCTCATTATATGTTTGTTGCAGACATTAAACTAAGGTGTTACCTGATGAGTATAATTAAACTAATAATACTGGCATTTTCAATGCATCATTGAAACAAGGCGATGATTAATGGTGATAAACGATGTGTGTTTTTGCCTGCGGTGAAATTGCATAAGTACTGAGAAAACAGTAGCACGTAAGGATTTTAAAAAAGGCTTCCAAATTTTGTACCACACAACGATCTTTTTGCCGAGCAAAAGTTGCTTGTGTATAGACAGGAAGAAACATTTTGACAATAAGACAAAATCATGTTAGAAGCAAACTTGAATCCTAATCACATATACATGTATTCTATGCTAGATAAGATATCGAGTTATAATTCAGATTCAGAATTGTGTACTGGACACGACCATTCAATAGTATATCCCAGAAGTTAAAAACCTAGCTATAGAAATAGTATATACATAAAACAAGAAGGCCGCTCAGGTTGATGAAATGCATGATGATTTTTCATTGTATTATAAATAAATTTGTAATTATTTATCCGCGTACTTCTGCGAAGAGCGGGAATGGTTTCCTTGCGCAGTGTGTCCGTCTATCCGTCAAATTGTGTCACCTATTCCAATACAGTTTGGATCATATTAATGGAATTTTGTAGGCAGGATATGAGGTTCGTGTAGGTGTGCAAAAAGGTTTACTTTTTCACTTGATCTATGTGTTTGACAATTCAACACATCTCTTCTTTAAGAACCGATCAGAGGATTTTAGCGAAATTTTCAAGACTAAATATATAGTTATTGTACATTCCTCTGGTCCATTGGTTTAAATTGTAAAATACGAGGGGGTTTGGAATTCAGTTTTTAATCACTTATCCATCAACATAGATTTAAGGATTGATGAATGAAAACTTTGTATAGAGGTCAATAATTGTGATCCTTTAGAACCCTCCTACACCAGTTATAGGATTCTGCTGAATCTCTTTTGGCCATTGGGTTGGTGTGGGATTTTACTTAATTCCTTTTGATCAACCATTGATGTAGGCTTTTACCGAATTCCTTTTGGCCAGCCATACGGTTGAAGTTTGTATCCAATATTGTTTTTCTTTTGGCCAGCGATACGGTTGATGCGTGTATCCAATATTTTCATTTATGAGTCTGGCCCATTTTGGGGAGACATTTATTGAATACGTGCCAAACAATGTGCATTTTTTGAGAAGTGATTATCTTATGGCTTCTACAACGTCGATCGGAGAAATGTATCGATACACAGTAGGCTAGATCCAGGGGTGGATCTGGAAATATGGGTAGATGTGCTTAAACAAATAAGCAAGGTGTCTGTGACGCGGAACTCATATTGGGGTAAAAGCACTGGAAGTACTGCATTGTAGGTGTTTCCGGATCATACATTGAACGATCCAACTATACAAAATAACATATTCTATGCGACGTTTCGAAAGTCGCCAGCTTCGTCCCGCATTCCCACAACAAGAATTCACTGTTCTCTGTATAGATGTATTTTTCTTTAAATATCGAAATGAGCATTATCGATACGTGGAAGATTCTATAAACATTCTCGAGATGTAATAGGCAATGACGTGCAACCAACAAGACATCCTCAACCCAATATTTGTAAACATTCTGTAATATAAATGCATCCACAAATTGGAAGGGGGGAGGTGGGAAGAATAAGCATTAGAATACATCTCATTTGTGTCTTATATAATTGGTGGAAATGCTCAACAAGGTTACGCATTTTTCTTCTGGCCAATTCTGGGTGACATTTCTTATAAAATAGTTAGAATTGGACCAATGCTATAAGGTAAGCTTACCATGGTTTTTCCTTGAAGCTGTCCGACGAGTTTCATTATCCATGTACCTCCCTGATTGATTTTGTATATTGATTAATTAGAAAAACAACACAAGTAGGTTGCCAAGACGATTCGGGTCAAGTGCCCAGCGCAAAGATACTGCAGTAGCCGATCTAGGCTAATGTGTGTGTGTGTGTGATTTGTATGGTAGTTTTAACTATGTGATATAACTCAGGAGGGGTTCGATCCTGCGACATCTCGCATCCGAGACGGACGCTCTAAACACTAAGTCAACAATGCGGTCTCCTATGCCTATCAATCTGTGAATGAACACGGTCACATGTCTTGTCTCTTTATGCGTTACAAAGCTTATCGCTTTTTCTTCCATACCATTTGAAGATTTAATGAATAATGTTTTTATTCGTTTCGTACGGCTTATTTTTAGCGAAATTTATTCAACAATTTATATTGAAACGGGGCCATTTTGAAAATTCAGTTCGTTGTAGTTTCTCCTCCGATTCTTTATATTTGTATTGTAATTAGATGTATGACTGGCGCAGATGCAGGTTATATTTTGTTTTTGTCCTCTGGTTAATTTAGGATGTTATTTCTTAAAAATGTTAAATAAAAAGGGTGGCAATTTAGAAATTCAGTCAGTCGCCTTTATCTACGTTTACCAGTAAAGCTTCTATTTAAAAGCCCACATCTGTAGGCACATTTTCCCCAAAAGATGTAAAAATGAGAAAATAGAAGCACTAAGCTCGTTAATTTATCTTCAGATATCTCATTGCTCCAAAAGGTTCGAAAGTGAGGGAAAACATATTTGCCCGACAACTTAAACATGCATGGAAGAACATGCCTGAACTTCTGGATTATGCATATTCATGTTTGCATGTATATTTTAATTGGCATTTGTTTAAACATGTCAGGCAGGTAGGAAAAAGGTAGTTTCTTAGAAAAGGTGTCTACCATGTAATTCTTGTTCTCTCGCATGTGAATGGCAAGATGCGGTGCTTTTTACTGGCGGGCGGCGGCGACTGAGTCACGAGTTAATATTCTGCAAAGCGTTTGAAAACTCTCAGTTTTGCATAGTTTACATCTTCTCTGACCCAAGTTCGATAAATTGACCTAGATAGGCTAACATAACGATACATTGGCTTGTAAAGATAAACGTGTCCTCTTAACTACGACTCCCGACGCGTTAACAACTACGTTGGTACAGGTTACAGGTGAGACAGCGTTTTACGAATCCCGCATGTACTGCGTGCATTTATGTTCAAAATACAATATTATCTTTCTCAAGCGCCCTAATCACTATGTCCCATCCCATTTATAAGATAATAATTTAAGCGATACTGAAAAATACGTTGCCGTGTGTTTGTTTCCATGTAAACAACTTTTAAGTAGAATAAACAAACGACTTCCTGCAAGCCACTTTTCTGGTATGGGATAAAAATAGGCTTATATTGCTTTCCTGGAAAAGGCGTCGTTCATACCTTTGCAGCAAACTGCAATCGTTAATTTGTAAGGTCTTTTTTTTTTTTTTCTTCAGATTACCTGTACAGAGATAAGACAAGTTTTGGTAGCTTATGCGATCACCAACATGCACAACTAACTCCAAATTAGAATACCTCCACAACCTGTGACGAAATTCACACATTTTTATTTTAGTGACAAACGTACATGTGCTTGGCCTGTTCTGAAATGTGAACCACCGTTCAGGTAACGGTGTTGGTGATCAAATATGGAATTCAAGGTCACAAACAAAACGTATGTTGGTTAACCACGAAGGAATGCAAGAAAACGCACCCATAAAAGGGGGATATACGATGTTGCTTTTGATATATGGGCGACATACAAAAGAAGAGTTAATGGATATTAAGTGCCTTTTCTGCTGTACAATTCATTGTCCCGTAACTTGGAGCCCCAGGTGGCAGTGGTCTAAGGCGATCTCATTACTTCTAACCTCGACGCGAGTTCGAGTCTCGGATTCAGCCAATGCGGGTATGCGAGAAAGCTTGCCAGTAGCTTTTCATGGGTCAGTGGTTCTTTCCGGGGGAGGGGGGGGGGGGGGTCCAGAGTTCTTCCTTCACCATTAATACTGACCGTCATATATAGCCTACCGTGTGCTGAAAAATGTGTTAAACCCTACAACAATTGTCCCACAACTGTAAGAATTGTAAAACATAATACCTAAGGCTATATCCCAGTTAAATATACTTTACATATTACGTAACCCAATGGTAATTTCTAAATAGCGCAACTTTTTCAAATTTGAATTATGGAGAACTTTAAATCACCGTTTAACCCGCGTTATTACACTGGTCGACTGTTATTTTATTCTAGTGAAACTATTTTGTTCCACAACTGGTTTTAACTCGCATTATGTGCATGTTCACATTATTGATCAGTTTTTTGACGATGTTGGTAGGAACGAATTACAGAATTGCACTGCACCACGCGCTGCTTCCATTCGAAAACGTCCTCATGTACTTTATGACGTCGTCAGTTTGGCCGCAATATCGTAATACATTGAAAAGTCTTCTAATGTTCACGCGCATTATATATTATGGCGCTCTTTTAACAGCAACCTTCATCAAGGGTATAGTGTGTGTGTGTTTGTGAAGTTGAGATTCATTTATATATGGGTTGTTCAGAAATTTGAATTAATGGTTTGGGGGGGGGGGACTAAGAAATTCGTTGCATTTATATAAAAGTGTTCTGCAACAATAAATTCGTAATAATTGTGTATCTGTGCCGTCTGGTAATAAACGTCACCGTTCAAAAAACCTTTAGTAGAACGTGCGAAGCCTATGAGAGTGTATCTTGCAACTCGAATTTCCTCAGCAGCGACAAATTTACAAATTTTTTTTTTAATTAAAAATTCATGCCTAATGAGATGAGAATTGCTCAATCATCCAAAAGTCTAGTAATTATTACGCACATGTATTTCAGAACGAACTAGACTGCTGCTACTTCCAAATACAGCTTATAACTACATCGACTGGGAAGTGAAATTGCAACATTGGGAAGCTATTATACGCCCCCTCATTCATGAATGTAATTCCACTCCAAGTACTGAATGGCCCTATGACTCACGACCTCTTTCCCGCCAAAACGTCAGGTCACAAATGTCGTTCTTTGTGTTCTATTTTAAGTAGCTGTTGAGTAGTGATTGGAAATTTCTGGTCTATCAAAGACCAGTAGTAGTAAAGTAATCAAAACAAATAAGAGCAAATATGAACTCCAAATAGTATTATTTAATTTATACATGTATATTAATAGAATATTTGATTTTGATAAATGTGAACTGTATTATTTATTACACACAGAAGCTGTGAAAAGCTGTAAACTCTACAAGAACAATTTTGCTTAAGCCAAAAAAGATTATAATTTAAACAAAAACATTTTTTTTTTAAAAATCAGCTACCTGCTGTTGTACTAAAATGTTGCCATCAAGTATAAAATTACATTGTGAAAAACAAACTAAAATATTTATCGTAAAGCCATGTATTTGATGTGTTAAATCTTCAAAATCCTTAAAGTTACTTTACATACTTTTTAGGTAGAGTAATACAATTAATTACCCAGAACACAAGTTACCCCTGTTGTATGCCACAATTATTTAATTTTATAAAGCCATGCAATACCACAAGAAAAAGAAAAGTATGTCACCACTCTACTTGTGAATTTAGTTAAAGAACAATCAAAGACTAGTGTTATTAAACTAACGATACATGAAAATAAGGTCACTAGATTTCAGGTTTACATCGAATTTCAGGAGTGCAGATACAATGCCAAGAAAACTAGGCATAAACAAAAATTTAAATACTGATGACAATGACAAAAGAGCTCTAATAATGTCCTCACCCCACCCACACAAATTTCAAGGTCAAACACTGGACCATTAACAAAGATCACAAATTTAAGAATTATGGTTTGAACAAAACCCCAGATGCAACCAAACTGATGGCAACATAATGCATTCACTAGCATTTAAAACAATCCATATTCTGTCTAAGCTAGTTGATCAATGCTGTATTTATCATCTGAAATTGGATGGATGCAATTCTAATGTCCCAAAATCGTGTATCCAAACATATCCAGGCTCCATTCTACAGTTACCAACTATGAAACTGGTGATAAAAAGTCCCATTTCACTAATACTAACACCAAGCTAGAAAACAAGTTCTGATGGTGTTCCAGTTCAACAAATACATAGTCAATCATGTGATTGTAAAAGTTATGGCAAAGAAATGAATCCATACATATAAATTTCCAGCTTTTTAACATGAAAAAATGTACAGTGTTTATGCATGAAGGATAACTAGCTAATATTTAAAATTGTAGTTTTTAATCCAACACTGAATTATGAACACAAGAAATCCCTGAACACAAGCTGGCATGTAGTACTGAGCAACTCTAACGGGTCCTACTGTCTTAATATCCTCTCAAAGCTACCAATGTCCTTTTCAACTGTTCTTGTTTTGCTTTGAGACTTTCAATTTCCCTGTCACATCTTTTACTCTCAGAGTTTAAATTGTGAATATAATCTGCAGCTTTTTTTAGAATAAGTACTTTAGGGGCCCTTTCCTGTCCTTGAAGCTCAGGTACTGAATCCCTAAGGGAAAAAAAACTCAGTTTCAAGTCTGTTCTACGTTTCCTTTCAAGAACATTGTGTTGAGTCCTTTTGCCTGTTTCACATTCATCTGAATCACTAGAGTTCCGACAAGATTTCAACCTCTGAACCACATGTTTAAAGTCCACAGCCTTCTGTCTTTTTATGGGTCTTGGAGAATCTGATTCAGGTGAGCTAGGACATGATCGCATTGATCTCTTCAAAGAATATGAATGCGGTAAACTGTAGAAATGGTCCTCTGTTGATGCATCCACTCTATGTCTAATTAAACTTTTCTGTGCAGGTTTACATTCAATGGTCAATTTTAAAGTTCCCGAAGATTTCTGGACTTGCTGTTGCTGTTCCCTTTCAGTATCAATTGAGTTTTTCTTTTTAACTGGTGTAACAATTGTTTGCATCTGCTGTTTCTTCTCAACTGTGACAACATCAATTTCTTCTTCTGAAATGGACAAGTATTAAAGTTTAAATCGTGTTCAATCTCAACTAAAATGACAGTTTAAAAATTCTTTAATAACATCAAAGAGGTAAAAACTTATTTCACTTGAAAATCAGTGCTTGTACAAAAACATAAAATACAAAAAAAAATGCCGTTTAACCAAAGTGAAGAACAGTTTACAGGCGATAAAGTTAAATTGTTATATTTCGATTATTGTTATTACGATTATGGAATTTGCATGCAAGTTTTAAAAAATACTGTACCTGAATCTGAAGGTGTGTCGATTCCAAGATTGTGAAATTTCGTCTCTGCTATGGTACCACCAATTGGGTAAGGGAAAACTGCTGCTGGATCAACACACTCTGACGCATGAACGTCAAAAGTAGGACGTGAGCAAGAATCACACCGTAAACGTTTCATGTTTTGTCCATTTTCTAACTTTGACTCTGATGGTGGAGCTGTATTTACTTGTGGCCACATGGGATCTTGGATCAAATTTGAGAGGGGGGATTGGTCAGTCGTCAACTCCTTTATAAAAGTGTCTACTGCATCTTGATCAAAGAAATCACCATCACTACTGAATGATAACAGTTCCTTGTCTACATCTATATCTAAATTCCAGTCACTGTCTCTGTTGGGTGATCTCGGTGGTGTAAGAATTAACTCGAACTTTTTCCACATTTCATCGCTGGGGATAGCTGGAGTTCTGTAAAACTCTTCATCCGAATTTTCGAAAAAAATTTCATAACCATCCATTTCTTTGGGTCTGATGCACTTTCGTAAAGACATACCTGTAGTGAGATAAAAAACAAAAATATATATAAAACTACAAGTACACGCACCAAGCCTACGCCACGCCCCCTTTCGCTAAGTTTCTATCTTCACGTACAAACGCACAGTTAAATGTATCTCCACGTTATCATTATAGGTCGGTATAAATATTAGAAATGATAGGACTGCCGACATCATTAATGCGAAAGGTAAAGGTAAGTTGGCAAACTGCCACGTATGTTAAACCGCGAACCCACGTGAAGTCAGCATGGATTTCGTGGCCCACAACCCGGTGACGTTTTACAATGAAGTTACAACAAATCGAAGAAAGAAAGCATGTCAGTATATTAAATATCAATTAAAGTATACACCATGTATCATACTGCTATATAGTTTTTTTTGCAACATATCGTACTTTCATTAAAAAGTAGACAATTGCAACTGCGACCTTGCGTGGCATGCCTAATTTATGCCGGCTTCGCCATTTGACTGATGCGCAGATTCACTTTACGTTAAATATAGTTAAAAAACACATGTTAATGAGAGAGACACTAATCCTTACCAAAAAAATGGTACAAATAAACTCACCTCTGTCACAAAGATGTTGATATTTGTTAATTCCCATTAAAATTTTGCAACTGTACCACTCACCGCATAGCGGAGATCAACGCCTAGACTGTACCGTTTAGAATACAGGATATTCTTATGTATTTACTGTCACGAATGTATTAGTATTCATACGCGTGGGCTGACCTTTCTCAAGGACGAACTTACGCATATTGCATAAAACCTGAATTCATCAAATTTTTCTTAAGCAACTGCATTTTAAAAAATAAGAATAAAAAGTATTTCATATTTTAGGGGGAACCGAAGCTATATAAATTTTATATTGGAAAATTTGGGGAATCGTTTTACTAGTCGGAGTATTTTCTGTGTGGAAGGTAAGACGGTCAGATGGCGCGAAAGTTAGTGGGCGTGTTCTGGATTGCAATTAAGCCAATCAACGGTCTATCGGGAACAGGAGTGGGAGAAACAGTACACAGGCCTTCATGAAAAGTTCAATCAGTTGCAGTTACTAAGGACGCTAACTCACCGAACGTAAAATGTAATGTCTCCAACGGCTACCATTCAAAAACTCGATTCGCTTATAGGGCTAATTCTTATGCCCTGACTTAAAGAGCATTCAACAACGATAATGTTTATATATTGACAGAGAGATATCAAGCTACAGGGCACATTGGCACAGGCACTTGATTCTGAGTAAATTCATGTATAGGCACATTGGTTACAGAATAATTGAATACAACATGAACGACCTTGAATACTACTGCAGAACAAAAAGTATATGTACAATTAAAAGCTAATTGATATTTGTTTATTAACATTTACTTACATGCTGATTAACCGAAAGTATACAAGTTTTTTAAAGACAAATTCCAGACAAAAATGTTTTGAGCAACTGGCATGTTGGCTGTTTACGTGGCATCTACGCCGTTAAATTATGCCCCAGAGCGACACTCATTAAAGATCACCCATATAAATGATAGCGTTTCTAAGAGTAGCTGCCAAATCTTTTAACAAGCTCAAAGCGCCATTTCCCATTTTCATTAGTCTATAGAGAGCCAGTTGTAATTATTTGTATCCCCTATTTATGTGACAGATTAAGAATGTACAGAAATCTACATGCTTACATTACATCCGGTTTACCCTATGGTGACGGTAGTAAATATGAACAATACAATCGATTATATAATTGAAATAATCTTTCAGGAAACTGTCCTGATTTCATGATGAGAATATAAAAACTACCCCTACTCCCAGCCCCCAAAAATAAATAAAACTCAGAAAATCAATTGTATATGCTAAGACGTTATATCAACTTGGAGATTTGTTAAGTTACTATTTGCGTGTTTACGCTTACCTGAGATATATCTGCTACCTATGTAGTTGCTACATACAAACAACCTGAGCTTAAATTATTAGTCCCTTACCACTCTCCACACACACACACATACACATGCACACGCAGTATTAGTCCTCGGTACTCTCCCCAGCACATAGCTGGTTCGAGTTGATTGAGGAACACCGTCGGTTAGTCAATAGTGTCTAAGGTGGTGTAGTTTGTTATCCCTGTCCACCCATGAGTGTAAGAATGAATGTATATTTATATGTTATTTATTTTAAAATATTACAGTCAGTAAATTTTGATGACGGTTAATCTTTGTTTTGTTCACCATATATTTCAAAGTTTAATTATCCAATAAGGAATTCAGTCCGATAATACTCTATCCCAAGCAAGAGCTAACATGTGATGTATATTCTCTCCACGGGCAGAAGAGAATACTGATTTATTTACATTCTGATTCCTGAACTTAGGATCTTACACTCGTCCCATAAAGCTAATTAGCTCCAGGGCCAATTTCCTCTCCTTTTTATTATAGTAGTTATTAAAAGTTTAAACCAGTTGACTTTGCTAGAGTCATTTGTCCATTGTGTGTGTATTTTATAATTTTCATTTGTCAGATGTTTTTGTATGGATAGCACTATCTGGATCATATTTATGAGTTGCAAATCTATATAATATTTTTTGTGAAATTTCCAATGGTTTATATTTATATATTAAAAAAAGATAAGGTATTTGACTCTCTAAAAGTGTACTTTATTTAAATAGTTTATGTTTATTTGTTTACTAATATTTCTTTTTATATGCTGTGGCACACGCACATACACAAACATTTTCACAAGTTATTTATTTAGCATGCAACATGTTTGTGACATAAATGTTAATTAATTACTGTTTAATACTATTACAATATTGTATGTGTAATTTAATTTTAAAATCATAAGGCTTGCATCAAAGTTTTTAATTTTATGCCTTTATTGCTTATGCCAACCACATCATCAAAATTAAAATTGTTGTTAATGAGGACAGAGCGTGAAATGATCTTAATTTTGCTTGCAAAGTCACCTTGTACTGATTTATATGTACCTTCCATGATGATTTATAAAAATAAATTTTGCTTAAACCATATTGTTACCTGTTTAGTTTTAACGATAATACGCATGTTATTTAATCAGAACCAACCCAAAACAAACAAGCTAAAACTTTCAAAAGCAGTTTGAAAATTTGCAACTTTTAATTCAGCATTTTGTTTATTGAGTATCGTATTGGCAACGTGCAGTTTTATAGCAGAAACTCGTTGTTCGCAGTTAAAGGATAAAAACCGTGGTTAAAGAAAATTGCTAAGAAAATTCAATAATAAAAAGGCAAATATTTGAGGTATAAACAATTTTAAAGGTATTTTTCTCTCAACTTAACAATACTTTCAGTACCTGCGACAGATTGTAAAGCAAATTGAACAAGAAAAGCATGAATTTAAGGGTAAATGTTAAATAATTTTGATGATGAACAAAATCTACTACTCTGTTACATTTTTTTTTATTTGCAGCTATAGGGACAGCTCATTTCATGCAGAAAATAAAATACACATGTGGTCAGCGTGAATTATAACGTAGTTCTTTATTATATAGCTATGTACACGTGGTTAGTGGTCAGCGTGGATCGTAACGTAGCCCTTTATTATATAACAATGTGTGTGCGATCATCATGAATTGTAACAGTCCTTTATTCGATAACAATATACGTATGGTCAGCGTGAGTGGCAATGTAGTCCTTTCTTATATAGCTATTTATGTGTGGTCAGCGTGGACCGTAACATAATCCTTGATTATTTAGCTACTCACTGTTTGTACAAATTCACAACCGTTATAGATACATCTCTACATGTTCATGAAATAATTCCATTTTAAAATTATATGACTTATGTTTTTAAGAATTACTTTTGAATTTTTAAAAATCGCTCCAATCTACCTCATCTCCATTATCCATCCGATATTCAATTAAATAGCATCTATAGCAGCCATTCAACGTTATTTATGGGATGTACCCGAAAGACAGTGAATTAACCTTCTCGCAAGAACGGTTTTGAAGTAGAATTTTGACTTTTCTGAATGAATATTAAGGCGAGTTTTTCTAACCTTTAATTTCCACGGTCAGGCAGTGACAGCTTTCTTTAAAATAGATATGCCTATCTTTTAAATTAATGTTCTCCGTTATCGACCACCTCGTACAATGATTCGAACAAAAACAAATCCGTCAATCGTATCGGAAATTGCAACTATTTAATCTTTTCAAAAGGTTGATAAATGACCATTTTTCACGATATTTTACGCACAGACGATCACACTCTTTCACCGAACCACCTCTGTACACAAGCAAGAAGAAAACAAGGATAGGCTTCGGGTGTATGTAATGTTTTACTCTTCGGGGTCACAGGTCACAGTTTAAGCAAATTATGGGATTTTGTCATCCGCTCCTTTTCTTAAATTCGTTTTTTTTTTACAATCTTTATTCTTTAATTCCGTCGTAGCTTCTTCTTGTTTCTTGTTATCGCGATCAAGATGTATATAAGGTAACTTTAAAAACCACGCTAGTTAGGTTTTTAATCTAGCCTATAGATGTATATGGTGTCCCTACCATTGATACAGAAACCACCGTTCGAATCCCGATGTCATAGCATCTTGCGCCCCATACCGTCTTCAAATTTTTCTTTTTTAAATTATTTCCCACAACAACAAAAATCTCCAATAAAATATCGCATCCACAATTTTGACCACCTTGTTTTTTGTATAAAAAAAAAATGTTTTTATATTATAAATCAGACTTACACAAGATGAATGTAATCCAGCTAGAAGTTGGCTTACATAGACCTTGTCTAAGTCTGACGATATGTGAAGACGTTTGTTTTGTATTGCTTATATCACAGGGGAAAATGTCCAACACATTCAATATCCTTTGTCTAGTACTACTAATACCTTTCGGTATTTATCCGTGTAGTTCATAAAGACAGAACTGCCTCAGGCACCGAACGGTGGATAACGTGTGTGGGAGTTGGAGATGTTATTGTTTTTGTTCAATTCGGTCTGTATTACTGAATAACAAGTTTAAGGGAACTTATATTGTCCAGTCCAAATTCGAACTCGTTTTAAAATCATGTTTTATCGAGAAGAACAAAACGAGATTGTTTCCCTCAAATAGGACATCTTTGGCGAAGATATGGGCTTTTTGGCTTGAAAAGAACTACTTACACTGTTAATTGTCACTTCCAGGGCCCTCTTTCTCAAAACCACGTACGTCTGCGGTTGCTAAAGGTTCACAACCGTTGTTATTGAAATAACTATGTAAACCAGTTTGCTATTGTGAAAAATGGACTTGCTAGAAAAAGCACGACGGCTAATCTGGACTTGCGAACTTAATTAATATTTAAAGTGTGTGTATGTATGTGTGTTTTAGGGTTTAACGCCACTTCTCAGTACAAAATAGTGTACATGGCAGCCAGTATAACAGGTGGAGGAAGAACTAGCGAAAACCCCGATACGAACCCACGGGGTGCTGCTGGCAGCCTTATCACATACCCACAATGGCAGAGCCCGAGACTCGAACCCACGGATGTGCCGTAGAGATGGCCATTTTTGGATGTAATTGATGAAAACGAACCTATCACCTGAGGAAATAATACGTCATTGTCATAATGGAATTTTAAAAAAATACTTTTTATTTATTTAGTTTTGTAATCAAAAATCACTTTCCGTTATTAATATATTTCTAAGTATGCATGTTTTATTTGACCAGATATTTATATTCAGGCAACAGATTCTGGCCTGTGAACTTTTATGTCAGACAAGAAGTTTGTGCTATTTTGTTATTTTGTGTATCCCACCCCACACTATCCCCTCGCCTAATGAGGAATTGCTTTATACCTTATAGTACGTGTTGACTTGAGAGAAAAGGCCGAGGTTGTTCCTATTTGGCAAATTGGAATTTCCTACCTTATCCACCAGCTATCTTGTATATAAATGAGAGGTTCCAAGAGTATTGAAAGAGCACAAGATGAATGTGATGGATGGGTCAGAGATTGGTAATTATTTTGTAAAATGCACTGTTGTTATATTTCGTGATTAACACAAGACATAACAATAACACTGGTATTTTATATAGAAAAATACTCAGCGAGGACGTGAATGAAATGGAATGAAACTCAGTTAATTGTGTTTCGATTTATGAAATGTATCCAAGTTAAGTGTTGCAGTGTTTTCGATTCATGAAATTAATCCAAATTAAATGTTAGTGTTTCCGATTCATGAAATTAATCCAGCCTAAGTGTTTATTTTCTTTCACGGTTACAATTTAAACTTTACCAAAAGTAAGATCTTTCGAATGATATGTCTCGCCTGCTTCGTTGGTATCTAATCCCAAAAATAGCTACAGCAAGAAAGTAGGTTATTAAATACAGTTTACTTTCGATTGATGCTTACTTTGTGATAAAAGTGAATACAGAACTCAAGTTTAACATGACAGACAGTCAACAGTATCTTGGAAACATGTAAAAGTAAAGGTACCATTTCTTTAAAATAAATATTCAATAAAATAAATTAAAATAATATGAAAAGTACATGTAGGTGATTTCTGCCTACATGTACTTTTTGCCTGTGACGATTTCAAATATCACTCATCAAAAATATGATCGCCCAAAACGTGTCTGTAATAATATTAGTTTAAATGGTAAACAAATGTGACCTATTTTCGCCGAGTGTTAGGTGTAAAACATACAAAAATTTGCCATTTAGTGAGAACTCGATGAGATTGGTCACTTTAAACTTCATATAATGCAGTACCATTTAACTGCGTACCCAAAAACGTTTTTGGCGTACTTTCCCAAATGAATGATGCACGCTGGATAAATCTTACTATCAAAATTGTCTTTCTGGTTCGCTCCCGTTTCGCTTCTTTGAGTGTGTGTGATTTTTTTTTAACGTAGCTTTTTTAAAATAAAAAATAATTCATATCGCTACGATGTCTGCAGAGTGACAGTTAATAGTGATGTCTTACACTGGGTCATCATGCCGCAGACATGTAGCAAGATTGTCCCACCCAGTCACATTATCCTGACAGCAGCTCGACCAGTCCTAACACTAACTCTTAATGCTGAGCGTCAAACGAGGCAGCTGTTAGTACCAATTTTGTAAGTCTTTGGTAGGACTCGGACGGGGATCAATCCCACGACCTCCTGCATCCGAGGTTGACGCTCTAACCACTGGATTACTGGAGCGGTCGTTTCGCCTCTCTCTTTAACAGCTAACTGTGATAAAGAAACGTCCACAAATTAGTTTTTTGAGTCGAGTCGATCCTATAAAGTATACGATGTATATATGCAAGCAGCAAGACACAATACAATCCATATCTGTTTGGAGAAGGATGTCCACTGAACAAAATTAATCTAGACAAGTTAGAAGTTTCGTTTAGAATACTCTTTTGTTTCATACACTATACACCCATGAACGGCGTTTGGGGGTGGCAAGTAGGTGTGTGTGGGGGGGGGGGGGGATCGCCCCAGGCCCTGCTCTTGAAGGAGCCCTGCGCTTTAGGTCTAAGGTCATCATTATGAGTTTGTCATGCTATATAATATGGCCCCGCGCGGCCATGGTCTGCCCTAGGTCCCGCATACACCTAACGCGCCATTGCATATCATATCCCCCCCCCCCCTTAATTACGACTATACGAGGAAGCAGAATGAAAAAGGGAAAATGCTTTTATCAATAAACAGGGATGTAATTTGCTAAGGGACACCTTCCCCGTTGAATTTGCATGTGCTGTAATGTGCAAACAACAGGTTCTGGTAATACATAGCACTTTCTGAATCCAATGGTAAAACTTAATTGATTTTTTTCAAGTACGATGGGCTTGTTCGAAAGTTAAATCCCGCAATCAAGATATCAAATTGAGAATGAGTCGTAGGGGAGAATAACAAGGTCGTGTTATGAACTTTGTACGCATAGTACGTCTAATTCACAAAGTCTAGACAAAGAGATGGAAGGTTGCCAGGAACCGCAATATATATAGTACTACTACTACTACTACTACTACTATTACTACTACTACTGTTTTTGCTGCTGCTCTTCCACCTCCAGTTTTATTAATAATACGTTATGCATAGGATACATTCATTCTACTAGTTACTTCCACCGCGACGGCGCCATTATCACTAAGACAAACCAACACCACTACTGCTACTGACGTAGTTAAATTTCATGTTAACATTTAAAATGCCGAGGAAGAAGGAATAAAAAGGAATCTTGTTTGATTACTGTTCACTAATTATCATTACAATGAATGGACACTTCGCCCACAAACACAAAATATTACGTGTTTCACTTGTCGAAGATCTTCAAAGGTCAGAGGTTAGTCGAGATAAACCAGTCGCCGTTGAATTGTCATATTTTGTGCTTCACTACTTTTTCAGACGAATCGTATCAATATTTAACATTACACATAATAGTTATTTTTGTTCCTACAAATGACCTCTGACCTTAATATCTATGTATACTGTTTAAACAAATATTTCCCCAGATCAAAACCAATTGTGTCTACCCGTGCGAGACTGATGATTACGTTATCTTTACCTCGCTTATGGATTCTCGTCTCGAAAATGTCGCTGCCAATTGATTTTCTACAATATTTGTTTACCTCAGGCATGTGCACAAAATAGTTTAATTTTGTTTTTTAAACATTGCCATTGATATCTACTGAAATCGAACTAGTGGTCTGAGTTGTAGCGACAGCGATGACTATAAAGAGGTTCAAACTCCGTCCCCTTGACAGAAAACATGACAAAACAGATAGAACTCCGTCCCCTTGACAGAAAACATGACAAAACAGATAGAACTCCGTCCCCTTAACAGAAAACATGACAAAACAGATAGAACTCCGTCCCCTTGACATAAAACATGACAAAACAGATAGAACTCCGTCCCCTTGACAGAAAACATGACAAAACAGATAGAACTCCGTCCACTTGACAGAAAACATGACAAAACAGATTTAAATATAGGAATACTCAACCCGATTTAACTATAATATAATCGCAGCTTTTTTTAATTATGGTTTGATTTTTTTTTCGGGAGGGGGGGGGGGGCGTTTAAACTGGATTACTTCTACCCTATCGTGGAGGACTGATGACTTTGAGTGTCCACGAAACTATGATGCATGATTTAGGTTTTTAATGTAGCTTTAACAATTTCCCCGTCATATCGCTTAGATGTCTGCAGTATGGTAGTTTATAGTGATGTATGCACTGGGGCATCATGCCGCAGATATGAAGCATCAATAAGTCTTTGATATGATACGGCCGGATATCGAACCTGCGATCTTCAGAATCTGAGGTAGACGCTCGAACCACTAGGTCACTTGGTATGTATGTATGTATGTATGCATGTATGGATGGATGGATGGATGGATGGATGGGTGTGTGTGTGTGTGTGTGTGTGTGTGTGTGTGTGTGTGTGTGTGTGTGTGTGTGTGACTGATTGACTTTATTCCTCTTCAACAGAGATTACATCAGATTAATCAAATTCAGGATAATACAAAATCATGAAATACAACAGAAAAGAGTATATAAAAAAACGATTTGAAACGTATACCAATGTAATTATCAATGTAGTTCTTTCTACATGACATATGTGCTTATGCATACGTACACATATATACACATACACACACACATACACACATATATATAAATGTACACACATACACATACATATATATACACACACAAACACATAATACACATATACATATACAGACACACTTACACACATCTATACATATATATGTGGAACAACTTGAAACCATTCTCAAATGAATAAAGATAGCAAAAGGTGACACTCGTATGTTATATGAGCCAGAGAGCATTATATCTCCGTGATCTGTCATACAACAAAATTGCTGAATTTGACAACAACAGGATGGCCTTTTGTTTATGTTTGTTTGTTTTTTTTTCTTCAAATTAATTAATTTATTTATTTAACTTAACTACTTATTATTGTTGTTATGTTATCACATGTTGGTTGAGAGTAGGGCATACATTTTATTGTAAAATGAGGTTATGCTTTTTGCCGTCACCAACATGAGTTTATCCCATACATCATCGTCGATAGACGACAAGCAATCTACTCTGCTTCCAAGAAGTGTCTCCAATAGTATATCGTCTTCTTGGTTGAATAAATTAACCCCGTTTCTCACCTCTACAGTGTCAATCATCCTCTCAGAGAAGACGTTTCGTTCTTCAAGTAGCATTTCACAACCTAAGATAAAATGTTTCGCTCTGTCGTCAGTCTCTTTTCCACAGAGTTTGCATATCATAACTTTTCCAACAGGCATGACATATAGTTTCACTATTTCAGAGAGAGGCCATAACATAGATGGAAATTTACGCCCAAGAAACCATATACTGCTTAGTTGTAAGTCCAAATAAATGTTTCTGAAGTGAATTAAATCGCTCCTTAGTTCAATATCTGTATTCCATGTAGATTCTTCGAAGTTTTGAATATTATCAACAATATGCCGATTCGAAACAAGTTTACCTTCGGTGTGTACTCTTACTGCATAGTCTAAGAGAACACTTCCCATACCATATTTCTTGAATATTTTGTCAATATCTGTTGTAAACCCCGGCTGTGTTAGTGAGTTGGTCAAGTACTGACATAAGCGCAAAATGAAAATCTTTTTTCCAGATAAGAGTCCAATCGCCCCTACACAGCCGGTTGAAAAAACACAATTTTATCTTATCTATGTACTTCCACAGACCAGAGTCCTAAGGTACTACGCGTTGCCTCTGTGGGCGAATATTTATGCGAAAGCTTGCATACGTCGCACTGCATATTTCTGACATAGCTCAAGGTCTTTTATATTGGCGTTTGTCATATTCGACCATAATTCACATCCATATAGGACTGAGGGTAGAATGATTCTTTTCCAGATTTTCATACTTGTTAGAGGGTTCATTCCCCCGTCTCTGATACCAATAAAATAAAAAGAGTTTAATAAGTGTTTACCTTTATCGCATGTTTCTTTTATCGCGTCGTTTGGTTTAAAGTTGTACTTTAGAGGTATGCCGGCATATTTCTTACTTTTGACAACTGGAATTGGCGATTTGCTGAATAGAAAAGAAGGGATATCAGTTTTTCTTTTGTTTGTAAAGAGGATGCTGCAACTTTTATCTGCGTTATGTTTCAATTTCCACATTTTCACATAATTAGAGATTGTATCGAGCAGATGCTGCACTGAATGATGCGAATTAGCCATTACAGTTGTATCATCCGCTAATAAGACACACGGCAGGTGGAGATCGACAAGTTTTAGGCCTCGCATAGTATGATCTAAGTCAGTGATCAAATCGTCAATCATAACGAGAAAGGACCAAGCAGATAAGATACGACCCTGTCCTACACCCTGCTTAATATTGAAATATCTGGACAATTTGCACGCAAATAAAACAGAACTGGTTGCTCCCTTAAACGAGTTTTTCAAGATTCGCCACTTCTTCCCTTTTATGCCAAGTTTGTACAGCTTGTAAAATAATCCATTGTGCCAGACTGTATTGAATGCCTTAGCATTATAAGAAATGTTGCATAGACAGGAGTATCTTTATCCATACAGTAGCATATAGATTCTTTGATACAAAACGCTGCAGTGATACTACCACAATTATTCCTAATACCTTGTTGCAATGGATTTGGAAACCTAATGTGCTTATATATAATTTACTCTAGGATTTTCTGAAGCACTGGAACTATAGTTATATCACGGTAATTATTCATATCTAATTTGCTTTTTCCCCCTCCTTTAAATATTGGCATTACTAAAACTTGTTTAAAATTGCATGGGTACTCCTCGGCCTCGTACACTTTTTTGAAGACAGTTAACTGTACACTGCTTTGAGTGTCCGCAAACAGTAAATGTTCGGCAACAATACCGTCGTGACCAAATGCCTTATCTTTATTAAGAGAACTAATTGCACTACTGATTTCTTCCCTTTGGGGAATTTTGTCAACAACTTCATCAAAGTGGGAATGGGTTTCTATACTCTGTTTTCTAACCTCTGCTAAGACCATCTGGTAATGATTCTCATCGTACAGATAGGTATTGTCAGGTAGTGACAAATTGGAAAAATGATTTGCCCATAAGTCTCTTATAGAGTCGTGGTCGCGTACAATTTTTCAGTTAGATTCAATTTCGTATATGTCATCATGTTTATGTCTTTTGTTCCGTATAAACTTATAAAAAGTGGAAATATCGAGCTCAGCAGCCTTTTCAAGCTCACTGAACTGTTCTCTATCACACATTTCTTTTGCTCTCAGTAATTCTTTTCCAAACAGTTTCTTCGCTTTCTTATAGTTCGCGTATGACTGAAAGTCCCATCCTCTTGGCCTACCATTAGAGATCCATACCCTACATTTCAGCCTCATTTCTGTTTGAAACTTTTTTACGCTTAGTAGTTTCCATTAGGGGTTAGCGTACGGGCAAAACCTTTTTATGGGCAGAAACCTAGAAGCTGCGTCATGTAAAATCTTTACCGTGTCTTGAATAATAACTTGAATATCGACATTTGTCTCTAGTTCTGTCTTATTCAGTTGCGCTAAAAATTCATTGCGTGTTGCTTCCTTATACCTGTTTATTGTTCTGCCGATGATTTCTTCCAATTTATGGAGGGAATTGCATGCTTGTCAGCCATGATTATATTATATGCATAAGGAATGACCAACTCTATTTTTACAGGATGATGATCTGAAATGTTCAAAGGATGGTCATCAATTATTTCGGCCTTAACCACTAAATCGAATTTGCTTTTTTTGCAATAGTATATGGTCTATCAATGATTTGGATGTGCCATCGATTGAGAAAAATGTAAAGTCAGGCCTTTCACAAATAGATTGACTATTAACGGATACTAAGTGCCTATCGGTCAGAAACTTTTCTAGAATCTAGCGTTTGTTGTTAGTTCGTTTTGGAGCTAAGCAGTGAACTTAACTGGCCTTTGAAGTCTCCCGCGAGTATGGGAATGCCTTCTTTACAGAACATATCAAACTGGTCCTTTAATTCCTCCACTGTTTCATAGTAACTTGCCATAGGAAAATTAGTTGATGGCAAAAGTGCTCCGAATACAAAATATTTCATTTTATCATTACATTTTACCTCTATCTCTAAGACTCTATCGCTGCTGACGCTCAACAAAGGATTAATGCAGAGTGACTTCCTATATAGGATTGCTATTACACCAAACCCTGTATGCCTTATCCTTTCTTCATAATTCACTTTTAGCCTATTGTCAGAGCGTGAGAAAGATTTAAACTTTGGATGTAAATTGTCTAGGAAGTTGAGTTGCTCTGGAAGAAGCCAGTGCTAAGTAAGCACTGCAATATCTACCTCATTTAGCAAAGAGTACAAGTATGGTGCACCATACATGGCTCCTTTTACGTTCCATGTCATCAGACGAAATGTATCACTAGACATTCGTTGACTTAAAAAATAGATTTTCAACACAAGTATTACAATGACTATAAAATAGTTGACCATAATTTATGTATATGTATGCGACTTACTGCCCCTTTATATAGTTTCACCTGAACCTCTTAACGTCCTTATCACCGTAATCCTCATACCATTCTCCTGCCCATACAACATTTGGCCAAAAACCTTTCTCTAAAACTTTCTCAAGTCTAAGTCATCTACCGTGACTAAAGCAGTAAAAGTGTCCTTTCCTCCTCTTACACGCCAATGCTTTAAGATCTGAGAGTCAATACCTTTTTTTCTGGCGTGCTTTTTTATACAAGTTCTCATCGGCTCTCTCGTTCTGTCAACCGCTATCCTGGACATAAGCACTTAGATTTTTTTTAATTCTTTTTCGCGAAGGGGGGGGGGGGGGTAAACTGGGTTACTTTCCCCCTATCGTGGAGGACTGATGACTTGGAGTGTCCACGAAACTATGATGTATGATTTTGGTTTGTAACGTAGCTTTAACAATTTCCCCGTCATATCGCTTAGATGTCTGCAGTATGGTAGTTTATAGTGATGTATGCACTGGGGCATCATGCCGCAAATATTAAGCATCAATAAGTCTTTGGTATGATACGGCCTGGGTTCGAACCTGCGATCTTCAGCATCCGAGGTAGACGTTCGAACCACTAGGTCACTAGTTTCATTCATCGTTTTATCACTGATGACAGTTACTTATATAGATATATAGTACACGATTTAGAGAGCAAGAATGTTCTTTTACTAAATAGTTTTATCTGATATATTATCTAAGCTGTGACTCGTCAAACTGTGTACACTGGTAAGTGAAAGGGCAATAAGTGTGATTCACTTCCTTATGTCAGTGAAATCTGTGAAACGAAATCCAAGCTGGCTATGAATGGAATTCCAAAGGTTATAACATTGTATCGTGTGTCGCAAGTAGTCCCAGATTTGTTGATATTGCCATATGTACTAGAGTGGGTGGGTGTGAATCAACCCAATAACACAAACACTAATCTTTGAAT
The DNA here is from genome assembly GCA_029339505.1 of Unio delphinus. NCBI lineage: Eukaryota > Metazoa > Mollusca > Bivalvia > Unionida > Unionidae > Unio > Unio delphinus. Next base: position 38,089,206 of record JAQISU010001235.1, read on the forward strand.
GAATCACATATATATATTTATGTTGCTGTTGCTGTTCCATTTTTTGTTGCATGTTGGCGTAAAATCTTTATCAATATGTATCCTGGATAACGTAGAGGAGTGTCGAGATGAATTTTAGTTTAGGAAGTGGGAGCGGGTGTTAGAAATCAGAAGTATGTAGAAAATAATTTTAAAATAATTGTATCGTACCGGTTTTAACCGTTATGACGTTTCTGTAACTATCAAAATGATTATAAATGAATTTGCCGATGTATTGTTGTTTATTACAACAGAAGTGCAAACAAGATAAACTAAACAAGACGATTTTTTAAAAGAAAAATGGTAGATCTGCATTAAACACGACACTAAGATGGCGCGTTGGTTAAAAAATTGCATTCACGTGTATTTTGTTATAGAAAAGCTTGTTTGAAAACGTTTATTGTTGTTTTCAGGCTTTTTGGTAAGCTTTCTCAAGTAACATTTAATAACCGGAAACTGTTTATCTTTTTTCAACATGCTCTGCAATTATTGCTTTCTACTTCAATGCTTAACAAACCGATATCTAAATGAGACATATTTTGTAAAACGGCAGGTTCCTTACTCAGTATAGTCAGGCAGGTTTTAGAGACCGACTATTTAATTTTCTCGGAATGTCGACTCAGATTTTCCTTAGTTCCAGAAGATATTTTATTTTCACCACATGTAACGGATTTTACAATTTTTTTTATTATTTTAAATTATATCACAAATATTTTTTTTTTCTTCAAGTTATTTGGGAGTCTTTTTTTTAAATAAAAAAAAAATCGCTTACCTTTCCCACCCACACCCCAAAATGAAATGGTCGGTTCCTACATGAGAAAAGTAGATACTTAGATCATCTGAATACAGGTGGTTTCGGAATGTGCGTATTTGAATAGATATATGCACAGAATACATGCGATAAGTGTTTGCAAGCTTAAAAAGGACAGGTATAAAGTCAAACCCATGGATACGTGAGTAAATCGATACATTTGTAATAAATTCAAGTTTTCTGTTGCTCATGCATAGATATAATATATTATCTGTCTAAAAAAAAAAAAACTCTCTCTCTCTCTCTCTCTCTCTCTCTCTCTCTCTCTCTCTGGTTTGTACTATATCGGGGTATATATATTTTTTTTTTATCTGAGGAGTACTGAGTCTCGAGCAAGCTTATCGCACATTCTGATAAGTTTCGCATATATGCTTAAATACTGGGTCATTCGGCAAACTTTAAAATACATTGTAACAATTTTAATATCAACTGTATTTCTTCATTAATGAAATAGATGGAAAATACCTCAACATTATCCCTAACTTTCAGACTACTGTATATCATTTATTCAGATACATTTTTTCAATTTATAATGCCATTTTTTAATGGTAACAAAAACTTTATAGGTTTGGTGTATTTGAAAATGTACCATACTGTAAGTTGACACTCCAACAACAAATGACATAGCATTGGTCCGACATCTTTGTATAATAAAGGACAAAGATGGATATTTTTGTACACTTGTACCATTTAGTCACAACGTCAGCAGGTTAGTTAGTACACTAACATGTAAACCTAAAGGAAATATAAAGAAACATTAGTAAGAAATACATGTATATGCATTGACCGAGAACTTAACGAAAAGAAAGCAAGCTCAGATAAGAACGACTACGTTAAGAATGGAAGGGGGAGGGAAAAAACACGAAGAGGAGTTACGCATCGTGTGTCTGCAAACGAAACCCCGAACGGTCAAAGACATTACACTCCTCTCAACGATGTCTCTGACTATCCTACACTCTAGGTACAGACTACTGTGTGATTCGGATTTTTAACGTGTCTTTAACATTTTTTCCAGTCATAATGTCTACAGTGTGGCAGTTTATAGCGATGTCTAGCAGTCTTAATACTAACTTCTTTAAACTGATCGGCAAGCGAGGCAGCTACAAATTCTAATGTTGTTTTTAGATGCCTTTGGAATGACACGACCGAGCATCGAATCTGCGACCTCCGGCATCCGTGGCGGACACTCGAACCATTTAGATCACCGAAGCTGTCACCAATATAATAACAATAACAACAAAAGCTACTACTACTACTACTACTACTACTACTACTACTACTACTACTACTACTGCTGCTGCTGCTGCTGTTAATAATAATAAACACAACTATTGTATGAAGTTGTCAGTTACAGTGCCGTTTCTGGCATGGAATGAAACAACTATACAAATAAGGAAAACAATATAAATATATTTAACAGTGATCAACTAATAGCAGGAGATAAATTAAGTGATCAAATGAGATGAGAAATTCCTGGCATCAAATAATAATAACGGCGTGTATGTAATAATGAACTACATACCAAGTTAAAAAGATAAACCCTTTCAAATAAATGGAAATATCAAGAAGGTACATGTAAATCGTAAAGATCTTTAATTTGTCAATGTATATACAATTAAAGATAAAGGAAACCCGTACAAAATCTTGAAAACATAAGTGACATACTGTATTTTTATGGGGTGGGTGGCTTGGATGATGATGGCCTGGGAATTGTTAAGACCCAAAATTTCTACTTCAAATGACTTAAAATATTTTCGTCCTCTGAGATGAAGAAAAATTGACCAATTATATCCATTATGTTTGTTGAGAAAAAAAATCATGATGTAACAAAAAAAGTATCCCACTTTGAAAAAAAAAATGCCAAGCAACACCCACGCCCCGGCCCCTAACTCAAATGGTCAGTCCCTACATATTTTTTAAATTGGAATATTACGAACATAAAAAATTTAATCATTGATTACATTTTTTTCTTCATTTTTTATTTATTTTTGGTGCCAATAGATAGTACTAATATACACGTAGGTTAAATGATTAAACTATTTTAAGACAATAAGATTGGAGTTCTGAAGTCGCAATAAAGACTCAACGCGCCCACAAAAATGTCCACTTGAAGGAAACGCTGTTTATGGAGCATTGGTTAGGTTATTTCGATGGGTCCAAAAGCCCCAAAAGGGCTGAACGTTGAAAATCAACCAACAACAATTTGAAGTTTAAGGTATGAATGTTAGGCACTAAATAAATGTTTGCTTCTTAATATAAAATTCAATACAACGAGCTCGGATTACACATGCTTCTATGTTTTTTTTTTTAATACAGTATTTGATTTTTTTATATTTGATGTTATTCCCCGCCGTAAATGCGCAAAGCGCGTAACGTGTTATATTGGTCACTGCATCCGTCTGTCTGCAATACCTTGCTTATGTTTTGAGTTGTCATTTTTTTCCAATAGAAAGGGGGGGGGGTAAAATTCATGTTCTGTTTTTAAACGCGATTGTATTTATTTGCACACTGTAATGGGCAAAAATCAGGTTAATTAAAACTTAATCGCTCTTGCAAGAGTATATATATATATATATATATATATATATATATATATATATATATATATATATATATATATATATATATATTGCATTAGTATCACGTTAGTATTGTTATTTTATGACAAATCCAGACTTTTAAAAACACATTGAACATGCTTGTTTAACTGTGTTATGTTTAACTTTATGATGCTAGTTAGCAAACAACGAGTATGATGCCAACTATCGCATTTAAGATAAGTTCTCTTGCATGCTTTTCAGTCAAAGATCTTGTTTTGCTCATGGGGCACGTGTGGGTTAGTTGATTCTAAACTCGTACCAAAAAAGAGAGGATGGATACATTCCTAAATGCACGTGCAGCAAGGTGAAACAAATACAACTCAGTCACAGTGTTAAGCAGTGACCGATAAACCTCGTATTTCTGTCGAGTCCGCCTTGGTGGTTAAGCACGACATACCAGTTACTTTTATGTTGGCGGAGTAATCAACAGTTTGTTAGGATTTTGATTCACGTTTTTCATTTGCATATATTTTCTAAACCTTTGGCAGATTGTCTTCGAGGTTGGCCCGACTCGTGAAGCCGAGACAGTTCATTTTGCAACACACTCACTTACCCCTTTGACCTGAGGATCAAGGTCACATTCGTAGCATGTTCGATCAGCAATAAAGATAGGACATTGTCATACGAATGTTGCAATTAATATGAGCAACTTCTGAAAATTATTTTGCAAGCATCCTGGTCTTAGCAATCTAAAACAAAAACGAGAAACAAGCATACCTGTCAGCAAGCAAGTAAATATAATAGTCAAGAAGCAAGTAAATATACCAGTCAAGAAGCAAACAAACAAACCAGTCAGCAAGCAAGTAAATGAACCAGTCAAGAAGCAACGAAACATACCCAGTCAACAAGCAAGTAAATGTACCATTCAGCAAGCAAGTAAATATAATAGTCATGAAGCAAGTAAATATATCAGTCAAGAAGCAAAAAAAACATACGAGTCAGCAAGCAAGTAAATTAACCAGTCAAGAAGCAACAAAACATACCCAGTCAACAAGCAAGTAAATGTACCAGTCAGCAAGCAAGTAAATACAAGTCAAAAAGCAAACAAACATACCAGTCTGAAGCAAGTAAATATACCAGCCAAGAAGCAAACAAACATGCCAGTAAACAAGTAAACAAGTAAACAAATATTTATGTAGAAACCACATTCTAAAATTATATCATGAAAACTTTTCTAGAGATTGATATTTTATTCTGTGGATGTCACATTCTGTGGGGTCGGATTTGTTAACGAAGAGGCATGTTTCTGGAATACACTATGCTGTTTGCTGTCAATCTGTAACTGCATACGTCTAGAGTAAAAATGTGTCTGTCAGGTGCAATCGGAACCAAACTAAGGATGCGACCAGTCAGCTAAATTCATAGATACAAAAGGTTCTTTTCTTCCATAACTTAGAACAAAACTATTTTTGTCAAGCTGGAAAATATGAAAGTATTAGGCAACTGGTCAGCATATCATACATTTCTAACGCATGCGTGATTGTGATTCAAGCAGAGGACCAACTGCAGATAGTTAACCTGATTATATTTAGACAAGACATACTTAGCTGGTTACACATTGTGGCAACACGTCACTATGACAATACTAACATATCAAGATGACGTGTTTTGAATCTGAGGTCATGTAACTGTAAATGATTTAGAAACGGTAACAAAAAACCTTTAATCAAAATATGCCTCCGTGTAATTCTGTAGAAGTGGTACACGGAAAGTGCAAAATCGTCATATGAAGAGAAATGAGTTAGGACTTTGAAAATATACATGATGAAACTTTAACCTAAGACATTAACCAATATGTGTTCCCTAATGTTATTATTGACCGCATAGTACAGTGTATATGCATATATAAATTGTAATGTCATCAGCACAATCGTGGCTACACCGTGTCGATTAAGGGCAGAACTGATGAGAACTGATGAGTAACTGTAGTATGGGGGAAACGGAGAATGTGATGATATTATTTCCAAGTAGGAAGTAAATCATATCGTGGGTTATTGAGACAGAAGCCTTAAAACGTATGTCCATACATGCACGTACGGACAACCCATTTACTATACGCGTACAGTCCAAAATGGGTCATAAAAGCAGCAAGGACGAGGTAGGCCTCTGCGAATACCATCATTTTGGTGATAACGCAGCTTACATTTTTCTTTTCTTTTTTAAAAAGCATAATGGGTCAAAGGAAAACGGACGGTTCGGATCTTAGATGGAGTACAAAGGCGATTGTCCAGAACTCCCCGTGGGGTGGCCACATAATTAATTTATGGTTAGCTGTTAGAACTTTCAGAAATTACGAGGTATCTCTTTTACGATGCTTCAAGGGTCAGGGGTCATAATTCAAATTACTAAAGGCACCAGAGAAGATTGTATAGATACGGATCGTGTTATGTAAGAAAAAGATTGGAATCTCGTTTATTTTTGATGGAGGAAGCCCAGATAAAATACCAGTTCTAATTTCATAGCTATTCCATTGATCCCTGACGATTCGCAATCCCAATAAAAGTGACACACATTCTTTAGAACAGATAATTGATTAGAGCACGCAAACATTTTTCGAGTGTTAATCCGCTGCTAAAAAGAAAACGAAATGGCATTTCAATTGGTTGTGGCTTTTCCGTAGTCGATAATGGACCAAAACAGTCCTTTCAAATGTGCTAGCTTCAACCATCTAACAATTGTTACCTTGTGCAAGGGAAGACATCAAATATGTTTCAAAACAGCAGAAACGCCAACTGAACTTGTCGATAGTGGCGGCATCGGGTGGTTGACGAATACGGAGCATGAAAGGGGGACATAAACATTGTCAGAGAAAGACCACTAATTATCCTAAAGGATTGAAGTTATCGTCGGAGGAAACAGTCCTGCAAAAATAATAAGCAGAGTCTACCGAGAAAACTAATACAGACAGACGGACAGTCAAACAATAAGAGAGAGCGATTATGGGGTGCTGACAGTTAAACTGTGAGATGAACGCAGTGTTTATGACAGAAGATCCATTTGCGAAAACATGATTGAGTTTAACCAATAAAAAGGCAAGAAACAACCAGAACACTGGAACGGTGTGTATTAATCCAGACCATCACAAATTTCACCTTTGATTGCTAGAACAAAAAGCTAAAAATAAAGTCTCCACACAAAAAGTAATGTCTTCAAATTCTGCCCCAGTGTTACGCGATTTTCGGCAAGCTCCAAAAGCGGGCTGTCATAGGTTTGCGTCGATTTGTAGTTTCGAAAAGAAAGAAATGGTACAGATATTGTTCGAATCTTTTCGTTCAGTTAGAAAGGTGTGAAATAATTTTAAAAAATTGATAAACCTGCCGAAAAAAAAATGTTTGTTTGACGTCTTGTCAGTTGTTTGATAATATTTTCGTAGATATGTTGATGCTTTAAGCTTGTTTATGCAAGTTAAACGATATATATATATGACATTGTTTTACACTCTGATGTACTATAATCTATACGAAAATTTAACGTTATCTGATTCTTACATGGAAACAGCTATGCAAAGTTACATTATAGGGGGCACTTCTGCGTATGGTTAACAGAGTTTATGAAACGGTTTACTACGGTTTATTCGTCGCCTTATTACGGTTCATAAAATGGTTTACTACGGTTCAAATTCTATCTGATGAATAACGAAGTACTCCAACACCAGTACTAATATTGAACTGGTACATTAATTTAGAATTATAGTGAATTCAGACAAGGACCGTTTTCAGGTTACATGACTGTGGTAATCAAAATACTGTTAATACATCATCAAAATCCCGGTCACTGGCACATGAGTATATTTGAAACTAGAGGCACATCAACACATTCAATACTGGAACTTATTCGGAATACCACTTTAAGTCAATTGGAAATGCATACATTTTGATTTGAAATAACTTTTAGGACTGTTCGCAAATAATTCACAATACTGTAAGTTATTTATAAATTTTCACTTTGTAATTCAGTGTGTGTGTGTGGGGGGGGGGGGGAACATTTGCTGAATTTTAAGAAACTTGGTTTTCGCTCGTTTCGGTTACATAGTTTAAGACCATACAGTAATATCTACTCCAGAAAGTTCAAAAGGTTCTGCTTGGATCATCCGAGCACAGCTCACCGCTGCTCTGCACCATATACTGGTTATCCATTCGATCCAGAATCCAACACAAACTTTGTTCTCTGTGTTACGTTTCACTCAAAGACTCCAGTCCAGCATACCTATCTGACCTCACACATGTGTACACACCAGCAAGATACTTACGCTCCTCTTTGACAATCGTATACTCATTATTCTCATTAAAAAAAACAAAGTCATATGGACAACGTTCTTTTGCATAACAGGGCACAGCAACGTGGAATAAATTGCCCTGTGAAATTAGACACAAAGGAGCCCTTTCAAGAGTGCTCATTATAAAAAATGTTTCTTACCTTAAATATTTTCAATATTATCATTTTGTTTTCTAATTTCATGGTATTTGTATGTTTTGTCGTCATATCATTATAGATGTTGTAAAGCGCTTACAGCATTTATATACTGTATGTCCGTTTCTTTGGTTTGGTTGCCCTGGAGCTGAGACAAGCAGGAAGTAGTGGTTAAGCCAATAATCAAATTAAACTTAAAAGCCGGTAAAAATGCCGTGAAATGCCACTAAGTATTGTGTGAGAAAGATTTTTTTTTAATCTGTCTAAGTTGGTTCGAATCTCGGGCGTGACCAGTGTAGGTACATGAGAAAGCTTGCCAATAGCTTTCCGTGGGCCTGTGGTTCTTTCCGGGATTTTCCTGGGTTCTTCTTCCACTAGTTGTACTTGCCGCAATGTGTAGCCTATTTTGTGCTGCAAAATGGCGTTACCACCCCCCCCCCCCACACACACACACAACAAAAACATTCCGGAAAAAAAGACGAATTGAATGCTCGTAAGATACACTGTAGACTGTAATTAGCTAGGTTTAAATGACAACCAGTAACCATACAATTTTACCTTCCAACACTTCAACAACAGTTAACTGTTGAAAGAAACCAGTTGTTTTATTAAGACGTTTTAGAATGGTTGTCATTGAACTTTTGAAATATTTGTTGCTTAACTTATTTTATGTGAATATAATCTTGTGACATTACTAGTATAAACTCTCCATGTATCCTTGAATTCGTGAATATTTAATATAATGCATAATTTAGCCATAAGATGTTATCATATATATTATGATTGTAAATATTTAAAGTTTAATCTCTCTCTCTCTCTCTCTCTCTCTCTCTCTCTCTCTCTCTCTCTCTCTCTCTCTCTCTCTCTCTCTCTCTCTCTCTCTCTCTCTCTCTCATAAACACACATCCCAAGAAATTGGGTATTAATGATCTTCCAAGACTAGACCATCAATTCTTTGATTGTAAATCTCACCGGTCTTACGTTAATCAATGTCGGTTTGTAACAATGTCCGCACCAAATACAGTTATCTGATTCGTTGTTTCCGTTTTTCTATCTCCTCACTGCATGAGTTAAAGTTATCATACAACACCGCCATGTTTCCACTTTATCCAATATTTCACCTTCGCTCGATATTGGTCTAATCTAAATCAAAACCACATGTCATCACGCCATGACATCAGTATATCAAATAGTACAATGTGTGGCTTATTATGAAATCATTAAATATAAAGGAGTCCAATCTACATATGTAAAAAGTGACGTGATCCTTCTTGACCAAGAAGTCTTATCTCTCAAATGCTGTCCGTATGCATTGGTAAGTCAGGACTCAACAATTGTTTGGATGTGTCATATTGTGTAACACTCTTCAAGCACCCACACCGCAAGGGTCCGACCTCCCTGCCTATGTGATACTGTTTATTTTTTCCTCGACTGTATGCAAATGTAACTCTCTCTCTCTCTCTCTCTCTCTCTCTCTCTCTCTCTCTCTCTCTCTCTCTCTCTCTCTCTCTCTCTCTCTCTCTATATATATATATATATATATATATATATATATATATATATATATATAAATACATGCGATAAGTGTTTGCAAGCTTAAAAAGGACAGGTATATAGTCAAACCCATGGATACGTGAGTAAATCGATACATTTGTAATAAATTCAAGTTTTCTGTTGCTCATGCATAGATATAATATATTATCTGTCTAAAAAAAATACTCTCTCTCTCTCTCTCTCTCTCTCTCTCTCTCTCTCTCTCTCTCTCTCTCTCTCTCTATATATATATATATATATATATATATATATATATATATATATATATATATATATATATATATATATATATATATAAATACATGCGATAAGTGTTTGCAAGCTTAAAAAGGACAGGTATATAGTCAAACCCATGGATACGTGAGTAAATCGATACATTTGTAATAAATTCAAGTTTTCTGTTGCTCATGCATAGATATAATATATTATCTGTCTAAAAAAAAATACTCTCTCTCTCTCTCTCTCTCTCTCTCTCTCTCTCTCTCTCTCTATATATATATATATATATATATATATATATATATATATATAGAGAGAGAGAGAGAGAGAGAGAGAGAGAGAGAGAGAGAGAGAGAGAGAGAGAGACTAAATTAATAAAGATGTCTTAGGTCCCCGTGTGGCCACGTGGTCAAATGGCGCCTGCCTTTACAGATCAGTTTTATCTCACCTTTGTCCGCAGGAGAGAGAGAGAGAGAGAGAGAGAGAGAGAGAGAGAGAGAGAGAGAGAGAGAGAGAGAGAGAGAGACTAAATTAATAAGGATGTCTTAGGTCCCCGTGTGGCCACCGTGGTCAAATGGCGCCTGCCTTTACAGTTCATTTTTATCTCACCTTTGTCCGCAGGAGTTCGAGTCTCGGCTCGGTCAACTTATGTATATGATAAGGCTTGACAGTAGCTTCCTGTGGGTCGGCAGCTATTCTCTGGATTTTCCGGGGTATCTCCTCTACGAAATACAATGTCCGCCATATATAGAAAACAAACTATACAGAACTTTAATCCGGTAATATTTTTGTCATGCTAAATCAGAATAAAATGTCCAAATCTGTCAGTACTGATATAAATAGTATTTTTTTTTAAAAAACAATGATTTGCATATAGAAGCAATTCGCTTCCAGCAGCGATGATTTGAACAATGATATTAACGTGTAAGTCCAGTACAAAAGCTGCTCCAATCAGAATATTTCCATTTAAATTTTTATGTGGTATGTCCAGAATTCGAATTTTACGCGTTGTGACAAAAATGCTTGTCCTTAAAGTTCCATTTTCTAAGTCGAGATGCTAGGCTGTATCTGTTGAATTAACAGCAGTGGTTAATCACCAAACACGTTAAATTGATGTGTATTCTTACAACTACCCACTTTCTAGTTTATTTCACAATCTAAATTAAATGACCGAGTGAATATCCCATTGTTAATCGTAACATCATCGTTTGTTTGTTTTCTTCTTGGGGATGGGGGAAGGGCGACATGTTGAAAATGAAACATCGGGTTGATTCGCCGCCATTGAGAACTTTTTTTTTTAAATATATATATATTGCACAATTCAGTGTCGCAAGGAGACAAAGTTATAATCTGAAGATTGTCTGCCTTTCCTGTCGCAAAATATATGTGCTTCGCCATGAATAGCCAAACCCGTCAAACTAGTATTTATTGCTATCGTTACTTCCAAAGTTGTTTCTGGACTTGACGGAAATGGCAGACCGGTGTTCCCATCGCCGCCATTATATATGCATAAGGACTCGGGTTACAATTACTTCTTCTGGATCCTTACCGACAAATGTAGCCCCAGTTTATTTTGAAGGAATTTCTTCTCTTTTGTTGGGTTTATATTTGGATATTCTCGGCAAGTGATATATTAGGCCAATAATAGCGACATTTGCTCTGTTAACCTTAAAATGGGAATGGCATGTATATTAATAGAGTCAGAGGCATGAAATTTTAACATTTGATTGATACTGATATAAAAAAAATCAAATTATTGATTAAAACAAATTAACATTTTATAAGGTAAATTACAAAACTTAGCGTTTGAAATATTGCAAATATATACCTATCTACAGTTTCCGTGGGATTATGTCAGATACAAAGAGTTCAAAGTCAGAATGAGGACTTTATTAAAAGCACACAAATACATCTTTTACGTCATTTAAACATGACACATACCCCCCTCCCCCAGCTACCGATATGGAATCGCATCACACTTATTATTTCCAGTTCAGAAGTTTAGTTCTAGTCTATTTTTAGAACATTTAGTTTAGTTCTAGTCTGTTTTTAGAACATTTTTTCCTCTACCATTTTGGTGGTGATATAAGAGTTATATTTATGCATTTTTGGTAGGGATTTAAAGATAATTGTTTATTGGTGAAAACAAAGTCATATGGACAACGTTCGTTTGCACACCAGGGCCCGGCGACGTGGAACGAATTGTTCATTGAAATTAGACACAAAGACACAGTGGTCCCTTTTAAGGGTGCTCTTAAGACTCACCTGTTTCGACTTCAGGGACAAACTTAGCGACCTAATCATGTTTTGTATCTTATATGTTTTCAGCATGTTTTTATGTTTCCCAATTTCATTGTTTTTGTCATTTGTTGTTCTGTACTGTAGTCATAAAATTATTGATGATGTAAAGCGCTTAGAGCTTCGAAAGATTAGGCGCTATACAAAGTCCTCATTATTATTATTATTATTATTATTATTATTATTATTATTATTATTATTATTGCGAATACGAGCTCAGTGGTTGTCTGTGTGTATTGTGGCGACAGTGCACACTGAGTAATAAGGCCTTGGTGATGATCCGGAAGTGAAATATGTGGTCTGTTTACATGCTGTTCTGTTTACAGTGCAGTCGCTAAAAAAAAAAAAATGCCGATCAACCCCTGACAAGAACTTTACCGTGAAGTCATCTTTGGATGTATTTTAGATTAACATATGATTTGTATTAATTGTCACACAGTTGAAAGGTCAGTACTGAGAAATATATGTAGAGAACATATAGTAAAATCAATTGTGGTGTATGTCCATATGTCTAAGGCGCACCCCTTTACAGATCACTGCCATCTCACCTCTCTCCGCATAGGTTTGAGTTTCAAGCTCGTCCAAGGTGGATTGTGAAAAAGCTTCCTGGTAGGTTCTCGTGGGTCAGTCGTCCTTCCTCAACCAGATATTCTGGTCGAAATTTATAGAATGTCGTAAATTTACAGCCTTTCATGTGCTGAAAATGGCGTTAAGCCAACAACAATAACAATACCATTTATTATAGGTCTAATTTATGTCATGGGGAGATATATGGTTTCAGTACTTACTTATAGACACATTATATTGTACTTAATGAAAGGAGGGAGATGAACGTTATAATAGAGCCTACTCAGACAGTCTGTAAGTCATTCCAAACTGCCAGAAAATGAAAATGGTACAAAAATATATACTTTAAAGGGGAAAACTGCCCTGTTCTGATTAATGTATATGTAGGAAAACAGCAAAATAAAGGCGGATTGCATTCCTTTATATTATTTGTAAAAAAATTGTTGCGATATTGACTTACAAAGTGCGGCATTTTATCAAATGCTGATATTCCAGTCTTATAAGCCGTTTTACGTTAAGCGTTAGTAATTCCTACTAATAATTGTTAATCTAACAATAGAAATGTACAGTCAATTATTTGTGGATAACTTTGAATGCTTGGCTACATGGTTTCATATCCCACATGAAAAATGTCAGTATTTTCTATTTAAAAAATGCCTGAGATGAGAATGTTACCTTCGGTAGATCATGTAGGAATAAAATGAAAGTATATCTGATCTGTCATGAACACAAATGACTTTATGTAATTCATCAAGTGTAATTTTATTAATGAATTACCTGGCCTATAGTACAATGTTCCAATTTAGTACTTTAACAGTGACGCATAATATCAATAGCTGATTTCACATTCTAATCAACCATTCTACTTACTAATGTTAACTGACATTCTGAAAACAATATTGAGCTTATTGTAACTGGGACACTTCTTTATACAACTTCTTTATACAACTTCTTGATACAACTTCTTTTTAGGAGCAGTGCTTGGTTGAGGGAGTGTGTGAGAGAGAGACGACAACTGATTTCAAAACAGTTTGCTGTGTAGTACGGTAGTAGGGGCACCACTAAAAGTATTGCCCCTGATGCTCCGAGTCAACATCACTCTTTACAATTTTGTGGGATCCGAATTTCACATTTAGTTCGTGATATGGGGTATATTGGTACTTATGATTGATCTGCCAGGTATACAATACACTTGAAATCCCTAAAAACTTGTATTTCTATAATGAATTAGCTAGCTTATGGTAATAAGTATTGTTAGTATCACTGAATTCCTCTGTATACTGGTATGTACTAATTGTTGCCTCACTGATCAAACATCACCATGCTCGACCATGCCTTGAATGTGGTCAGATTAAAGTCTCGAATGTAACTCAACATATATGAAGAACAAAACAAAGAATAACCCTGCAAAAATATTTTATAATTTTAATAATAAAAAACAAAAACACATTTGAAAACAAATGGGTGGACAGGGAAGCCTTACACCATATAGACATCTTTAGAGATAAACAGGGTGTTACCTTAAACTCAAACTAGCTAATATGCTGGGGAGAGTTGACAGGTATCAACAGAAGTTGTTATTGTTGTAGTAGAGTCTAACGCCATTTTCAGCACAAAATAGGCTATACAGAGCGCCCAGTATAAATGGCGGAGGAAGAACACAGGAAAGCCCCGGAAAGAACAGCCGACACACGAGAAGCTACTGGCAAGCTTTCTCACATAAACACATTAGCAGAGCCCGAGACTCGAAATCACGTTTACAGAGCTGAGATCGCACTGATCCATAACAATAAGCGCTTTAGACCACTCTACCACCCAGGGTTAAGTAAAAACGCTTATAAATATACTGACAAAATATGCAATTAGACAATGATTTCTATTATATATCGGTATACCTAAAGTTAGTTGAGACAACCCAACCGAGAGCGTAGGATACGAACGCCAAGCGGTTGCTTACATGCATTTTGCATTTGATTTAAACATTAAATCACAGACTTAAATAAAACTGTTAACTCAAGAGCGTCTCTCCTCGATAGCCATGCCTATCATACTTCATACCAATGCCTGTCAGGATTCATACTAATTCCTGTCAGATTCGTATCAATGCCTGTCAGGGTTAATATCCATGTCTTGCTATAATCACCTGATTTTTTCAAAATGGTAAAATGCTGTTTACAGGTCTCTTTACAATTACAGACATCTTGGTTGTTAATTCTACACTTGTCGATTTTTGTTCTCCATAACTCCCTCATTATCACAATGTGGAGAGCAGTATAAACCACCCGATCGCATGCTTGCTGGCTGATGATGGGTTATTTGACCTAAGATATTGTGATTCAGGGGGCATGCAACTTAATAACAGTTTCAACTACTAGATAATGTTCAGATTTGTGAACTTCAAAATACAATTGTTTGGCATAGCCATGGTGTCTAGACTCGGCTATAAAACAGGGTGATTTTAGGTTGGGAAGGGATTTTTGAATGGAGGAGGGGAGAAGGAAAATGGGACGCACAGTCGTGATCCTCTAAAATAGTCTGACATTTGTAGCCACTCGCAAGCGTCACAGAAAAGTCGTGTATAGTGATAACCACAGGATGGGAGCAGAGCCGTCGCATTGATTTTTATCCTGAGTTCCCCGTTCAATCCACCCCACTCCACCCCAAGTCCGATTTCATGTGTTTGAAAATAGATCTGCACATCACAGGATGATAAACTATCTTCAAAAAAGCACATCATTTACATTTTTAAAAAAAAACAGTAGGTAAGTATTTCAAGCTAATGTTTTACTCCAGAAAAAGCGCAGAGCCCCAAAACAATTCTGCTCAACTCAATTTTTATAAAATTATAAATGTTTAACAAATATTTATATCATTCAAAGGATTTAAGTTGTATGGTACAGCAAAACAATTTATGTTGATAAAACAAAAGCCAGTCAAAAAATAAAGTTACTATGAGTTGCAAAAGTATTTTTTTTTAAAAATTGCGTTATTCGCTTTTAAAGGTGTCCAATTCCAAATCCTTCAATGTCCCTGTGCCCTTCTTGGTCATTGAACCATATTTTGTCCATATGACTTCAAATGAACACAGCATAAACTACATTTCTTTTAACATTAACTTCTAGAAGTACATAGATTACAGTATTCTAATTATAAATAGGCAATACAGATATTATAAAGTGCCACGTAAGTATGCGAAGTCCCTATGCCCAAAATACATTGTATAATGACAAAAAGGCACATAAACCTAATTTACAGACCAATCCGCTCTGTTCATTTTAGTCCTATATCTTCACTTAACTGAACCACTCAGTGCATTTAATCCATTGATTCCCAAACATTTATGGCCGCGACCCCCACCCCCCACCCCCCAAAAAAATTATTTTCGGTTCTTCTGACATTTATGACCCTGTTTAAATATTTTTATAAGTTTTGCCACACTTACAAAAAATTCTGACTAATCTCCGCGACCCTGCAGAAAGTTCTAGCGAATATGCGATTTACGGGCCAGCCAGAATGGTTTCTTGGCGAATTATACTCGAAAGAGTACTGAACTTTCCGTCAATGATGGACTGATCAACGACGTATGACGACACCATTTCGAACATGTTGGGGCGTTCTACCATTGATAAGCAAACCGTTCAGAGTAACTGATGCACTCCGACTACATTGAAATATTGTCTTTGATAGCTTTCTACCAGAGTCCAAGTAAAAAAGCTATTGTCGAAATATACACATAAGCCGAAATGTGTTACGGCGTAATTTAATGAATAAAGTTGCACGACTGTTAGAAAATCGGGATATTTTAATGACTAATTCTTTTCGTCGCCCTAGATATTAATATTAAGTGGATAGTGGCTATATATATATATATATATATATATATATATATATATATATATATATATATATATATATATATATATATATATATATATATATATATATATATATATATATATATATATATATATACGCATATTGGACTATTATCGCCAGTAACAACAGTTTAGATCCAATCTGAAACATAAGAACCACTATTTTATCTCAGTTTTAGTGCTAAAATTAATGTCCCTATATACAAAAAATAGATATATCTGCAAAAGACATTTTTGTTTTGTGGTTTAATGGGCAAGATAGGCTATATATAGCGGCCAGTATTACTGGTGGAGGACAGAGTGAGATGACTTTGATTGGCCAAGTCTAATGCTTTAAATTCTAGGCCACCCGAGTCCACCGCTAAACACGAGTGCCCATCTAAGTGCCCATCTAAACAAGCAGAATTTTATTTTTGTGCGGAGGCTTATTGCATGAAAGAGTTAAGAAGCCAGGAGTTCATGAGCATGGAGACGACGTCCGTCCCTTCCAAAAAAGGAATTATACTTTCGTACGTCACATTATGAGACATTTCATCACAGTCACTAACGTTACAATCTTATGCACAACGCATTTTGCAAAAAGCTGATGATATATATAGGAAATTTTAGTTCTCGTCACCATAAGAGAACTAAATCCACCGTGAGTTAACTACAAGTCACGGTAAGATAACTGCAAATCATGGTAAGATAACTACAAATCCTGGCAAGATAACTTCAAATCATGGCAAGATAACTACAAGTCATGGTAAGATAACTACAAATCATGGTAAGATAACAAGTCATGGTAAGATAGCTACAAATCATGGTAAGATAACTACAAGTCATGACAAGATAACTGCAAATCATGGTAAAATAACTACAAGTCATGGCAAGATAACTACAAGTCATGGTAAGATAACAACAAGTCATGGTAAGATAACTACAAATCATGTCAAGATAACAACAAGCCAAGGTAAGATAACTACAAGCCATGACAAGGTAACAACAAGTCATGGTAAGATAACTATAAATCATGGTAAGGAAACTACAAGTCATGGTAAGGTAACTGCAAATCATGGTAAGATAGCTACAAGTCATGGCAAGATAACTAAAAATCATGGCAAGATAACTACAAGTCATGGTAAGATAACTACAAATCATGGTAAGATAACAAGTCATGGTAGGATAGCTACAAATAAATCTGGTAAGATAACTACAAGTTATGGTAAGATAACTACAAGTCATGGTAAGATAACTGCAAATCATGGTAAATTAACTACAAGTCATGGCAAGATAACTACAAGTCATGGTAAGATAACTGCAGATCATGGTAAAATAACTACAAGTCATGGCAAGATAACTACAAGTCATGGTAAGATAACTGCAAATCATGGCAAGATAACTACAAGTCATGACAAGATAACTGCAAATCATGGTAAAATAACTGCAAGTCATGGCAAGATAACTACAAGTCATGGTAAGATAACTACAAGTCATGGCAAGATAACTACAAGTCATGACAAGATAACTGCAAATCATGGTAAAATAACTGCAAGTCATGGCAAGATAACTACAAGTCATGGCAAGATAACTACAAGTCATGGTAAGATAACAAGTCATGGTAAGATAGCTACAAATCATGGTAAGATAACAAGTCATAGCAAGATAATTACAAGTCATGGTAAGATAACTACAAATCATGGTAAGATAACAAGTCATGGCAAGATAACTACAAGTCATGGTAAGATAACTACAAGTCATAGTAAGATAACAAGTCATGGTAAGATAACTACAAATCATGGTAAGATAACAACAAGTCATGGTAAGATAACTAAAAATCATGTCAAGATAACAACAAGCCAAGGTAAGATAACTACAAGTCATGACAAGGTAACAACAATTCATGGTAAGATAACTATAAATCATGGTAAGGAAACTACAAATCATGGTAAGGTAACTACAAGTCATGATAAGATAACTACAAGTCATTTTTGAGACCACTATGTGCGTGTAGTATATCAAGCCAATCAAGTCTGTATGTCTTGCGAGTTAGATGGTGGGGAGTCAAATAATTAACTGGTATTATTATATCCTCAGCTATGGAGATATAGTGAATCAGTCCATCCGTGCGTCCGTCATTCATTTCTCCTTGGAAGTTGAACACCGTTTCCACCGAGTCGGAGAGGGATGTCATTTTTTTTATTATGCGTAACAACAAGCGCAAAGAATAACCGATCGTTTGAAAATTTTTAAAAGTAGCAATGGAGTGACACCAAAAGGTCACGCATGTAAAAGTTATTATATTTTGCAAGTATAATTTAACACGTCTCGGTGGGGGTGGGGGTAAATGAGTCCCCCATAGTAGGTGTTAGGGTATGTATCCTCCACTGAACACCCAGATGATCATCTAACAGATTGGTATGAACACGTGCTCTTTAAATGCCTCGACCTACGAAACCTGTATTGCACTCACAGCTGGCTTGTATATATTCGCCTGTAGTAGTTTTGACTGTAAAGGATACGTGTCTGTTTTCCCCCCAGTATCAAACAGTATGGTATTCATTCCATAAAAGTAGTTTATCATACAAGAGGTCATTAATTTGATTTATTATAGAGACTCTGACGTAATGTTACCTACTAGCTCTTTCTGGTCAAAGTGTTTGACATCAGAAAAATAATCACCCGGTCATTGTGTTGTGCATCAGAAAAACAATCACCTCCAAGGTATATAGGATATGCTTAATACCTCTTAAAATATCTTTGTTTGATTACCATTTGTCTCCCTAAGGGGGTTGGGACGTCAACTTTCTATGTGATGGTATCTGTTGTCCATTTGGATGCATTTTGTCAAGACTAGCGGATCCTAATTAAGAACCATTTTCTTCTGTTCTTAATAGATGATGCACAATTACATGAGATGAATAGGTTCATTATTGCTCATGACCGCTACAATTGTGATTGAACAAATGGCCTTAATTTCTATTGCGCAAGAATTAACGCTTTATGGTCAGCTAGATTTATCCAGTTCAGTCATATATCCTCATGCAGCTAATGAATGTTACAGGAATGGGTATAGTACTGTAACATTTCTGTATAGCATAACTGCATATCAGTCTGAGACCCTGACTGGCACACCGCTATAACATTTCAAATTTCATTCCCACCCGTAACCCCACGAGGTAACACATCGCAAGAGGATGGTTAACCATTCTCTTTGTTTTTGGAGTTTATTCCACTGCATTATCATTGAGAACGTTGATACAATTTAGTTCGAGAATTCCATATGTATACAGAAATAACAAATTTACCAAAAAAATTGTTATAGAAGTTGCAAGCAAATTTAGGGAAATGAAAAATATATTAACACAATACAGAGACAGACAAGAATTATGGCACAAAAACAAAGACAAGACATAAAACTCGATTAGGGAAGATATAGCTGAAAAAATAAAAAGTAAAATAGAAAGTGAGAGAATTTACATTAACTGGGGAAAAGAATGGAAAAATTGGGAAAGGCTGGGCCCTTTAACGTCACAAAGCCTCTTTTTAAAATACATGCATGATGCGTGGTTGACGGGAGAGGTATCAATGAGAAGACACCTGATCTGAAGAGTATATCCGAAATGTCAACTGTGCAAAAGTTCACCTTTCACAAAGCAATATGTAATGGTTCAATGTTGTTGTTGTAGGGTTTAATGCCATTTTTCAGCACATGATAGGCTATACATGGCGGCCGATATTAATGGTGGAGGAAGAACCCGGGACAGAAACACCGACCCACGTCAGCTCCTGGTAACCTTTCTCACATACCCACATTGACCGAATCTGAGACTCGAACCCACGCAGACAGAGGTGAGATGGCATTGATCCGTAACGGAGAGTGCTTTAAACCACTCGGCAACTCGGGGCCCCGTTATGTTTCAATGTAATAAATTAGATAAAGAAAAGGGATAGTTAAATCCCCCTTAGAAAAAGAGGGGAAAAGGGACAGGGATAAGTGTGAAGGAAAGTAAGGGGCGTAGACATTACAGAGCTATGTCACAAGGCGCATCGCGAAATGAACAGGTCTGGAAAAGAGCCCCTGAAAACCCCCTCATGCAGAACATGCACAAACAGTACACCAACATGGGATTAAAATAATAGAAACTTTACTTTTCTCTTCTTTTTCTTTCTTTCCAATTCTCTAATTTTCTTCTCCATATGGAGGAAAGAAGAGAGCAAATGGATAAACATATACAAATGGCAAAGATAGCATGAAAGGTCTCATGTCACAGGAGAAACATATGAAAAAAATATTTTTCAAAATGTAGCTCCCTGTGACTTGATACATTCACCTTATTCAAAATGTATTCGAAACTACACATGATTACGCACTAAATACACTAGAATGTAAAGAAATTATTTTATTTTAAAATTTAAACTTAACACGCCGTTTGTCGTGAAAAGTTAAAAGAGGTAAAGATGTGAACTTTACGTAAAGTTCAAACAAAATAAAACAAATAATTTTTTTTATATAAAATATTAATATTAAGTAAAACAGGGAATAAGATTTGAGATTTAGGAATAAATAGCCGTCTCAAACAGCATTATATCTATAGCATACACAACATATAGCACAAAACACATGGTATACACGGGACTAAGAGACCAGTGACCAATGGTTACCATATTAAAAAAAGGGAAGAGTTTCACCTACTACGAATTAAATCTAGTAGGGGGTGAAACCCTTTAGACATAGTAGGTGACAACAAAAATACCCCGCAAACACAAATTCTTTTTGTGGAAATAAACTAGTACAAACATACGCAACTTCGGGGGGAAACAGCTACACATAAACATATCTTTTTTTTTTGGGGGGGGGGGGGGGAAATGGGGTGGGGGCATTACAAGCCTGAAAACGTCATGCGATTAGCTGATATTTTAATCCGAGAACTTCATACCATTAGCTGAAACAAAAATACGAGAACTTCATACCATTAACTGAAATAAAATACGAAAACTTCATGCCATTAGCTTAAATAAAAATAGGAGAACTTCATAAAATTTAGCAGATACTTTAAACCGAGACGTAACACCATTAGTTGACATAATAACCATGAAACTACTCACTATTTTCTGACTCGAATAGCCGATACTTTAATCCGATAGCTTCACACGATTAACTGATACTTTAATCCGATAGCTTCACACAGTTAATTGATACTTTAATCCGATAGCTTCATACGATTAACTGATACTT
Organism: Unio delphinus; assembly: GCA_029339505.1. Classification (NCBI taxonomy): domain Eukaryota; kingdom Metazoa; phylum Mollusca; class Bivalvia; order Unionida; family Unionidae; genus Unio; species Unio delphinus. The sequence continues at coordinate 38,110,776 of JAQISU010001235.1, forward strand.
TAATCCGATAGCTTCACACGATTAACTGATACTTTAATCCGATAGCTTCACACGATTAACTGATACTTTAATCCTATAGCTTCACACGATTAACTGATACTTTAATCTGATAGCTTCACACGATTAACTGATACTTTAATCTGATAGCTTCACACGATTAGCCGATACTCTAATCAGATACCTTCATACGATTAATCGATACTTTAATCCGATAGCTTCACACGATTAACTGATACCTTAGACTTTATTAACTTTGATTAAATGCCTTCTTAAAGATGTTTGTCAATCTTGTCAAAGATATAATATTTATGATTCGTCCACCTTTGAAAAATATAAATGTTATTTCACAGTCACAAGATAGCGCGACAAACAGAAATGTTATTTCACAGTCACAAGATAGCGCGACAAACAGAAATGTTATTTTACAGTTACATGATAGTGTGACAAATATAATGACTATTGTGCAGTCATAGGATAGCGTGGCAAATAGAAACAGTATTTTACGGTAACATGATAATGCGGCAAATATAAATATTGCGTCACAGTTAGAAGATAGAATGGCAAATATAAATATTGCGTTACAGTTAGAAGATAGCATGGCAAATAAAAAGATTATTTTACAAATATAAACTATTGTATAGAATGACAAATAGAAAGATTCTTTTACAAACATAAAATACCGTGGCAAATAGATATATCAGTTTACAAACACAAAGCAGAAATGTTACTAGAAATATTATTTTGACAGTGACAAGATAGCATGTAAAATAAATCGTGGCAAATAGAAATATGGCATTACAGTCACAAAATAACGTGGCAAATAGAAATATGGGATTACAGTCACAAAATAACGTGGCAAATAGAAATATGGCATTACAGTCACAAATAACGTGGCAAATATAAATATGGCATTACAGTCACAAAAGAACGTGGCAAATATAAATATGGCATTACAGTCACAAAAGAACGTGGCAAATATAAATATGGCATTACAGTCACAAAATAACGTGGCAAATATAAATATGGCATTACAGTCACAAAAGAACGTGGCAAATATAAATATGGCATTACAGTCACAAGATAACGTGGCAAATATAAATATGGCATTACAGTCACAAGATAACGTGGCAAATATAAATATGGCATTACAGTCACAAAATAACGTGGCAAATAGTAAAAAAGCTTTACAGTCACAAGATAGCGTCTCAAATATATAAGAATTTACAGGCGTCATCAAAAGAATCAAGTGTCAAAAATATTAACTGTCATTGACCCTGGGATGCATCCATACCCCACCCCGGTCTAAGCCCCTGAATAATAATTTGACCACGACAGTGATGCACGCCTTTGTATCTTATATACGAATGCTGGGCATGAAAAGACAGATTTATACATGCATTAACCTTATATACGAATGCTGGGCTTGGAAAAACAGATTTATACATGCATTAACCTTATATACGAATGCTGGGCTTGGAAAGACAGATTTATACATGCATTAACCTTATATACGAATGCTGGGCTTGGAAAGACAGATTTATACATGCATTAACCTTATATACGAATGCTGGGCTTGGAAAGACAGATTTATACATGCATTAACCTTATATACGAATGCTAGGCTTGGAAAGACAGATTTATACATGCATTAACCTTATATACGAATGCTGGGTTTGGAAAGACAGATTTATACATGCATTAACCTTATATACGAATGCTGGGTTTGGAAAGACAGATTTATACATGCATTAACCTCGAGATCCATCCTTATTCTATTAGGGCCTGTGCCCTTGGGTGATACCTTGAAGACTATCGAAATCTCTACAAATAGTGATACATATACTTAATGGACATGAAAATACAAATGCACATACTCAACAAATATTGGCTCCCGGGAAAGAACCATACTCCAGGGATATGTTCAGAAGCTCAAACTTTGGGATGGAGGTCCCTAATGGGAAAGTGTAAAACACGTGTTTTTACAGACATAAATTTCTTCTTTTTCTTCTTCCTCCTCCTCCTCCTCCTCTTCTTCTTCTTCTTCTTGTTCTTATTATTATTATTATTATTATTATTATTATTATTATTATTATTATTATTATCAACATCATCATCATCAATGATTTGTTATATTGTTACGTAAATGTATATACTTATCTGAACATCATTTTCAAAAAAACATACATGATTTATGTCTAGTCAAGGTAAGTGTCCGGGGGTGATTGGCAAGCAACGCTGTTTTAGTCCTAAAGCCCGGCGGTACAAATCACGTGACCAGTCCGTAACACTCGATCAACAAATCTTCGACAGTGTACTGATAGATGTCACAGTAATCTGCAAGCTGAAACATCAATAACACTTCATCAATCAAAGCGTCATCGTAATCTGTGCTGTAACTTGCACACCATTTGTGACCGATAACAAACAACATTCGCTCGCCAACACATTATAGGCTATACGTAGCGGTCAGTACATCTGGTCTAGGAAGAACCAGGAAAACCCGGGAAGAACAAACGGCCCATTGGAAGATACTGGCAAGATCGTCCGAGTTTCCTCTGAGTTTAGAGCGACCAGATAGCCTGGCTTAATATCATATATCATACCTTTAAAGAATGCCAGACTATTTTCACACGCTACTGCGCCACGGCCCTTATCGCGCCCGTTTAATATGCAAGTAAAACCACGCTGAATGCAATAATGTCCTCTCATTGTTTAAAAGAAAATGAAGTCCTGCATTTATTTATAAGTTATTTTCAGATGGCCAATGAGAAGGTACTATTCCATTTGCGCCTTTCTTGCATATTAATCGTGGCCATGTCGACCGGTAGCGTGGGAAAATGGTCTGGCATTCCTTAAAGGCATGTTAGTAAGCCAAACTTCGAAGATGCATACATAGTCGAATGTCCGAGGTAAACATCGGTACTGCATTTAGAACGCTACTGGAACGGTAGCTTGAACAACCAGAGTTTATTCTTAAATAGGTCGCACGAGAAAGAGTGTCCTCCTTTGCAGTTATTGTGTAGTACATGTATTGTTTGTTCCTGTTGGTCGGTGCTTCTTACTGGAGTTTCCCAGGTTCTCCCATCCACCAGTGTTATGGCTTACATGCACTGAAAAATGGCATTAATAATCCTCAAACAATTATTTGTATCCATGTGGTATGATATTGCGTTTTCGGCCGGGGGGGGGGGGGGGGGGGTATTCGCAACGCGTTGTTGACAAAGTTACTGTGTTCATGAATTAGCTTTGAAAACTATAATAGCTTTGATTTACAGAACATTGCCTCTTATCTATTAAATAATTTATTTATTTTTTATTTTATTATTATTTTTTGTTTTGGCGGGGGCACATCTTGGAGAAGAAATAAAAGAAAAAAACTCAGTTAAAAAAAATAATATCTCAGCTCCCTCCGAAAATTAAATGATCCGTCCATTAAGTTCTTGTGAATTACCCCAAACCACGACGAATTCCTAATCTCACAAGGACGTTCAACAGCATAAAGAAAAGGAGAATTACTGTGGTCCTGTTTCGATTGCTTCGAATGGTCGTAGTAATTGTTGTATAGTTAACACTCACCCACAATGGCAAAAAGCCACCAAATTGTTGAAGATTACAAAAACAAAATTGAAAATTGTTCAACATTGATTACGAACCCAGTGTTACTTTTTAACTTTATTTTAGTTATATTTGTTGCTCGGAAATAATTGAAACCGAAACGTTCTTTTAAACAGATTTAATTCCCGTTTCACTCTTTATCCCTTCTCTTGCTACTACTATTCAGTTACCCCCTGGATACCCATCCCAAGCTTTTATGAAGACTTAATCTCTCAGCTAAAACCTACCGAAACAGGAAGTCCTCGTAAATCTATTACCTATTTATTAAAACAGGTAAGGTTAGTTCCCATACACTCCCATTTCTACCACCCGCCATACTTGACCTGGGGTGACCTAAATTAAAGATCGGGTTATCTGGAACGCTTTTCGAGAAAAGCGTTGCGGCAGACATTTAAATTTAAATTGTGGTTGGTATTTGAATGGAGATAGTCACAGGATGTACTGAAAACCTGTTTAAGTTTAAAGTCTACATACTTCAGGCAGTCATTAATGTATGCAGAATTAACAGTATCACGGCAAGTTTTATTTTGATACAGAGATCTAAGTTTATGCGTGCTATCAACATTAAAGCGATAAATCACAGGTTCTTTAATACGAGTCCTAACATACGCAGCTATAGCAGAAGTGGTAATCAACTGTTTGATCAGCTCTGCACTGTTGGCCCTGAGTATGCGCCATTGTAATCTGACGATTCACTGTGCATAGATGTATATTATCATTACGCTGACTAGATTGGCATACACATAAAATATGTTAAGAGTCTAAAAACATAGTTCGATGGACAATTGACACATTTACCTTGTTTGATGCTATGACTCGCTAAAGCCACATTTACCTTCGTGTTTTTATAAAACATTAACTTGCGTGATCAAGTATTAATTTCAGGTCTGTACCCACCAGCGTATTTGTCTTAGATTTAGGCGTTTTGGTGTTTATTGAAAGGAAATCGTTTATTCTAAGAATATGAGGATTATATATGTATGTACTTTGGAGACAATGCACAGTGAGTAATCTGGTCTGAGCCCCCACGCGTGAAATCTGCAATCCATGACACGTTGTTTTGTTGTTGTTTTTTAAATACGGTTCAGCTTGTTTACAAATAAATAATTAGAGCCTTAACAAAAGTTTACATTGATTTAATCTCTTTAAGATTATTAAGAATATAATTGATTTATTAGGATTTGGGCACAGTGGAAAATCCAGTACTAACAAGTTAACAACGAAATGAAGAGACTAAATACTGAGAGTAATTGTTACCGGAGTCGTCGTGGTTACCTTCTTTGTGGAAACTCTTGAGGTTAGAATGTGAAAAGTCTAAAGAAACAGTTTTAAAATAAAAAGCACCAAAAAAAAAAAAAAAACAAGAACAACAGCACATTAACAACTTTTGAACTCTGCTCTTTGATACTGTATACAACCAACATAAAATGAACTAAAATTTATGAGAGCTACTTGATTTGAACGAAACAACAACATATGTATACTCTACATCGTGTACAAGGCCAGTCTGACATAGTGCAAACGCTGCAGCATCTGCATAAGTCACAGTCATTTGAATAAGTCACAGTCACTTGAATAAGTCACAGTCATTCGAATAGTCACAGTCATTTGAATAAGTCACAGTTCAGCAACACTAAAACAGTCTTATCCAATATAATATTTCCTAGTGAAATGAACGAAGAAAATGACAGAGGACAAAAAGTAGATCAACCGCGAAAATCGTTGCTATTTTGTTCCTGTGTGCTTTGTCTATTTAGAAAAATGTATCTGTCTGTCTGTGTGTCTATCTATCTATCTATCTATCTATCTATCTATCTATCTATCTATCTATCTATCTATCTATCTATCTATCTATCTATCTATCTATCTATCTATCTATCTATCTATCTATCTATCATATATTGATCGATACCTTATGTATCGAAGACATCATCTTCCAACAAGAGAAATGAATACTATTGGGGTTTTTTTCCTTGAGTGATGCGCATTGCTTGTTGCCTCTCATACCTTTAGTAAACAGCAAATACGAAAAGCAACAATTTAAGACCATGACAAATAGCCCCTGTCGTGTGGTCGTGTTTACCTTTTCACATAAATAAAAGCCATACTAACACCAGGGTGAACTATGACCACACGAAACTGAGTGATATATCTCGTATCTTACGATTCGTACAGAATGTATATTTCATAATGAGATATTGAAATATATGAGTGCGATAAAAAATATATCGCCACAGCGCCGATACCACTTTTATGGTACTGTGGCGTTATCTCTCTTGGAACTATTTTTTTATTTTTCTCCATTTAGGAAACAAATCTACCCTTATGCCTGTTCTTAAGTCTTGGATTTCCATATTTAGTAGTTTTATTATTTTTCTTCATATTTTACTTCTCTCGTACTCCATCCTCTTCTCTCTTGCGCCTAATTGCCACTGTATAGTGCATTTAGTTAAACAATGACAAGGTGCCGTCAAGAATGCATAAAAAGAAACTCAAACAACAAAGATGTTTCTTTGTAATCAGTTTTCCGCGTGAAAATTGTCAGCGAATGAACACATCAACTGTCGCTATTCGATCGATATCATGTGTTACCTATATATACACGTTGTACACAGCAACAAATGGCACATGTTAAGAAGAAAAACTATTCAAAACAAATAGTAACAAAATTGCTTAAGTAGCGATTTAAACTGTCATGACAATCATAATCAAGTCTCTTCGAATCTAATCTCATATCAAATCTTCATTTTCGTATGAGAACATGCGTTATTTTGACAAAATTCACAATTTGAAGCATTTATATGAATAATCTAAATTTGTAAAAATTCGTTGTTCTAAATTTATTGTAAAACTTTTTATCGATGTATGCAGCAGTTAATCTTATTGACACCAAATGGAAAAACAAATATATGCAGATAGAACTTTTTTGCACCAAAATATATAATAAAAAAGAAATACTTCACTCGTAAAGTGCAAACATTTTATATTGGCACTCGTGGATTCGGGCTCTGCCAATGTGGGTGATAAAGTTTGCCCGTAATTTCTAGAGGGTCAGTTGTCATTTCCGGAGTTTTTCCCGGGTCCTTTTCCCTCACTATTTTGTAATGGCTGCCATGTATAGCCTATATTGTGCTGAATAAACTCTATAACAACAACAACATTCGTGGATTCGCCACCCGAGGTCACGTTTCCACTTCACTCCTTTAATATTTCATTTTTTTTTTTTACTAACAAGCATGAATATCCAGTTTATATTCTAAACAAAAGAAGAAACAAAATGAACAAACAAAATCAGAGGCAATGTTTTTGCATATTAGACACAATTCCAATGTGTAATCAAATCTATTCAGAGAGATTAGATCCGGTGAATAATGCAGTTGAGTTGGCTGATTGGCTGGTGTTTTATGGCGCTTAAGCACATTAAGAGATATCCGACAGAGTAAAATGCTTTACCTAGAAACACAAAGTTACTCCAGCCAGTTCAACCAGGATTCAAACTTGGTTTCTGAATCCGACGCTCTACGACTTGGCTAATGCTACTTTTTGCCATTCTTGCAGTACTGTTCGACGTTAATGCACTGAATTTTAAAAAAAAATTAATTTCAAATAATTATAGAAGATAGGACTGACATATAAATTAATTAACTCAGCTGTGTTATTTTATAACTGACTGTGGAGGTCTACATGCCTCTGAATAACACCTGAATGGTCAATTATGGGGGTTTGTCTAGGTCATTTAGGTTAGTTTGTACATTTACGATGATTTGTAGTTGTTATTTACTTCTAATACTGATAAATTGACTTGATCTTAGAAATAAATATCGTATTACTATCCGAAAAAGATCGCTCCATTGGTATAGTATTTTGAGCGCCGCCTAGGACACGGGAGGTCGCGTGTTCGAACCCTGGCCGGGTCACACCAAAGACTTACAAAAATGGTACTCATTGCTGTCGTGCTAGGCGTTTAGCATTAGGTGGTTAGTATTTCAGTCACTTGACATTAAATCTATTCTTACAAAAGTACAATGGTTTTTCTTTTTCAAAGGCCGAAGTACATCTTAAATGTCTCCCACGAAAATTGAGTCTTCATACTGTGTTGAAGTAAAGTGTATTTTTTGTTCTGTAGATGGGATAAACTACGCATATACAGCACATGGAAACAACTTCGATAGGTACGTATTTATAGTCCATGTCTTTGTTCGTCTTATTAGTATTAGTTCTGCAATATACAAAGAACATGCAAAGAGTTTATCGGTTGAAAGTTATAGTTATATCAGAAGAATAGTGTCCTCTCACATTTCCTGTTGTATATCAAAACATAAACACAGACAGCAAATATTTGCACTCTATAAAATGACAAAGACATCGTGGTTAGCAAAGTGCACTTACTAATGTCGACTCCATAATGTCACTCAGTTTATTTTCCTTTAAATAACAACTGAGCGTTCGCCAGTGGTAATAGTACGTTTAATTTCAGATTATGAAATTTGTCCAAGCATGAAATTCACCTATATCACATTATCCGATATTAATCCCTACATCTTGGTCACAAAGACAGGTGAGGTGTGAACGAACATTACTTTTGTATTTCTGCAAAAATACACGCGATGGAAGTCGATGAAAGCGATTGAATTCCATAGAATTTGATTTTAAATAACTGGAGGTTTCACATAAAGAAATTCAACGTTCATGGTAGCAATCATGACAAATATTCCGTGGGCAGAGTTATTTATGTTGATCTGAAGATATAAATACAAATAGGTTTTTACCCATCCAAGAGAAATTTCTATTCAAATCCCACCTCTGATGCTATCATGTAATTGGTTATCTCCAAATGACTATTAGCTTTAGAAATAGGATTGAACTTTGTCATGAACAAGATCAAATATAAATATATTCCTAAATCGATCGATTTTCATTTGATGAAGGTAGAGACACAAAATATACTTTATATGTTTACCTTGTCTGATCGTTTTACTATTAGCAACTTTTAATTGATACCGAGATAAACACTTTGAAGACGCAGTATTCTACAAATCTGCTTTCAATATTAAGCTGAATTAACGCGGAACCAGTCTTAAAAAAACACCAAAAATAAGATTGAGATTTTTTTCTTTTAAAAAAATGGAATATAAAAGGCTTAGAAGTAAGACAATCGGTACCCTCAGCTATGAAAATATTTGTTTGTTCTTTCTCTAGATTATCAGTGCAATTTCCGTCCTTTCAATCTTGACTTCAGTAATCATTGCTTCTCAGCTATTGTAACAAATTCATTGCTTTTCTTGGCCTAAAAATTGTTAACGTAACCCTAACATTAAATAAAGACTTGAGACAACTCCAAATATACACAAACAGAGAATTTGTTGTCATCGGAAATGTACACAAACAGAGAATTTGTTTTCATCGGTTTTTGTTGCTGAGATAAGTTAAAATGCAAACAAACAAAAAAAAAATGTGAAGGGTCACATATTTCATTTTCAGGACTCACGGTTCTAATTCAGTTCCCACAGTAAACCTATGCAAACACCATGATATAAAAAAGCAGTAACTTTAAATTTCTTGATTAAACATAATATTTATAAGTATAGACACATCCATGATGATAGTTCCATTGCAGAGAAAACCATATAAGCCGTGACATTTTATTTTATGAATCAGCACGTGTTCTAAACGTGCTTTCTAATTTCGCAACAGTCCGATGCTAATTTTGCTAATGAGTTATCCAAATTCATGTCTGTAAAAGCAATGAAATTATATCAATTAAACAATGTCTCTGTTTTTCTCGGTTATAACTAGATTAAACTTTTAAAAGATTTTACTAAACTCCTGAAATAATTATGAACAAATCCTGGTCAGCCAAATCCATATATAATATATTTAAAAAAATATCTTTGCCCATTTCTAGAGTGGTTTCCAGTCACGAGTCCTTCAGGATAACATCGATGCCTGATTACTCACTGGCTGTAATGTGACATCAGGTACCGGATGATAGGACTGCAGAAGTCTTGTAACACTCCACATTTATCTAATGTATATATAATGTAGAGGTTATTTACATGTCAGCGTGAATCTATTTCAAGACGTTGATTAAGATGGTAGATATCTGAAAGGAAAACAGTGAAAATAAATATTAATTTAAAAAATTAATAACTTCGAAACGTTTTGTGTTGTAATACTAAATAAACTTACTCTACCCCGACTGAACAAGTATTTATAAACACGGAATGATACAAATTTAATTACATGTATGACTATCTCAGTTTGAAAAATATTTGGGATTAATACCGATGTTTGGGTGTAATGGTAAAATAGCGTTGAATGTATTCGGACGGATGTTTGGGTGTAATGGTAAAATAGCGTTGAATGTATTGGGATTAATACCGATGTTTGGGTGTAATGGTAAAATAGCGTTGAATGTATTGGGATTAATACCGATGTTTGGGTGTAATGGTAAAATAGCGTTGAATGTATTGGGATTAATACCGATGTTTGGGTGTAATGGTAAAATAGCGTTGAATGTATTGGGATTAATACCGATGTTTGGGTGTAATGGTAAAATAGCGTTGAATGTATTGGGATTGTAACAAATAGTTAGGTAAAACAAAAAATTATAGCGTAGGTAGTTTTGAACTTGTTGAGTGACTTCCATCAAGATGCATCTACATTACAAATAAAATGAGGCACACTGATCTAGTTTGTATGTGGCTGAGGTGCTTCCGTCCATATAACCAATTTTCGTGTATAACCAATTTTCGTGAGCGTAGATGAAAATATGATCTGATATATATATATATATATATATATATATATATATATATATATATATATATATATATATATATATATATATATGTATATATATATATATATATATATATATATATATATATATATATATATATATATATATATATATATATATATATATATATATATATATAGGGTGTAACAAAAGAGCAGCTAATAAAACTCATTCAAGCGTGGAAATTTGATGATAGTGGATGAAGTATTTTTCTCAATATATATCTACGTGCCAGTTGTATGAGTGGAGACGAAATCTTGTCCATGGAACTGAAGGTGTAACGAAGAGCTGGAGAAAAAAAAAGTGACTCAGTGTGCACTTTAGTTATGTGACCTAATACATCGATACATCAACGTACGCAACTGTATAAGTGCAGATTAAAATACTAAAATAAACATCATTTAGGGAGTCACGAAATAATGAGAGGGAAACAAACGAACACACTAATGTACGAGAAAGGACCCCTTCAAACGTCTTTGGCGAAGGGATGAGACACGAATTTCGTGACAGATATACCTGTATGTGTGCGTCCCTGTGTGAAGATAGATGAATATGTACACCTGTCTGCTCTTTGTACTTTTACTTGTTTGACTGATTTGTGGATTTGTGTTGTAGGTAATATAATTGGGTTCTATAAAGTAAACATGTTATTTTTAATGATAATTACGTTAGGTTCTTTCTTAAAGTCTACCGTCCCCAACTAACTAATTTGCTAATACCTGACCTCAAAGCTGAGTTGCTATCTTTGCATATTGATTGTTCAGCTATTTGTTTTGTACATTTTCGATTGACACAATATCGTCAAGGAATACCGGTAGTTCTTTCGATGCACCATACTATCGCATATTAACTTGTGAGTTTATCGAATGCTAAAAGTTTTAAAATTAAAATCCAATACCAATCAAAATGTGTAAAGGTCGAAGTGTGAACCGGTTTTTCGCTATAATGGGGTAAGATGGTTCGTACCTAAAACGCATAGCATCACAAACATTTTATCGCCTTGCTTAGGGATACAATACAACAGTTGACCCAAGCTGGTAAATGTGCGATAAATTTCAAATGAATGGTCAATGGTTAGTTAAGTGATTCTTGCTTAACTAGTAGTATTCAAACAAACACATATTGGTCCATACCTGGGTGATCTAAAGTGTAAGAAAAACAGAATCCCGGAACATCCATTGTCTTCATAGTTGTCTTCTTCTTGGATGTCGCTAAAGGAAAACCCGACATTTGTTATTCGGGGTAGTTATTTATCTCTCATTAATTTATTCTAAAATCGCGAATTGATAATTTAGACATACGTGCTACAATAGGTTTAACGCCCGGTTCCGGTAGGTGAAAACATCTGGCTTATTAAGGTCTTATCCTTCATCTTTCCTTACAAGTATTTAATATGGTCACCATTTATTTTCTCACAATGAATCTTGGAAACATATTATTGGTTACAGATATTTAGTTTTAAAACAAAAATATCGCGCTAGAGTGATTTTCTTCGCCAATAAAGACAAAGGTATAAAGGAATAGAACTGAGTCAATAACATACTCAACCGAGTCAGATAGCGATATTTGATCTATTCCACATATTGGTTACATATCGCAGAAATATAACATTTGATTGATTTTCCGTACCAATGAATAAAAATTGTTGACAAAGTATTGATTAGTCCAGTCGATGCATCAAAAAACGTTTATTTGTACGTTTTCAAATTTTCAGAACTAAATTTGAAGTTGATGAGATACATATCCAAACCTAATCAAGGTTTGTCTGTATTTCTTCAACGGAATACATGTTACATATTTTTTTTAAAAAATTTTAAATCGATTTCTAATTCCTTAAGGTTTCGTTACACTGCTAATCAGAAACTAAATTCTGAGCTATTTGTTGGTATTATTTTACCCTTCTGAGAACAGTTTTCAATGGAAAAATGACCCCATCATTAATCTATTTCCCTAAAGCATCTCGACAACCAAAATCGAAAGCTCAAGTTTGGAGATTCGGTTTTAAAACAATTTTTAAAGTTTGTTTATTCTTCTATAAAAAGAAAATTTAAATTAAAACTCATTTGTGTATTTATAATTTTATACAATTATTTTCAGTTGGTTTGCTCTCTTATCGCTTATAAAGAACAACATCTAATTGCACCATATATGGCTACATTTAAAAGTCCATGGATTTACATATAAAGAGTTATTTTATAAGAACAATTTCGATATCCTTTGCACTAAGAAAACTTCATAGTCCACAAATGTAAGTACTGAGAGAACCATCAAAGAGTCTTGATAAATTAGTTATACTCATTAAACTACTTTTATGGTGTTCGAAATTCCTCGTGGCTTGGTTTGACAGATGTTTTTGCGACATTTTATTTCTGGACTGAGCAACGCCTACGTATCTAAACTCATTTACAAACGAAAAATATTCATAGCAATGAAAACAAATGGCACGTTTTGGGCATTGGTGCCCATATCCTATCTTCGCTAGCCAATTGATTGATATTATGCGTTTAAAGTGAGTCGTCCCGAGGGCTCTTATCACTGTTTTATCCGTCAAAAGACGGTTATTTACTTTATCCTGAGGGTGGGAATGGAGCCGCCACCCTGCAGGCATTTATGTGTTCATGGAACACTATTTACTTGGGCCGTCACATCGGAGTAGCTATTGAGCTACTACTGTGTGATTGTAGGGCCACATACAATATGAGTGGGAATAGTTCCAGCACACACTCATATTAATTCATACTGTTTCTGGTTGGTTGTTCAGGACGTGTTAAGCACGTGTAGTTGCTGCGGCAGGTTTTTGTGGGCGAGGCGAAGTGCCTGGCAAGGGCAGCTTCTTTGGACGTATCCTATCCCTATTTATATACTCTGTGCTGCTTTTGAGTGTACAACGTTTATGCAACAGTGTTTTATAATGTTGGGTGTTCGATGTGTATATTGGTGTAGTAGTTTGGTATGTGCAACCTTGTGTTGCTGGGCCTGATGATCTGGGCTTTGATCACCTAATATATACTATTTGGGGTTCTAAGTAAACCATATTTCTTAGGTAATTTAGTTAGTTTTGCAGCCTTGTGCTGCTGGCCCTGATAGTCTTGGGTTTTTGACTACCTTATAAGTTCTAATTTTGCGGGACCTAAATTATGTTCTTCCCTATTTTTATTTGATGTGCGACCTTGTGTCGCTGGACCTGATAGTCTTTGGATTTTTAGACTACCTTAGATGTTCTTGATTTGGGGTCTCTATCATATTTCTCTACCTAGTTAAGTTGCTCCGTTCTCGGTGCAGCTGTAGGTTCTAATTAAGCTTTTGTTGTGGTTGATACTTATGTTTTTAACACTGTGCACTTGGTTGTACTCCTAATGAGAAGGTATCTAGGGAAAGTGTCTAAAGAGGAAAGAAGAGAAAGTATAGTGTTGTCCTACATTCTTACTGCCTATGATGTTTGTATTTTTACTTCATCTTATCCTTTTTTAGGTGGGATTTATTTGGTGATTTGTTTAAGTTTTTATGACCTGTTTTGTGTTTTTAGTTCTTGGTTCCCCTTTTTGTTTGAATGGGACCCTATTTCCATATTTGTATTGGCCCCTTGGTTTAGTTCAGGTATGTGGTTCAGTTACTAGGTAGTAGCCATGGGTCCCTGCGGGAAATGTCCCGGGCCGTTAAGCGACACGTCAAGGATTGTCCATTTCCACACCCAGGCACCTCCCCACGACCGGTCCGTGAGGCGCGGCGGCCAGGCAACAACAAGGGACCTCTGCCGGAAGTATCCGGGGCCGTTAAGCGACACGTCAAAGGTATTCCTTGTTGAACCCAGTTTCCACACCCCGGTCCTGGCCGTTTCTTGTTTTCCCTGTCCTAAAGGGGCTTATTAGTGATTTTATAGGTAAGTATTAGGATCCTGTTTTGTTGATTGTTGGGGTTAGGATTTTAATGGATACGTTATATATTCCCTATTTTTCCTATATTTAGTAGAAATTCCAATATATTCTTGTGTGTTATTAGAATGTTTGGATTTGTAATATGTATAATTTCTGGGTATGTATATGGGGCTTTTATATTCTGCTGTTGTGATCTAAATTTGTCCCTTTCTTGTTTGGTTTTACTGCAATTGTTGAAGATATGATGTAGATCTTCCGGGGTGTGACAATGGTAGCAGTTTATATTATGTGGAAAGGGTCCTATATATTTTCCCATGCTGTTGGCCAGCTTGGTTTTTCCTAAAGTTATCCTATTTATGATTGTCTGCTCTTTAGGAGAGCCCTTGGGCGGTTTTTTGTGCCTGGTGACTTCCTTAACAGTAGTGTACAACACTCTCCCTTTTGTACTATTGTCCCAATCATGTTGCCATTTTTTATCTATTTGGGTGTTTATTATACTGTAGAGTTCGGTTGTGCTATAGTGCAGTGGCTCGAAGTTCGGTTCGTGTAGTTTTTCCTTAGCTAGTTTATCGGCCATTTCATTACCCTTAATTTCGATGTGGGATGGTATCCACATGAACTCTACAATAGTATTTCCGGAATTTAGTAGTTTTAGTTTGGCGTTTATTTGAATGAGGAAATCTTCCCTACATTTGGTGGTATTTGTTTGAATTGAAGATAGGACGCTAAGCGAGTCACTAATAATTACTGTCTTATTAGGTTCCCTTTCTATACCTTAGCATATCAAGCAGATATTTCTTAACTTCGGGTCTTTGAATTTCATTGGATGCTGCGGCTAGCCACCACATCTAATCAAAACTAAGTTGTTCAAATTTGAACACTGGTCCTACGTGATCGACATAATGGGAACACACAACTTGAATGGACTGATAAAAAAGCAATTTTCAAGTGTCGGTCTGTGTTTGCACAAATACCTTTCACTCAAAATACACATGTAATGGCTTCCCTCTGGTACATATTCAGACTTTCAATGTTAAGCTTACAAAGTATCCTTTTTAAATTAATTACCACCAACGTTTTTGGCGGATGTACTTGGCATCACGCTATTAGTTGGCATTATATACTAAGAGAGGCATCCTTGAAATCCAAAAGATGTCGCTAGGAACAATCATCCATATAGCTATTCGATCCGCCAAAGTGTAGATAGGGTTATCGGAACATTGGATAGCGAAGATGCCTATATCTAGAAACCATTAATGTTTTTATTGTTATTGACCTAATACCCCACATTTTCACGTAAAATTCTTGACTTGTTAAGCAAAGAATTGTAAAATCTTTAGATTTTGGAAATCAAAGCCGTATCATCGGCAAGCAAATAACAAAAATATAGTGGCATTTACGTGTATCGTAATAGCAACATGATTTTAAGCGCGTAAAACTGTAGCCAAGTCAGAATTAGATAGAAGAATTAAATACAATAAGAAGTAGGGTGATAGTGGTTCTACTTCGCACCAATTTTGCAGTAGGTAAAATAGGAAAATAAATTTAAATATCCCACACAAAACGTTATTTTCTCGTAAAGTCATGGACTCTGAGTGAGTTTAATATTTATACCGACTGTAAGTAATTTCCACAAAATAACATTACGATATTCGACGTCAAACGCTCTCCCAAACACTATTACAATATACGACGTCAAATGTGTTCTCAAATAACATTCCGATATACGACCTCAAATACATTCTTAAATGACATTACAATACAGAACGTCTAATACAATATATTATGTTCGTGAATTTCCTAATATTGCTTTGTAAAAGTTCAGAATTTTTATTTTTTTTTATTTTTTATTTATTATTTATTTTTTTCAATGTATTGGAATCGTCTGGAAACGTACTGGGGTGATCTTTTTTGTGCCAACAATCGTCTTTATATATTTAACACAAAACTGCAACAAGAATGTATCAAAACTAATTCCTTTCTGTAATTTTCTTTAACAAAATACAAGTAATCTACCATCTCCTCTTACATGTCTTGTTACTGACCTATAGAATCCAGGAAAAAAAGTCACAGGAAAAAAAGTCACAGAAAAAAAGTCACAGGAAAAAAGTCACAATGAAAAAGAGCCCTAGGAAAAAAAGTCACAGGATAAAAATAAGTGAGAATATCACACAAATTTAGAAACCATAAATAATATATTACGATGGAGATAATTTTAAATAAAATTCAAATATATACACTCCGAAAAATTTCAACTTGTAATGAAAACTAAATCCAATAGAACAATTATCTAGCTTATAATAACATTAAACGTTTGGCTGAAACCAGTATGTTGAATTGTTTAACAATCCCAGGCTACAAAGGGACATTACATCATAATTAAAAATACTGAACAAACATTAATTTTAGACTGTTCTTAGTATGTATATGTCATGTATTGTCATTAACTGATTGATTCCAATACTTTTGTTTCCTTATCTTACTGTGTTTAAGATATTAAAAATTATTTTTTTTACAGACATCTAATGTCATCAGTGGCGTAGCCAACCCTCGTGCGATGACCAAAAATCTATTATCATGCATTATTATGTGAATTTAAAAATGAAAATTTATATATTTACTCTGAAATATAATTTAGTCCTACCCAAAACTGTGACTTTTTTCCTACCCAAAACTGTGACTTTTTTCCGCAGAGTGTGACTTTTTTTCCTAGCCGAAATTGTGACTTTTTTCCGTGACTTTTTTCCTGTGACTTTTTTTCCGCGCACCGACCTATATACCTTCTTGTTTTAGAGACTTCAGTACATTCTAGTGAATCCCTATTGCTATTGATTTAGACACCTTCTTGTTTAGAGACTTCAGTGCATTCTATTGTATCCATATTGTTATTGATTTAGATACCATCTTTTTTTGCTTCCAAATTCTGGACAATTACTATAAATACACTGTCAATACTATTATCAAGATGTTTTACTTTCAGAAAGAATAGCAAAGAATATAAAACGACATGAAATGAAAATAAATTTAAAAAAAATTGCAAAATTAGAAAGAAAGGAAAGAATAAAATAAGAAACCTCTTGTAAACAAATTATGTTTGTATATTTTGAGTTTTTGTTCAGAAAATTATTGTATTTTTTCTCCTTTAAATCAATATATCATTTAAATAAAATCAAAGAAAAAACAACAACAATGTGTCATCGGACTCGTGCAATGCACATGACTCTGCTATTTTTAAACTTTTAATTAACAATCACATACGTAAATATTTCGCATTTGAAGCAAATGTTATTAAAGCGGCAAAGAGGATCGTATGCTGGATTTGTTGGGCCGGGTTTTCTAGTGGCGCTACCATTGGATTCAAGAAAAATTCAGGTTGATCCCTTAAGCTAAAACAATGACAATTGATCGATAACGCGTAATGCCTCACCCGTTGATCGTTGTGTCAGGAAGTCCGACAGTGACAATCGATCAATATTGTCTTATTCCTTACTGGTCAATCACTGTGTCATGCAGTCAAACAATTCGGCTATTATCATGACCAAGTTTGCTAATGAACGCCTGGAACTTATGTATACAAACAGCAAGCACCAACTCTCACGAAATGTTTTTGAACATTCAGTACAATTTATCTTCTCAAACATACTTGTCATTTTGTAAAGGATTTAAAAGTCTGTTAATGAAAAGAGTACCGATGTCGTTTTGTAAAGGATTTAAAAGTCTGTTAATGAAAAGAGTACCGATGTCATTTTGTAAAGGATTTAAAAGTCTGTTTATGAAAATAGTACCGATGTCATTTTGTAAAGGATTTAAAAGTCTGTTTATGAAATAGTACCGATGTCATCTCGGTTTATTTCGAACCGAAATGTGAAGTCATCAAATCTCCGTGTTTCATAACACATCCGTATCTCTCAAAACTACATCTCCTGTCCATTTTGTAACATAGGTCACGACCTTTTGATCCCATGGAAGAATACAAAGATCCACTTCATGGGTTTAGTAGGTTTAACAAACAGCTACCACAGTCCAATTATATGGCCATTCGTGAGATGGATTCTGGTCTCTTATTTACTCTGACTGGATACTGTCCATTGGCGTTCGCTTGAGTGGTCGTCTGGGAAACGGATGTTCTACTTCCTAAAGGTGTTTATAATTGGCTGAGGATGCCACTGTGTTCTTTTTGCATACGCATTAGTCTGCTTCCAAACAAATCAAAACGAATATACAGCATGTTTGCTGTGAAAAGATTAATTGAAATACAAATCAGAATTAAAAGTTAGTTCATATGTTTTATTTCTTTTCTCTACGATTACGCTGCAGGGTAAATGCAAGAGAGAGAGAGAGAGAGAGAGAGAGAGAGAGAGAGAGAGAGAGAGAGAGAGAGAGAGAGAGAGAGATTAAAATGATCACTGATGGATCTTAAAGACCTCGCAGTTGGTGCGCGCACTTGGTATCTTAGTGTGAAGGTAGTTATTTCTCAATAACAGTGTGTGTGTGTGTGTGTGTGTGTGTGTGTGTGTGTGTGTGTGTGTGTGTGTGTTAACGATCAACAACAAATAATGGAAACGTGTATATAATACATCGCCAGTATTACGCTATAACCACCTTGAAAAGTTCGTCTTGACTATTTTCGTCTTTGTGCTATGACGGGTTTTTGAAGTCGACCAATAGTCTGGTAGCACATCCTGGGGTGTGTTTGGTAATTAGATGTAGTAAATAAAGACTAAAGAGTTCTACAAATTGTTTTAATTTTTTATAATTTCACAATCTTTTCGCGATCAAAATGAACGCATCGGTCATGCATGATCAGATTGTATGCATCGGTCATGTATGGTTGACGATTTTCCAACATTGATCTTAGAAATGACTTGAGGAAGTGTGCTTGAATTGTTAAGGGTACAGACTTAAACATCAACGAGGAAAGCCAAAGGATGATTCTAAGTTTTAAAACGGTATATTGTATCTCAGAGTCAACAGTGACCTAGTTAATTCACCTTCCATGTCGTGGTGAACACTTTAATCCATACCGTAAATGAATTGTACCTTTAATGCCATACAGGCGAAATCGGGACAAAACAGTTTGCTGTGGTGGTATGTATCAGTCGCCTTACAGAAGTCTGGAATATGTACATCAACTTGTTTGCCCTTGTCAGAAGGTTTTAAGAAAATCACGTACTTTGCCAAGTAATTAAATTTCAGGGCATTAAATTGATCCGAAACCATGATTAAGGTAAGTTCTTTATTTCATCGAGATGAGACAGTAGATGACGGCAGACAATGTACTCCAGCATTTACACGACACAGGTTAATGATACGGGTCTATAATTTTCTGCATGATGTATATTAACATTAAGAATACACACCAAATGTCTACACTAAATCAGCCGCTTAGCAATTGGAGATGTTTAGTGATCTTAGAAATATAACAAACAAGAAAGAAGCAATTGGGGCTGCACGTGTTTGTAACACTAAGCTTGGATTACATCAGAACCATAATCTTTTGCATGATTCTTAAGTACTTCTGCTACTATACGATTGTGATAAATGGCTCTATCTACATACTTATTCATATATGTGCATGCCGAGTAATATTCGCAGTAACTGCTTTATTAAAATCCTGGCTTTCTCTTCGTTATTACAACTCAGAGGACCTCAATCTGTCGGAGGTGACACCCCGTATATCATACCGACCTTTACCATTTACTTGCTTCTAAAACGATTGGATGGAGTTGATAAGAAGGCCTTCTTGAATTATATCAATAATGTAAGCGTATTCAGCTGGCACTAAATGTTCGCAACATTCTCTTTCAGAAAATGGCCAAAATTATTCCAGTGGCCTGATGCTTTGGCATTAGAGTACGATATCTTTTTCTATTTTTTCTTATTAATTTCTAGCACACTTGTGTAAACAAGGAATATTTGTGCTGACCTTGAGATGCTTAGGATCTGGTTGTCTACTGCTGAGAGAAGTGGCGTTTTTGTGAAAGTTAAATCGATATTCACACACACTTACAAGTCTTTGGGGTCAATCATAAATATCTACCTGCAAGGTCTCCCAATTGGTTCTAGAATACCGTGGATATTTTGTTGGCTTTACCATTCATAGGATGGGTTAGGATCTGCGTGACTACAATCCCACAATATGATATACCCAGTATCTTTACTGATGATTATAACAGTGTGAAATTATCAGTGAAAATTATGTCAAGTGGATTGTTTTCAAGACTTGGGTGCTCCTGTATTTGACATATGCATGAAATCGGTTGCATAATTCAAAGCTAATAAGAGTTTGTTGGACTTCCTTATCTTCTCTCATTCTCAAACAATATCCGGACACTTAAAACCACCATTATTTGTTTAGGTTTGGAATTATTACTGTAGTATACTAAGTATATAGTGTTGCAGATACGCTGCATACAGTGGCACGTAAAAGGCTCCTATCAATGGATATTTGTTGTTAGGTAGCCCCAACATGATTTCAACTGCGATATAATCCCGTTGTTTGTCTGATACGCAGTTTACACAGTCTATCAAAATAGGCTAAATCCACTGTGATCTTCCCATTAGGATTTCTGCGTTTGCATTGTGTGACAAATGATTGAAGTCACTGCCCTTCCCGCCAATTTGCAAGTCCGGCAGTTTAACTATTGAAAAATTAGACTTTATTGACTGTATCTTTTATTAATTTTAACGGTACATCCTTCATATTCTTCGTAAAACTTGGGTGCGAGAAGAGGATGAAAACCCATCCGGTTTAGTGTGCAATGAATGAGAGAACCCGGTAGAGCTTGGAGTGAGACCATGATTTCAGAGAATGCAAACCCCATAGAGCTTCAAATACGACCATGGATAGAAAAGGCAAGAATTTTGAATACTATGATGAATTTATGTCTGTTGAAGCTAACGAGGATCCTGCAGATTTTCTTTCTCTTTTACAACGATATGATCAAATCGATTTTTCTATTTCCTCTAATCTTTGTGTTCCTTCAGCTTTGTTATGTTGTGAGCACAATGTTGCTGTTTTGACTCCGCGTGCAGGATCTTTGCTTCGCATAGGACTACTCTACATGTCATGACAGACGTAATAGAACAGGTTCTATTCTGACAGTTGTATGGATCTTACAGCCATTATTTCTATATATACTACTTTCTTGGCCCTATTTCTGCATCAGATATAATTTTCTATACGGGTAACTAGCCTTATGACAAATACCCCCCTCCGAACATGACTTTATAATGTATTTTAGTTGCATAGTTTCCTGGCATCTTGCTCAAGGTTTTATACCGACTTTATTACTTTTAGCCGGGATTTGCTACTGTTTACAACATCCGGTTTTATATACATAAGTGCTGCGGCAAATTAAAACTTGTTTGTTCCGGTCCACTTCTATTTCCGGTCTGCGGCAAATTCAAATTTGTTTGTTCCGGTCCACTTCTATTCCCGATCTGCATGCTATCGGTTATGTAATGATGTGCCAGATGTCCTTGCCACCTGTGTTCATCCACGTGATCAGTAAAACTTGAACCAGTCTTTCATGATGCTTGAAAAAAATAACATGTTCTCTGTTTTGTTGTACATTAGAAATCAATTTTTAGAAGGCTATATTGTTAAACGTTACTAAGGAAACACAGTACTGACCAATATTGTCATCAACCATTTGGAGCTGTGTACTTATTTGCTGGTCACCTAGAGATACGTCGGTATTGGATGTCTTGAAAAGCATTCCGCCCTTTGAAAATGACCCTATACCTGCAAACATTTGATTTTAAAATACCATACACTGATTTCAAAACGTGGTATAAACAAAATTTTATGTAGTAAGTGGCATTATGAAATAACAAGTTTCCTGTGATCAAACTAACTCCAGGCAATGGCATCCTTTCTACAGATCTATCCTTAGAGACGAGGTACTCATTGCAAGAATTAGAATTGATCATACTCAACCCATCATATTAAAAGGCAAAGAATGGCCTCAGTACGATTATTGCAAACAAACTCTTCACTCTGAAACGCTTTATGACAGATTGCTTCGATTTCCAACCTACATTATTAAGACTAAATAATATTCAACTTTAGTATAATTTACATTATTAAGACTAAGTAATATTCAACTTTAGTATAATTCACATTATTAAGACTAAGAAATATTCAACTTTAGTATAATTCACATTATTAAGACTAAGTAATATTCAACTTTAGTATAATTCACATTATTAAGACTAAGTAATATTCAACTTTAGTATAATTCACATTATTAAGACTAAGTAATATTCAACTTTTGTATAATTCACATTATTAAGACTAAGTAATATTCAACTTTAGTATAATTCACATTATTAAGACTAAGAAATATTCAACTTTCATTCCAGGTCTATTTCTTTCTATGATTCCGTTTACAATTAAATGCCATAAACCTATACCGATAGCAGTCGTTATTTTTGCGCACGCAGGCACGCACGCACACACACACTCACATATACATACATACATACATACATACATACATACATACATACATACATACATACATACATACATACATACATACATACATACATACATACATACATACATACAGCTCGTTTCAAATGTGAAACATCACATGTAGATACGTAGCATGTTGTTTACATGCAGCACAAGTGTGGACTTTAGCCTTGATTCAAGCAACAGGAAGAACATGACCTTCTCATGGTGGTCACAAGAAAAGCATGTGGAAGTATCGCCGACCTGGATTTCTAGATTACAAAAAAATAAAAAAGTATTATTTGAAGTTTTAACTTGTATGCACTTTTTCGGCACATATAATTTGAAACATTTGCAGAGGAAAGACTGAATTTAAAACAACGACATAAAGAAACATTACAAATTTAAAAAATCATTTTGCACTGGCCATAAAATGGAAATCGTCGCAACGAAGGACGTAAAAACCAGGCAGCGAGAAATTGACACAAGGAAAAAGAGTGAAATAAGAACATAACTTTTCTTATACGATTTGCAAAGGTCCGCTATAAGATCTTTCAATGAGGCCAAATTTTTCTATTTCAAACGTTATAGAAATAAGTTTAGCGGACATAAAAAAATAGTATACAGACACCGATAATTGTTTATGTTTCTCTCCATTTTTCTTGATGCTTCCCCCGTATTCATGATTGCAAAAAAGTCACATGACCATTTTGATATAAAAGATGAATCGTTTGTCTAACAATTATTCATCTGCAAATTGCCAATCTCACTGTAAAGATTTTGTATTTTTAAAATATGCATAACAATTTTCGTAGAGAATATCAGTATTAGGAAAAAACCAGTTTTAAATGCAAAACCTGAAAAACATTAACATCAATTTCAACCTTTAAATGTACCTCAGTAAGGCAAATTTCCATAAGACACATGGGTTTCCGGTATGTGTTTTACAAAGAAGAAAGACAATATTTTCCATATTTGGACATCTGCAAAGGCTGCAATAATACTTGGATGTGTTTAAAATGGCATGTACACACAAGCAAAAAAAAAACGTATCTTCTATGTCATTGCTAGTCTCCATTTTACTATTTATTTGCAACTGTTTGAGAACTTGCCGATAGGCCTATCAATGAAGCCAGTGAGATGACGCACATTCTTTAAGCCGTGAGATGGTGTACCTAATTTAGTTGGAACCGTGAGATGGTGTACCTAATTTAGTTGTAGCCGTGAGATGGTGTATCTAATTTAGTTGGAACCGTGAGATGTTCTACCTAATTTAGTTGTAGCCGTGAGATGGTGTACCTAATTTAGTTGTAGCCGTGAGATGGTGTACCTAATTTAGTTGTAGCCGTGAGATGGTGTACCTAATTTAGTTCGAGCCGTGAGATGGTGGTCCTAATTTAGTTGAAGCCGTGAGATGGTGGTTCGAATTTAGTTAGAGCCGTGAGATGGTGGTCCTAATTTAGTTGGAGCCGTGAGATGGTGTACCTAATTTAGTTGTAGCCGTGAGATGGTGTACCTAATTTAGTTCGAGCCGTGAGATGGTGGTCCTAATTTAGTTGAAGCCGTGAGATGGTGGTTCTAATTTAGTTAGAGCCGTGAGATGGTGGTCCTAATTTAGTTAGAGCCGTGAGATGGTGTACCTAATTTAGCTGGAGCTGTGAGATGGTGGTCCTAATTTAGTTGGAGCCGTAAGATGGTGTACCTAATTTAATTGGAGCCGAGAGATGGTGGTCCTAATTTAGTCGGTCCGTTGAGATGGTGTACCCACTTTAGATGGAGCCGTAGGATGCTGTACCTAATTTAGTTGGAACCGTACTATGGTACGCCTAATATAGCAAGGGCTATATTTCCCATAGTCATGAAAGTGTGATATTCCTTATACGAAAAATTAGCTGCAAACAAATATTTATACGTTCTTGCTCTAATTAAGGCCAGGAGCTAGATATTCAGTTTTAACAAAATTATCTTTCGAACCCTTCTTAACTATATGTAGCAATAATTCGCGTCTTTTCATGAACGACTTAGTAAAGCTAATGCGTTTATTTATTGTTATTGAACAAATAACAAATCACTGTGCGTTGACCGTTTATTACCCATTATACTTTTACAAAAGATAAAGTAAATGATCTCCGTAATTATTATTAACTTGTACAAATATCCACACTTCTGTCTACTGGGACTATATCAGCATCAAGCAAATTACAGAAAATAGGCAGTGATACGGCGAATAGTTTAAATATTTATACACATTAAACTTAGTTTTCGCTCTGTTGTTGGGTTTTGACATTCTTCAGTACAATATAGGCTGTATCTTGTGGCCAGTATATTTTGTGGAGGAAGAACAAAGAAAGAACCACCGCTCAAGAAAAGGCCCTGACAACGTTTTCTCACATGATCACGTTGGTCGAGCCGAAACTTAAAATCATGCGCACAGAGGTGAGATGTGAGTGATCTGTAAAAGGCTTGCTCCAATCGGCCACACCGGGTCTTATGCCACTTGTCCTCACAGGACCTTACAACACTCAGCATCTTGGGACCTTATGAAACTCTGCCACACAAAGCCTTATGCTACTCGGCCACACAGAGCTTTAGGCCATACGGCAACCCTGGTCATGTAAGCAAAGATTATAATCCTTGACACGTGAAGTATTTTAGTCTTCATTGATCCATTGGCCAAGTGGTTAGAGCGTCTGCCTCAGATGCGAGAGATCGTGGGTTCGCAATCCGACCGAGTAATGCCAAAGACTTACAAAAATGGTACTAACAGCTGTCTCGCTTGGCGCTCAGCATTAAATGATTGGTGTTAGAACTGGTCAGCCTGGTGTCAGGATAATGTGACTGGGTGGGACATCATGATATGTGTCTGCGGCATGATACCCCAGTGCTAGGTATCACTATAAACTAACACTACAGACATCAAAGCGACACACACACACACACACACACACACACAAGCTTCTTGTTTAAAACTATTAACTATTACGTATAGAATTTTAATATACATTTTAATTATTAGATATTCTACCGTCATCTTCAACAAATTTTATTAGCCCAGTATTTTGTGTATATACTACTGATATTCATGTTAGAATAAAATTTAAATGTATATAAACCTTTTTTTTAAACCAGTACTTGTTATATACTATAGTATGAATATACAATATCAAAAACAACATAACGATCCAAGTAATAAAAACAACATTTTCTATATCGTTAAACATTGTAAATATAAAGGGATGATAAACGCTCCTTGTCGCACGCTAGTTTTGCAAAACTATTGTTTTGAAAAATCACTTTTACATGTAACACTGCTATTTACACCAGTATACATTGACTGACTGCATGCTGTTATATATCATGACTACTACCGAAGTAGGCTCGACTGGAAGCGGATAGAGGACGACCTGCTAAACTATGATGAAGGATCAATGCAGTTTCAATAGGCTTTTTTAGAACCCATTTTCGGCTATAATGTATATATTCTAATCATATCGACTAATTTATATGGTGACAGCCTGCACAGCTTAGATTGGTATATTTTTAAACCAAAGCACAAAAATATATCGCGTACGACGGCACACTCGAATTCAACTCATTTTGCTGCTCTCTCTATAAGCCGTAACCAGCCATCTGGCAAAAAACAGTAAAATATGTGTTGCAAAAATTATTGTCAAATATTAAGGTGTGAGTTATTACACGGTATTATACAATGAAACTGACCATGTATTAAACCATTTTAACTCATTGAATGAAACTGTAGATTAATTTCTGCTTTTATAAATCAAACGGCGTTTCTTGGATTTAACTAGGATTTTGAGGATAAATAATTGCTATTCTAGATAATATCGGGTCAAATTTTGAAAATTTGTGTGCAAATAGGAAATATCTCCTTACAGCAGACAGGATGGGTGAGGTTGGAACCAAAAAAATGTAAGTGTTAATAAGCGATTGTATGATGGTTTGCTGAAATTTATTCTTTTTATTAATGTTGAAACTAAAAGCTATGCTTGGGTGTAAAAGGAAAACTAAATCAGCTGTTTTCTCGCTGATCGTGGATTTGAACAGACCTCTGAACATGCAAATGTTTGGTCAGTTATGTGGTTGATTCTTTATCGGCCGGATAGTCTACTTGCCTCTATGATGCAACCATCTGATTTAAAAATCCCGTCTTTTAAGTTACTGAAAAGTCGTTCTCGGCAGGGACAACTCATTCCAACTGAAATGCTTGTTTTCTGATGTATTTCATTAGAAGAGGCTTCTAGATCTAACAATCGCAGTGGTTTTTTTTTTTCTTTCTTTACTTTTTTATTTTTATTCCCTGTGGTGGTGATAGGACTGCTGGTGGCATAAGTGGAGAGAGAACGAATACTCAAGAAAATAAATGGATTGTATTTGCTAGGAAGATTTCAGATTAAAATTCTAATCTCAAGTTGAATTATGAGTTTCATAAATAAACAGCCAATGACAGTGTGGCAATATGGCAGATTTACAATACCACAGCACGTTCGTTACCTACTGTTTATAGTAGTAATGACTGTAACCAATTGTGTTGGTACCAGAAAATCAGGAAAACCAACACAACTGGATGGAACCATAACTGTGATTGGGTGGTACTAGCTTGTGCCGAGGTGAAAGGAAGTTCGTCAATTAACTCTGGTTATAAATTATCTGGACACAAAGATGGCGGAAGGCGGATTATGTAAGCCGCTTTATTTTAATAGATAAAACTCATTATAGAAAAGTGATATTTAGCCTTTGTCACACACACAATTCTAGACCCCCACCTCCTAATTGAATTATTCATGAATTCAGCCCTTCATTCCAAACAAACACACTTTTGGGCTTTCCCGCCAATGATTGGGAAACCACGATCTGTTTCAGAAAAGTAACGAGGTGTTCCATTTCCCTTTATTAGAAAACCAAGAGTAAACCCATTTTGGCACATGGAATTTCCTATTAAATCATGATGAAGATTTATGATCATACTCTATACCTGGTTATTGCACACAAGTTATCGTTAACGTTAATATGTCCGTCTGTTCGTTCGTCACACTAACTCCTCCTTTTAAGACGAAAATTTCCAAACGCTGGCGGAATTGTTACCCCATGCTGTTAACTGGTGCGACATATATTTTGTTTGTAAATACAAATACATACAAGTGCAATTACTGCCAAAATATGTCAAATTAATTTTTGTGTGTACAACTGAGAATATAGGAACACCTTTTCTTTTCGACTATAAGGGCAAATTCAAATACGTAACCAAAAGTCACCATTGGGTCTGTTTCTATCTCTCAGAGACTTAGCCCGTGTGTAATTGAGATGACTTCGATTCTACAAGGTGTTCGTATATACTAACACATATTCAAATTAACAGTTCACATAGTTTCAATTATTTGTTACAAGCAGGGAGGGATAAACCCACACCGTTAGTAGGAATATAAATGTAACAGTTCATATACTTTGGATTTTTATTCAATTCAAAATAATATGACTTTATTTTGCTTATAAATAGATACTGAAAGTTACGTGGTCTGAAATGTGATCGTGGACTGTTATGGTAATTTCGTTATAGAGTAGAATATATAGAACTGAATATATCTCATGGAGACCTCGATAATACTTCATAACAGCCGATGATTTGCCATAAACCATTTCATTACAAGTCGACGCATAAAATTAAGATTAAACAGAGAGACTATCGTGATCCAGGGGTGCACATCGTAACATCTGATAATTCGTAACAAACTATTTCGTTAATATCTGAATTTACTGTGTGTAAAATATCAACTCAAGCAATCACTTATCGTTTAGATAATAGTTAAAAATTGAAAGGTTTATAAACTATGAATCAGGGCTACTGTTTAAATTAATTTAAACTAGGAATGCGTTTAAGAGCAAAGACTATTAGGTCATTTGCAAACGTATTGCTATATATTTGTTGAAGTTTATATAATAACGTTTATAACAGATATTTACAAATAGTTAATTACATTATGATCGAAATTTACAATAATATTGAGACATTCCTTAAAGTCCGTTCACGTATTTCACTTTGGGTATTTTCATTACAGTAGTTTCCTTTTTTTTCCCTTCCTGTTCATTATTGTTATGTGTTTAACTACGTTATGTGCTTAATTTGTTTCCATGATTGCTCGTTTGAAATAAAATGTAGACGTAGCTTTCAACTTCAGAATATTCTAGAAGCAAACTTATTTAAAGTTTTCCATCATAATGACTAATGTGTAGGTCAAGTGGAGATGTTATATAAATGTAACCTTTGTATATAAAAAAGAAGTCTTCATTCCTGTTTTAATATTAGTCTGTGGATTCAATTTTTGTTGCGTTCAGTTATAATTTGAGATGAATTATAATTATTCATTCGTTGGATCCACAAAGTGCTCATTGACCTTTTTGGCTAAAACACTACCTTGGGATTATCGAGGATTCATTCAAAGACATTCTGGATTATGTCATTGTGGTACATGAATACTATTGGTACATCAACCCATTCAAGAATGTTGGTACACCAGCAAATTTAAGATTATTGGAATTCATTCGGAACATTCTCTACTTGTGGATGTATGATATAACATTTAGGATCATCTGGGATTTTATTTACAATACTGACAGTTCCTTTTAAATTTTCACTTTAAAATCTTGGAAAATAAATCATTAGCTGAAATTTACTTAACTCGATGGTTGTGCGTCTTTCTGTTACATAGTCTAGACCATGGAGTCGTAACAAGAGACACTTAGAGGCCCATCAAGGCTGATTGTTTCATTTTAAAACTATTATGTACTTTGTCTTCCGATTCAATGCACACACCTGTATGTTTTATGAAAGACTTGCTTACTTAGTTATATACTTTTAGTTACTTACTTGTTTACTTACCGACTCGCTCGCTCGCTCACACTCACTCACTTATCACTCACTCACTCACGTATAAGCTTACTAATTTATTATCTACGGAGACCGTACTCTTGTTGACCTGAATTTATCCGATAAACGGAACCTCGTGACTCTTCTCACAGTCTGGACACAAGTTCATCACCCCCTAAAGTATGATTTGTAATACTCGGTAAATAAATCAATTTTGATTTGACTTCATCAAGAGGATTTGTAAATGTGAAAACATGTTTACGATCATCACCAGAAGAACTTACAGAACAACTGTTTACTGACTCCTCTAAACTAAATCAAGTCAGTAACATTTGTTTATTAACTAATCTAGACTGCATCATTTGTTTATTGACTCGTCTAATTTAAATCTAGCCTGCAACATTTGTTTTCTTTAGTCTAAATCAGAGGATATATTGTTGTTTATGTAAATAAGTGAAATTTTATGAATTGGTTTTCAAGTCCTTTTACTTGGGGTGGGGGATGGGGTTTAATAACCCATCGCTCCAAAGATGCTTTAACATTATCTGTAAAACCAGTTGATTGTAATGACAGCGAATATTTTATTCCGATATCAGGCATCAGTTTAAAATTGTGTGCAAGTTTCCGTACATGTTTATTTATTAAGATACATGTGTGCAACTTTTTAAACGTGAACAGATTTTCAATCTTAATTTTTTTTCTTCTTCTTATTGTAATTTTCACCATATCTCAACTTCGCAGCGCACAAAGTAAATTTTGCACCATATCTGGGCATAGTGACGCATACGATAAATTAGCACCAAATTTTGGCGCTTAGAGGCATATAAAAATATACACGTATGCATATTTAAATTTATTCTTAGAAAAGTGTGGTCCAGAAATTATATAGGGATTATTTTGTACAAATTGGACAATGCATTTCTTTCTAGTACAAAGGCACTTTTTTCCCCAAAAGTTAATACATACATTCATACAAGCATGTCGGCAGATCTTTATATATATATATATATATATATATATATATATATATATATATATATATATATATATATATATATATATATATATATATATATATATATATATATATATATATATATATATGCCTGTATGTATGTATGTATGTATGTATGTATGTATGTATGTATGTATGTGTTTGTGTGTGTGCTTCTAACTCCCTCTTTAAAATAATAACTATTCAAGAGCACGAGAATATTCTTCATATCAGAATTTGACCCATTTTATACTTATGTGCCATCAGTTAAGCTACTGTTGCTAAGAAAAAAAAAATGTACACGACTTATTCCCAATATCCACTGAACAAATGGCCGTATTTGTCTGAAAGCATCAAGGTCTTTCAGATTTATACAAATGTTGCCGATATCTCATTAAATATAGTCGCGTTAATAAAAATAGAATAACCCTGTAACTATGATCGCCGCTATAATAAAGAGAAAAACCTTAAAACTAAAGTTGATCAAAATGTAACCAAATTTGACAAAAAGCATGAACACCTTATAGTTTGTACAAACGTTACTGGTCCATCATCAACTATGGACGCGGTTACTAAATACTTATAAACCGTGCAGCAACAATTCTTAAAAATTACCAAAACAGAAGTTTGTAATTTTGCTTTACCTAGCCATAATGTCACATGAGTGTACGGTATGGTCCCGCGTGCGTCGTGATACTTTCTTGACTGTATCCCAATAACAGCTTTAAAAATTGTCTCTTTTCAGTAGTTGCTATTGAAAAGTCGTTTTATGTATAGCATCACCACATTTTTGAATTGCACTTATTGAATAGTCTTTTAGTTCCAGTCTAAGCTCATCCTCAAAATGGGATGGGGTCTGAAGTCAACTGACATTAAAGCTGTTCTCTATAGCAAAGTATATTATAAAGTGTAAACAATTATATTGGATTTGAAATGGATTCCAGTCTGCATCCCCCTTTTTGCGATTTCCACAATATTCTATTGCGAGGAATTGTTTCTTTAATTAGAGTTCACATTAGTGTAACGCTAACCTGAGGTCAAAATAATATTGTAAACTTTTTCTTATTGACTTTCACGAAATGTTGATACAACGTAACGAAGTAGAGTTTAGGCGATTTCTGTGATTCTTAAACATTTTAAAAGGATTTCAGTATCTTGCTTCCTTGTTGATTCCTTGTTGCAGTTGTAAAATAGTAACATAACTGTTTTAACAGTTTCCAGTCTTTGTTGCTTGAACAAAGTTATCGCTGATAGTTAATAGTGAGTGCTTCCTGTTGCCTGTCTACATTTCACTTGTCATAATACTTGCCAAATCTTATCACGTGCATCAGTGTCATCTTCAGTCATCAGTCAGTAAGAACCAGTCATCCGTCCATCCGCCGTGTCAGATCAAGGGGTATTACTAGTAAAAGCTGAACAAAACGGCAGTGAAATATGTCTGATCGAGTAAAATGGTATCATAGATATACAGCACAGATAAAGACCAACCTGTAGATCACTTCAACTTAACATTTTCACACTGACAAAAAAAAACACAACTATTATGTACATGGGTAAAGAGTTCTTTTACAAACTACAAGATTAGTTTGGAACGAGATAGACGCAATGTTCCATCTATAACACATAATTGTCTTCTGGAAGAAAAAATGCGCTTCAGTCTGGGCATTTGAGTGTAATATGCAACAATGAATGGAAACCGTTTTTTTTGTCTCCTTGAGTTTTGCCCTTTAAACCCAAAGATGACAGGTTATCGTGTGCAACAGCGAGTAAACTGAATCGATTTTGATAAAGATTCCTGCTATATCGTGTTGCTGACCTGTGAATTTGTTGTTTTCCTCACTGGCGAATGAATGGAAACTAAAAAACGTTGGGGTGGGTGGGTGGGGGTGAATTATCTATTATATATTTTAAAAAATCTGCGAGCATCATGTACAGACGATATCGTCCTGGATCTCAAAGCAATGCGGCAGGAAGTCCCTCTGGTTGATACACGATAGTGATCTAATAAGTTCTGTAACAGGAACAGCACCAAGACTTTCATGCATTCGACCATTTCTTCCTTCCTTTCTTTCTTCCTTCCATTTACACAGTCAGTTATTAACCCCATCCTTGATGTCACTGAGTCATAAGTCAGTACTTGTAAAGAACCACTCATTAACCCCACCTCGATGTGAGTGAGTCATGAGTCAGTACTTGTAAGTGAACATTCACTAGCACCATCCTTGATGTCAGTGAGTCATGAGTCAGTACTTGTAAGTAACCACTGGCTACCCCACCATCGATGTCAGTAAGTCATGAGTCAGTACTTGTACAGAACATTCAGTAACTCCACCCTTGATCTCAGTGAGTCATGAGTCAGTATTTATAGGTAACCACTCATTAACCTTATCCATGTCAGTGAGTCACGAGTCAGTAGACATAAGCAACCACTCACTAACCCCACACGTGATGTCGGCGAGCAAAGAGTCAGTACTTTTAAGCAACCAGTCACTAACCCCACCCTTGATGGCGTGTGACTAGGTGGGACATCACGCTACATGTCTGCGGCATGATGCCCAATAGCTAGACATCACTAAAAACTGTCACACTGCAGACATCGTAGCTAAATGACTGAAAAAATGTTAAAGCTGCGTTCAATATCCGAACGCGCGAGCGAGCGTGCGTTTCATAATAACATAAAATAAAGATAGTTACAATTATCTTTACTACCGTTTCCTGGAACTATTATCTGTATTTTTTCTGGAAGCCAACGTTAGATATTACAAAGAGAAATTCCATCGTCAATGTCAACACCAATTTACTTTTTCAGCCAACATAAATCTGAAGAATGTCTTATCAATCTCACCATCGCTCTTGCAAGTCAACTCCCGAAATAAATGCTGAATACCTCATATCAAGTTAAGGTTCAAGTCTTTCTCGGCTTGCCGGCCTTTCTCTTGGCTTAGGTCTATCCAAATTCCCATGATCTAAAATCAGTAGCTAATCAAGAAATTTATTCTAGGCCCATCCCCCGTCAAAATTAAACTCTGGGACCACCACTCCTTTCAAAATAAATTTCGGGTCCACACTGGATCTTCCCCCTCCCCCCATTGCTATGCAGCTGCCTAAATCATAAGAATCCCTCTGTAGAGATACGATCCATACCACGGTGACCCTCAAATGAGGTTGATTTTCATTATTATCAATTGCTGTTTATTGCAAGGCTCAACAACAACAGCTGACCTTTCCGAAATTTGCTCCAAAATTACGCAGAAGCTCATCTTTAAAAAAGAAATTATTTTTTCATTAACAAATGCATAAAAAGTCGTTAAATTTTACAAACTTATCACATGAACTGAAAAACATGTTCAAAGTATGAACATGATTAAGATAATAGTTGTTTTTTTTTGCTTCTAAGATATTTAGCCTGAAAATTTAAATATATTATTTCCTAGTCCATGTTGTGGTGAATATTTCCCAAATGGTGACTACACTATGTAACTGTTTGTAACAGCAACTATTCTCACCAGGACGAAGCTTACAGTCTCTGCATTACAACTTTAATATTAACAGAAAATGGCACAACTCTGATTGTATCTTTCTTGGTACTTAAACATGGAGTCATTTTAAAGGTACTTTCGAAGTTTGGAATCACTTCTCACATGCCTGTAAGTTGGATTCTTCTTTAGATGCTAAGGTAGAATAACATAATACTCATACACAGAAACGTAATACTCATACATAATAACATAATACTCATACACAGAAACATAATACTCATACAAAATAACATAATACTCATACATAATAACATAATACTCATACATAATAACATAATACTCATACATAATAACATAATACTCATACATAATAACATAATACTCATACATAATAACATAATACTCATACATAATAACATAATACTCATACATAATAACATAATACTCATACACAGAGAGATGAACGAGTATATATACTTAGTCTCTTATTTACGAGTCCCTGCACAATTCGTTGTTAATGAACGATTATGGACTCCTTCACTATTTCTTCTTCTTATTCTTCCGCTTCACATTCCTCTCCTGTTTTACGCTTTCTTCCTTCTTCCAATGCTGCCAATGCGAATTTTCCCTCTGCCCTCCTTCCCCTTTTTTTCCGCTTCTATTTCAATTGTTCCTGTGCTTCTCCTCCACCGTTCCTTGTCCTTCTTCTCTGATACATTGTTTAACAGACAAGAGCGACGTTTAGAGCGACGTGGACAGCGTTGGACACGCAAACATCCACAATGCTTTAATATAAATGCATTGTTTTGTGTGTGTTTTTAAATTTTGTTTCTCATTTGAACTCCACTTAGTACTGAGTTATTTGTCATTCACTTTATAAATAAAAAAATATTCTCCCCTTATAACATTTTCATGTTTAACAGTTTCGTCATTGGCAAAACCAGCAGCACAGGGTTATCTTAGAACCATGGGTTTTACGTTTACACGAAATTAGGACAACCATCTTTAAATACTCATTAGCTTAATATCTCGGAAATGTAACTAAACTCAAGCTGGTGTTTCCTTGAGTATTACTCTTGCATAATGTTTCCAAGAACAATAACCATATTAAACACGACCAGTAAAAACACGGCATTTACATATGGCTAAAAGCCTTATATCTCAATTAATGCAGCTGATTATGTTAAATGGGTAATTTGTGGATCTTTGTTTTAAAGTTAAATAGTGCCTTAGTATCTTATCAGTTAGTGAACTCGAAAACCTATCATGTTCAACGCCGCATTAGTGTAATCAGTGATATTAACTGGTTCATAAAATTTCATATATACCTCACCGAAGGTCTATAATGGTAAATAATCAAATGCTATCCAAGAGTTGATACAGAACTTTGATTTACTTCTAATATCACTGTATGGGGTATGATTATGAATATTTTTAACGTAACTTTAACAATTTTTCAGTCATATAACTATGATGTGTGGCGGTTAATAACATGTCTGCAGTGTGGCATCATGTTCTTCCTGTATACTTGTTAGCCATTCGCCGTTATACGGTGCATTTCTCCTTAATTTTCTTTTTTCTTCTCTTTCTCTTATCGTTTCCCTTGATTTCTTTGTATTTCCTTCTTGTATACTGACTTGTTGTTGTTCAGACTTGTTTTGATTTCCTCGAGTTGGACTGTTTTTCATATTATCCGCCAGTTGTCCAATTGTTGTATGTTGTTCCAGTTGTTGTCCAAGTTGTGGTGTTTTCCCTTGACTTTGACTGTTTGTCATGTTTTTTATATATGAGAGAGAGAGAGAGAGAAAGAGAAAGAGAGAGAGAGGATATAATTTTGTTTCAAGCCCCCCCCCCCCCCCATTTACATTGTAAATACATGCGTACAAATGATGGCAACGAATTGCATCTAAGTATTGGGTTGTGCTGAACTTTGAAACTGTCACATTTATTGTGTTTTCAATTATTTTGTGGGCGGGAGCTTACCCAATAATAAAACATTTTATTATGTGGGGAAATAACCTGAAACATGACATTTTTTGTTTTGTCCTTTGTAATGTATATTTATTGTATGTTTATTGTCATCCACAAAACATTTATATATCTTCTTTTCATACAGTACATCGGAGTGAAGCAAGATGAAATTGCATAAAAGGCCATTGTTTCTGCTGAGGTTCTAGCACACATTAAACAGCATATCTACAAAGTGATTCTAATGTTAGATTCAGTGGGTGACATCATACAAGATAGCTGCTTACGCACAGCTGGGTATGGTCCTAAGTGTACGTGCAAAACATACTGCTGCACTTTTTGTTAAGGTGTTTGCGCTCCATGAAGACATTCCATCATGTACTGGTTTCCATATCTTCAAGTTGAGACATAGAGATATAAATATTGGTAGTCTAATTTACAAAGACATTCAATAGCAATAACATCAATGGTAGCAGAAAAACATTTCATTTTCTTTAGCCTGTTACATAAAACTTTCCATTTCTCTTTTAGATAAACTGAGGTATGGAATAAACAAAGGCTAGTTAAACTTCAATGATATAGACTTTACAAGAAAACAGCATGGGAAAAAAAAAACACAGAACCGACCATTAAAAGAAGAACAACCTGATGCTAATAGTAAAGTTTGCGACACTGAGAGAGATTTTGCATAATCATTCCTCAGCGAATTAGGGCAACAAAGTAAATAATCCAAGCCGAGTAAAGAGCTCTTAATAAATACAGCTGGAGCGATCTTTGCAACCTCTGACGATACAAGTAGCGGGTATTTATATAATAATAAAAATATTTTTGAAATGGTCCCAAACAACAAAATGACGCCATTTTGTTATGCATATGTACCCACCAGCGTTTGATTGGCTGGAGTATAAAGTGACTCGGGATGTTATTCGGATAGTTACGGAGCAACTCGGTAAAATCCGGTATCAAATGGGCTATTACAGTGATACCTTTTATGGATATAAAATATAGCGTCGGCCCTTCAGCTATGGGTAATTTGAGTTTACTATCATCTATCACACCAACTGGCATGACACAATAAATATGCAGCACATCACTTTTCCTTGTTTTATGTAGTGTGGTCTTTACGTATTCGAACAGGCACGCTGCAAACTGGATCAAAAAATAAAAGTGAAAGTATCGTGCTTCGTTATTGCAGGACCGAAAGATGTACAAGTTGCACAGATTTAACATTTTGGCTTGAATATAATTCATTAGTTAACTTTGTCGTCTAAACTTTGGAATTATTGTCTTTTACATTTCTATGAAGCTTAATTTTTATGTTTAAAATCTTATCAAAATGAAATTTTTTATTTAAAATGCAACAAAAAGAAACGTTTATCTGGTTTTTGGTTTATATTTCTAGCACGTATTTTGAAGGAAAATATCTTGCGTTAGAAACAAACATTTTACTGCATTAGTTTTGGATCTCAGAATAATCTGGGTCAAGATATTGCATCTTGCAGGAACATCAACACTGCATAGTTTCTAATAGTTGACAAACTCCACGTTTCCCATGAATTTCGATAACATTTTGAGAGTTAAAATATGCAGCAATAATAGTTTTACTAAAAATTTTAATAAATATGGTCACCCGATATGACTCGGGAAACAATTATTGCTTCAGGTCAGTACTCACAAATGTAAGACTTTTCGATGTTTTTCTTCTACCTTTTGCTTTATTGGGATACTTGGGATGGATGTAGATATTATTGGTACTCCTGGAAAACTAATTATTATTTGTAATGTAACTATTGCGTTCTTTGTCCCGGTGTAATGTTGCCATTGCGTTCTTAGTCTTGGTGTAATGTAACAATTGCGTTTTTTCCCTAGTGTAGTGTAACTATTGCGTTCTTTTTTCCCGGTGTAATGTAACTATTACGTTTTTTGTCCTGGTATAATGTAACTATTGCGTTCTTAGTCCCGGTGTAATGTAACTATTGCGTTCTTATTCCTGGTAAAATGTAACTATTGCGTTCGTAGTCTCGGTGTTATGAAACCATTGCGTTCTTAGTCCTGTGTAATGCAACTCTTGCGTTCTTAGTCCCTGTGTAATGAAACTTTTATTCCCGGTATAATGCAACTATTGTGTTAGTCCCGGTGTAATGAAACTATGTTTCTCTTTATCATAGTGTCATCTACATTTTCTTACAGTCTTTTAAAATTCATTACGAGTGTCATTCGATCTGACGTCTAATATAAACATTTAATTGGTAACAAAATTATTTTAATCAAATTCATAGTTGTATCAAACGTTACATTCATAGTTACACCACAGTATGTCAAACATCACATTCATCATTATATCAATGGCATACTAGACTTTACATTTATTATTATGCCATGGTATATCAAACTTCATATCTTTAAAATCAAACTTCCGATAATATGGTCTTAAAATAATGGAGCGGAGGTTTTCACAAAATCATAGATGTCGATTAATAGTATATTAGTCAGAACATAATTTAAGTCTGTGTATTAATTTTGGAATACAACGCATTACTGCATTTAAGCTTATATTATCTTTAAATGCGTTTATTATTACAGTGTCCCAAAAATTTCTTACCTTCAAGGTTCTATTTAACTCCACTGTCAATATTGACTGCATGTAATTCATGACTACAGCGTCAAGAAAAAGAAACAACACAACAGTACAATGCTCAGATAAAATATTTTTATCACCCACCACAAAACACTCGCCACAAAACAGGTAAAATTGTCTAAATTACGTTTGTAGTTACAACACCTTAAACATTTTTTGCAAAGTAAAGATATTTTCCAACATTCGTCTCCAATCCTACTCTACGTTTCACGATACGCAGATCGGTGTAATGTAACTATTGCGTTCTTTGTCATGGTAATGTAACTATTGCGTTCTTATTCCTGGTGTAATGTAATATTGCGTTCTTAGTCCCGATGTAATACAACTATTGCGTTCTTAGTCCCGATGTAATGGAACTATTTCGTCCTTATTCCTGGTGTAATGTAACTAATGCGTTCTTATTCCTGGTGTAAGTTAACTAATGCGTTCTTATCTCTGGTGTAATTTAACTAATGCGTTCTTATTCCTGGTAATGTAACTATTGCGTTATTAGTCCTTATGTAATAGAAATGTTGCGTTCTTATTCCTTGTGTAATGCAACTAATGCGTTCTTAGTCCTCAGATGAGCGTGACAGAACCTTAAGTATTGAGATAATCGTTGTATACTGTCTGGTATAAAGGCGTTGTTAAATATTGAGATTAGCGTGGTACACCTTTCACTGTTATACTGTCAGTGTTAAATCTCAGCATGAGCGTAGCATACCGTTCTCTGGTATACTGTCAGTATTTAATCTTGAGATAAGCGTGGCATACCGTTCTCTGGTATACCGGTGGTGTTACATCTTGATATGTTGGTGTTGTACCAGTCTCTGGTATACTGGCTCTGTTAAATCTTGAGATGAGCGTGGTATACCATTCTCTGGTACAGTTAATTCTTGAGATGAGAATGGTATACCGTTCTCTGGTATACCGGTAGTGTTAAAACTTGAGATTAGCGTTTTATACCGTTATATGGCATACTAGTAGTGTTAAATCTTGAGACGAAGGTTTTAGAACTTAATCTGATATATAGCCAATTTTTTAACCTGGAGATGAGTTTTTGTTCGAGCGTTACCTGGTATATTGGCCACATTTAATCTCGAGATAAGTGTGGTAGAATGTTATCTGGTAGAATGCAGTGTAAAATCTTGAATAGATTTGTTGTTGATTTGTTGAGTTGCTGGTTTATAGCACAGCAAGACAAGTATATTATTTAATGCCAAGGCAATTAGAGTAACGTGCCCCTTGCCAAAGGACATACCACGGCCTGATCTGATAGTACGATATGAATCCGTATCCTTTTAGTCGTGAATACAAATTTTGTTGAAAACCATATAACGTTTATTCAAATTTCAAACAAATTAAATCGTCTTTGTCAGTTTTCAAAACGCAAGCAATTGTTCAAAATCAATGTAATCAGTATTTGTCAGTTCATTTAGACCAAGTTTCAGTACAAAATAATAACGTTACTATCCAAACATGTTATTTCTGAGTATTAAGTTTATTTGTTCCTGATGAAATTATACATTGAGAAACAGTTAAAAGGCTGAATTTCAATGGCATCCTCTACCATTCTGTCACTTTTGGTGTGCTGATTTCTTGTGAGCTACCCAGCATTCTAGACACGTCTTCTTGTTTCCTGGATTGTGCTCGTGTCGTGGGCAGAGTTGTTACATGTGACCGTGTATCAAGTAGAGTCTTGGTTGTGATGGCGTTCATTTGGCCTGGTTATCTGAGCACGGGTGAGATGTGTATGTTTACGTTTATACTCACGTTGACATCTGTCTAGCGACATTGTTAGTTAATTGGGTTATATCAGAATCGCAAGGTCGTAGTGGCTTTTCGATTCGTCTCGGGACTAGCAATACTTTTGAGGGGATGGCTGCATCCTCATCCTCGGAAATACAAGCGGTACTATGTAAGCCCTGTTGTTTTTGCGGTATCAGTCAGCCACATCATATCCTACATTGTTATAAACAGGGTATCGATGTCAGCCACAACATATCATACACTGTCACAAACAGGGTATCGATGTCAGCCACAACATATCATACACTGTCACAAACAGGGTATCGATGTCAGCCACAACATATCCAACACTGTCATAAACAAGGTATCAGTGTTGGCCACATGTTATCCTACACTGTCATAAATAGAGTATCAATGTCCACATCATATCCTACACTGTCATAAACAAGGTATCAATGTCAGCCACATCATATCCTACAGTGTCATAAACAGAGTATCAGTGTCAGTCACATCGTATTCTACGCTGTCATAATCTAGGTATCATTGTCAGTCACATTATATTCTACACTGTCATACACAGTGTATCAGTGTCAGCCACAACATATCATACACTGTCACAGAGTATCAATGTCAGAAACAATATAT
The DNA here is from genome assembly GCA_029339505.1 of Unio delphinus. Taxonomy (NCBI): domain Eukaryota; kingdom Metazoa; phylum Mollusca; class Bivalvia; order Unionida; family Unionidae; genus Unio; species Unio delphinus. Next base: position 38,151,864 of record JAQISU010001235.1, read on the forward strand.
CATGCACTGTGATAAGCAAGGTATCAGTGTTAGCCACATCATAACCTACACTAATAAACAGGGAGCCCAGAGCGGCATAGCAGTGTGAAGCGCGTTCGCCTTTATGGATTACTCGCGCATCTCCCCTGTTTCAGTTTGAATCTCCCTCTGCTCGATTAATGTGGGTATGAGAAAAAGATTGCTAGTAGCTTCCAATGGGTCGGTGTTTTATTCTTGGGTTAGTCCAGGATTCTTCCTGAACAAAATGTACTGATTACTCTATATATGGTATGCTGAAAATGGAGTTACCCCACCCCCTCAGAAGAAAAACCCAAACCAAAATTGCCAGTTATAATACAGCCTTGGCAGCTAGGAATGCGGACTGTAGGGATGGATCTAGAAATATGCGAGAGCTAGGAATGCGGACTGTAGGGATGGATCTAGAAATATGCGAGAGCTAGGAATGCGGACTGTTGGGATGGATCTAGAAATATGCGAGAGATAAAAATACGTCTTAGATATATGTCGTTGCAGTGATTTATAGCCGAGTATTTCGATCCTGTCTGGGTTCGATTGTCCCATAGGAAGCTAGCTGACGCCCAGCTCAACACAACAATGTGCATAATCTCTGGAAGACTATATCGTACTCCTTTACCATGACGCCGGTACTCATCCGCATTCCTCCTTCATATCTCCGTCTCCAGGAAGCAACCACAAAACTGATGGTTACTGTACATGGACATCACCTCACATCAACAGTTCGCTTGGCTTCGAGACATCCGGATCTGGTTATGTCCATTATCAGAGGATATGACAGCTATTGTGGCATGGAGGGGTGAGTGGTTCTTAATAGATGTTGCAAACCACCACCTCATAGCTGAGACATATGTCTGCCCTCCTGTCTTCAACCTTCCACGACATCTGTGGACGACGCTAAACCATTTCTGGACAGGTCATCATGGTCATTGTGCAGTCAACCTTGACCGATGGGGCCAGTCCACTGACTCTTGTTGTACCTGAGGAGCTCTACAGACAATGGGACGCATTGTGAACAACTGTTGACTGACAAAGTTCCCTGGTTGATAACAGGGTTTGCATCTTGATGATGACGACGCTGTTAAATGACTGGACATGCACTGCACATGACCAAGAAAAAAACATTGACAGAAAAATCATAAAATGTTATGGCCGGAAATTTCTTCACAAAAAAGAAACCGCAATATATTCGGACTATCTCGTCTATTTCTATGATTTGAATACCCCGTAGTATTGACCGAGAAGTTGCGAATTGTTTTCATCCTGCTCTTCCTCTCCTCTTCGTAAATAGCCAATGTGGTCCAAGCGGAAACTCTCGACATACGTTCGAAGTATGATAATTTGGAAAGACCTAGAAGTTGCGAATAAATGATTCGATGCATTCTCAACTTCTCTGTCAGTCCTTGTTTTGTGGTGCTGCGGATGGCAACTATCGGCATAAAATAGTGGCACCGACCTCGAAGTTACGATTGTGGTCGTAGTTGACACTTTGGCATTCTACTATCCGGTATAATACGTGTCCGAGGAGTTGATGTCCAGTTCATAATAAACGAAGTCTCTCACGAGCTCAAAACAGTTTTCATGCCTATTTTCTTGTAGACCTTTCAATACAGGCTTCCTTCTATGACACCGTGCCTTTCAATTAATTAACTTGTACATCGTTATTTTCAGGTTAGTTTCTTTTCTTCTATACGTGACTTTGCATGTTCATTCATGAGATATGTTCGGTGCACCCGACTGACCATTTCACCCCTATCGTCCAGCACATAAAATGATTGCCAATTTTGTGACTAAAATTGTATGTTGGTCATCAACTGACAATAAAACAAAAGTCGAAATGATCACATTACCTTGAGATTTCCATTCTATCAGTATTCGTTCTCTTACACGTCTTGTCTTCCGTGACCTGAAATGTCATCGACACCAGGAGTCACTGAGACGTCGTTCCGGATCGCAGACAAAAGGAAGTACCTACAGAGAAATCAGCAGCGGATACCTTATTTAATCTGTGTCCTGCCGTTTGCTTCAAGGAATCTTTAATCACGAAGTGGAGTGTTATATCACACAAAAGGCGAGTAATATAAGACATATATATGTAGGGTCTAAACACAAGGACCCAGATGCTCCTAATACAAGCCCAAAGTTTTGTTGATATCACTGAGTTGGTCTGAATACATGTCTAATAGTGAATCATGATGTTATTTGTAAAATACCAGTGCCATTAAAGGTTATGGTATGTAAGTGTTGAACCATTAGCAAATGAGAAAAAGCCCACACTCATGGGACAACAATTTGCACCAAGGTTGTTTCTTTGTGAATAGATGTCCCAATTTGTTTAAAATAATAATTATACGCTGTTTTATGAACCATGACAAATTATATCACGTGCGTACAATGCGAGATATTTGGGAATCTTTGAGCAAGCTTTATAATTAAAGTGAGTGTCAAAACCCCCTTGGTATGTTGAAGAAAAAAGTGTCAGAAGATATTTAAACTTTTGAGAAAGGTGAACTTTAGAATAGTTCGTCTTTAAAGCAAAACAAAAAAGAAAATATATTCCTCTCAAATGACCTGGCTAGGAACCTCATTTTATGCTTCATCACAACTATTTGTTTCTTCTAGAAGGGACAAATCAAACTCTGTTTCACACGTGTTTGCTTTGTCATCTTGTGAATAATCAAAGTAGTTGAATTCAATACAAATTTAGGCTCAAATGTTGCTTTATGTTTTCTTCACTGGCCAGCAAATCTCTAATAACAATTCGGGAAAAAAAAAATATAAAAAAAATTCGGGACTACTACAGGATACTAAAAGACCGGATTTACTAATAAATATTTGATCTAAGCAAAATCCTAAATAAAATGACTGCTCCCTTGTGCTAAGAAATAAATCAGCCGGAATAAGTCTAAAGTACACTATCTTTAGCACATATTAAAAAAGGGAAAACGAATTCAAGCCAACACGACAATACCAGCTTCTGAAAGTGCAGTGGATGAATTACCAAATATATAAAAAGCAAAAAACATTTATCATATCTTTTTTTAAAAAAATTACCTCTAAGTCCATTAAGTTAAAATGACCAGGGTGCACATCTGGAGTAAGGCACAGCTGTATACTCTATAACCCACTTGATATTGTGCACATAGCTATTTCTACAACCATGACTTGGTATCCTAACTTTCTCACACACAATGAACGCTCAGTACAAAGTTGTTACAGTCAGGAACACAACATTACTAGAAGCTGCGCACATTGCAACTCCCTGCCATGACTCCTTCGTCTTGGCATGTTATCTTTGTACCTTACTCCGATATATGTATACAAATATCTAATACATACATGACTCATTAGAAACTATTTGGGAAAAACCGGATATTTAATAAGTTAATTACTTGCATATCTTAGTTTTTTTTAAAAAAAGTGTCCTTGGTACTGACCAGATTGATGGTCAATAACCATCAATAGTCAGTTTTGACAAGGAAGCCAAACAGCGTCTAGTTCTAATATATTTTTTAACTAAAAGATTTTACATTGAATAAATCCAACGCCAGATGAAATGAAGCATATTGATCTCAATAAACCAATAAACCTCAAACTAACATTCTAGGTCTCTGCGGCACACTTATTGATGATAATACTAATGATCAGTATATATATATATATATATATATATATATATATATATATATATATATATATATATATATATATATATATATATATATATATATATATATATATATATATATATGAAACGCTTTGGACTGAACTGTCATAAACATTGCCCATCTTTCTGTGTTTTCTCCATCGTCTCCATAATTCGATTATCGTCTTGGCTTGAAAGATTTTAATTATAGGGTTAAATGATCACGATTAGGTATTTATCGATGTATTCATTTTACATGATCACTCACAAAGTTTACAGAAATCCCTTCGGACTTTATTTACTTTCTGAGTGATTAGGTGACATGTACACATGGATAAATACCCATCAATGGTCATTAAATCCTTATAATTCCAATTTACAAGCCTTCTGTCATCAGTTCCGCGGATTTTATCAATAAAACATTCATTTTTATGTAGATTGAAGTTTTAGTTCATTAGCATTTGAACTGCGACATAATACATAGCCCGATCTTCTCTAACCAAAAGTTGTCTATTCTTTATACATATATAGAGTAGAGTAGTCATATCGGGTCATGCCAGTGATATATTGTTATAATCATTATTTTAATAAATAAATAAATAAATAAATAAATAAATAAATAAATAAATAAATAAATGGTGAATACCGTTTGAACCAGGCTATTCCTTTTTTCTAGAATTACGCTTGCTTATGGCACGTGTTGTAATAGTGTATATTGTGGTTACTTTCTACTCATTTCGATCTTTTTAAAGCTAAATGGTGTCCATTTTAGTGAGATCCCTTTCATGACATAAAAACCATGACCTTTAATAGCAGATGGTGAAACATATTATCAAAGCCAAATGCAATAATTTCCGAACATTGGCGTGTAAAGTCTGCCATATTCCTTCTTCAAAAGAGGTGAGAGTTACAATGCAGGATGATCTGTGAAATTGCATTGTTTTAAAATCTAATGGTCAATTTTAATCTGGGGTTTGTACATTTTGATCAGTAATCATAGGAGTGGGTCGGTGGCGGGCTTGTTGTTGGTACTATTAGTAGTTAGGCTTGGATATATATAAAAGTTCACATTAAATGACCTTAAAAAAAGGAAACCAAATTTCCGCAGAATTTACCGATGTATATAAAATTCCGGACAAATATCGCGTGACTTTAGATCCAATCAAATTGTAGAAAACGCGGGCAATTCTTACCTATTTGAATTATCATGAATTATCTACTGCTTCTAACTCTAACTCTGAAAATGAATTGAAGTGAATTTATTGTCTCGATAATCGTCGAAACATGTCGTATTAGTGACCAATGTCCATCGTGTGATACAGAAAACAAGCTCTGGAAACCATTAATGAAGCCTCACGCCAATATTAAGTACCGATCCAATAACCCTGGGGTTCATAACCTTTTTTGGCCAAGGGACAGCTTCCATTTTATAAGACCACTCGAGGGCCGCAACACTAATCTTCTTTAATATAACTACTGTTCATGGCCAGATTTATGTTGCTTTAGTTTACCCTGAGGACCGGATGGAACACGTTTGCGGGCCGGATGCATGCCGCAGGCCGGAAGTTGTGCACCCCTGTTATAACCGTTTCCAAGAGAATAATTCTTTGACCGACTTTAAATGCACTTTACGTAAATGTCAGCCTATCTTTTATGCAAAAGCAGGACCGGACCTAAGTTTTTCAGGGGGGGGGGGGCAAACATGTTATTGGGTTAAGTGAAGGCGCGAAGCGCCGAGCCTTCTGGGGGGGGGGGCCGGGAGCATGCCCCCCCCCCCCTCGTAAATTTTTTTTTCAAGGATGCAAATTGGTGCAATCTGGTGCTATCTGAACCTTGAAAAAGGGATCTAACAAAAGTGACTAAAAACTGCAATGTTTTAAAAACACTAAAAAATTATTTTAAAAGAAAATAAATTAAAAAAAATTAAAAAAATTCGGAGCCCCATTTGCATCTTTTATCAAAAGCAGTGAATATTTTTTTTTTTTTTAAAAAAAGGGGAGGGGGGCCGGGCACCCTATGCCCCTATAGAAGGTCCGGCCCTGAAAAGGGACACGATAATTAGGAAACACGAGTGGTTTAACTCTGAAATTAGAGAACCCATGTAATGCGTGTTTTCTGTCTGTTAAATCCAAGTGAGAAAAATTTGCAGAAATTTAGTAAATGCGGAACAGCCAACATTATAAAGGATAATTTTAATTAAGAATTAGAAAGGCTGCAGAAAAATATGAATTATTTTCATAACTTTAACTCGAATTAATAATTTTCTGTCATAATTAAAAACCGATAGCCACTCTAGTACAGAACCATTAAATATTGCAAACGACCTAAATACCCTTTTTACATCAATAATCTCTCTCTCTCTCTCTCTCTCTCTCTCTCTCTCTCTCTCTCTCTCTCTCTCTCTCTCTCTCTCTCTCTCTCTCTCTCTCTCTCTTCGATTCAAAACTACTACGTGATGCCTTCATGCTGTGTAAGAACATAGTACTATTCCCGACGATATTGAAAAAAAAAAACACACTATTCTTTTCTTCTTTCTTGTTATGCCAAATCTCAGACAAATTGTATATGCATATCTTACGTATCTATGAATATGTTATGATTACTTACAAGTGTGCCAGACACTGTGGTAAGAAGTTATATTTGTAATTATACTTTACATTGAGAGATTCAATATTATGTTAATGAGGATTACGTGTAAGATTGTTTGCTTAGCTCAGAACCAATTGTATCATCCTCAGAAGAAATAAAAAACATATTATTATTAGAGAGAGAGAGAGAGAGAGAGAGAGAGAGAGAGAGAGAGAGAGAGAGAGAGAGAGAGAGAGAGAGAGAGAGAGAGAATGGAGAATGTGTGTGTACAAAAACGTAACGTATATGCAACTGATCGAGTCCGTTAACTTATCCCTTATAAGCACGCATATTCAGTTCATTTTACTTTCCCTTTAATTTCCCAGAAGCACTTTAATAACCTATGCTAATATTCAGAACGACAGTTCGTGTATAGATAGAAAAATAACCTCACGGCGCGGAGGCACGCATCCTTTTCAATTGGCCTGTATGCTCTACCTGGAGGGCAAATTCAGCTATCACACCTGGGCATCAAAACGCTGTTAAAATCCAATGCAATGCCTATAACTTTGCCACCTTCACAAGATCATGGGGTGATAAACAAGCAAGAGGCCAAAGCGACAGATGGTGGCGAAGATACGTCCAACTCAGATTAGTCTTTATCAAATGAAATAGACATTAAAACTTGATACATCGCTCAGAACTAGAAGTGTTTGAGTCACAAAAGCCCATCAGCTACCCGGACCAACCTAAATGATGTTTAACGTTCAAAGGACCTAAACTTTACAAACAGTTCAATTAAATAAATTCTCTATATAAAAAAAGACCTTTACATATCCGCATGATATCAGACCGTACTTACAACGTTAAGCTTACAAATTGCCTTAAATTTTTCGAACATGAGTGACACAGGTCACAGATTATTTATATATACAAATTACCAAACTAACAGTGGAGTGTATTCTATATATAGAATAATTAGATGAAACAAATGGTAAGGACACCAATTAAAAGCTGACTGTCTACTAAATAAAGGCGTTATAAAACGAAGCATCCATACTTTAAAAAAAATTTAAGATGATATCTGGAGCTTTTGATGTCACCAAGACCTCAGTCTTGGAAATCGTTTTATCATTTGTCAATTATGTTCCGTTTCAACGATAGCCTGATGCACATCAGTCCTGCTTGTTTAAAAAAAGCGTATTTGCAGGGATATGTCTTATTTAAGAAAAGCTGTCGTCCATCTTCATGTCCGGATATAGATCCTTCCAATGTGGTCGAAATGCTTTATTGTCAATTCTTTTTAAAAAATAAAAATGAAATGAAAGTCAGTTACCTATTCTTTCAATAAAGTCATCAACCTAGACCATCTTCCAAGTTTTCAGACATTGTTAAATCTTCCCTTTTGCCCTGTGACCCCCGAGATTTAAGGTCACATTTGGTCGTTTAGTCCAATTATTGTGCATTATAAACTGGGGTGTGAATGTGTTGAGAACTAAAGTGATTTAGTGCTTAGCATGCCGGACTCGGGTTTGAATCCTACTATTAGGAAAGCCTGTGTCATCTACCGAGGTGTGTCCGTAAGAGAGGCATTTATTCCAAATCCATCGGCACTAAATAACCTGTGTTGTTGTGTTTTTGTGTGCCAAGCCAAAGGCAAAGCTTGTTTGTCTGATAGTGTGTGTATTATGTGTATATGATGAATGAGTGTTTTTGTGTGTAAATTATAAGTTGACAACGACGCTTCATCCATGTCCATGACGGTTTTGCGGTGGTCAGTGATGTTTCTGATGGGATATTTTCACCTTATCCTGACCTCAGCTGTAATCATGGTCTCTAACAAATAACCTTTTGATTTCACTGTTATTCAGTTCTCACCGACACAGATTGTTTCCAAACCACCCACAAAGAGAATGAATGCCCAACCATCGGGCAGAACGACTCCGGAAGGCGCTGCTCTTACGCAAGACACAGCAGGAATCAGCATCCAAAAACATTCAACCTATCTCTGCAGAGGAGTCAAGACCGGCTTTCTCACGAAGTCAGTTTACCATGACTAACGTTATAGCTATGAAAACAGATTCTTAAGTGGGTAGACTGCTTTTACCGATTCCAATGAATAATTGACCACGGCGAGAAGCACTGAGTGAACTGGATAAAATAATTTGGTTTGTTTTACAGTAATTGTTGATTGAAATGTTTCTCACATTTCTTTTCTATGTATGTATGTATGTATGTATGTATGTATGTATGTATGTATGTATGTATGTATGTATGTATGTATGTATGTATGTATGTATGTATGTATGTATGTATGTATGTATGTACGTATGTGTGTGTGTGTGTGTGCATGCATGCATGCATACACGTACGTACGTACGTATGTATGTACGTGTGTGTATGTGTGTGTGTGTGTGAGAGAGAGAGAGAGAGAGAGAGAGAGAGAGAGAGAGAGAGAGAGAGAGAGAGAGAGAGAGAGAGAGAGAGAGAGAGCACATTTGTTTTATCTTCTTGGTCATGAAGAAACAATAGATGGAATGCGATTCTCACAATCAAAGATATTGATATAATTCAGTTTGTTTGTAGGGCAATAAAAATGTTTACAACCCTTAATAAAAAGATAGAACCTAATTTATTCTGTCTTCTGTTTTTATTTATTATACCATAGTTTAAAATAAGTATCATTGTTGAGCCTGTCAAACTTGATCAGCTCGCAGCGATAACCTTTCCATTCCAAACTCCTTACATGCAAGCTAGATTTTTAAAAAAAAGTATTTTTCAGCTATTTACTGACTAATAATAGTTGACATTTCTCGCAAGCACCCCACTCCACACCTCAAACAAAACGAAACAAAAGAAATAGCGCCCCCCCCCCCCACACAACTGCAGAGCTAGTCATTCTTCAAATAACTAAGGTCAGAATAATTTCCATTATTTTTGTCAATGGAGTTACAAGGTAGCGATGGAAAGAAGAATGGAGGTTATTTTTTTATTTTTTTTTTAAATTTCTTTTTGTGGATGGTGCTTTCCCTCTTTGATCTTCGCAGACCAGTTTGAGCCCTCCTGCCTTAATGTTAAGTGTCGTGCTATATAGTATGAGTTTTTATTATTATTATTATTATTATTATTATTATTATTATTATTATCATCATTATTATTATTATTATTATATATATATATATATATATATATATATATATATATATATATATATATATATATATATATATATATATATATATATATATATATATATATATATATATATATAATTTTTTTCGATATTCTTTTATATATTTATATGGTATTAATTATTGTGTGTAAAATATATTTATTCTATACATTCATCATGTTCGAGAAAGTATTCTTCTGCCATCCTCATTTTTTTCTCTCTTCTGTCGTCTTTTTTCTCTACTCTCGAATCTGTCTCTATCCCTGTCAAGAAATTTTGTCTTCTGTTTCCTTCGGTAAATAAGTCAAGCTGTTTTATTCCTCCCGTTGTTGCTGATATCTTTGGTATTTGCTTTCCTTTATTATGTTAGCCTTGTGAAGTTCTCTCTTGTACTTTCATTTGCTTAAGTATATTTGCTTTGTTTTATAGTAATGCTTGTTCTGTTGTTGATTTTGTTTGAAGTGTTGCTATTGTGTTTTCTGTTGTTGTTTGTTCCTGATTCTTTCCTGCTGGGTTTGATGTTGTTGGTTCTAATTGTGGACATTATGTTATTACATTCCTGTTGTTGTTGTTGTTGTTTGTGCTTGTACTTTTTGTTTTTGTGCATTTTCTTCTGTTGAGAGATTTATTTTCTTTGTTGCTTTGCTGGATCTTTCTGCTGGCGCTTTTGTTGTTCTTGTTGTCGTTGTCGTTGTTGTTGATGTTATTGGATATTTTGTTCCTTGTGTAACCTGTATTTGCTTATCGTTTTTCTGTCGCTTAGGAGCTTGTATCTCTTCATCTTGTTGCTTCTTTCCAGAAACTTATTGTTGTTGATTTGCTCTCGGTATCCTCGGTTTTCTATGTTTATTATTTCATATTGGTGTTTCCAGGTTTTTTTAGGCATTTGTATGGTGTGTGTCCAGTCTGTTGGCATCTGTTGCATATTATGTGGTAAACGCACCCTTTATATTACGATTGGACCAGACACCCGTGTACAAAGAACGCTCTTTTCACGCTCTGGTAATTTACTCTTCTCTATTTCCAGGAGACTTGTCCCATTAAAGATTGTCGTTATGGGAAGTGTTGCTAGCCTGAATGAAATAACCTTGTTTTTAAATTTTTCTTCGAACTTTTTAAATGTTTTATCCAGGTGAATATCGAACAATATTTCGGATATGTTTGGTTCTCCGGTTTGTTTCTTGATCATGTTTCGACAGCTTCCAAATTGCCACTGACACCACTGATTCTCTCGTTGCAAGACGTTGTTCCGCCTTTTTACGACCTGTTTACATCGTATATGAAGTCGTACGTCGTTTTATTCGTTATGTGTCAAGTATGGAACCTCGACAATCTCAAGGTCATTTACCTGTGGCGTAAAGATGACTCGCGAAGATATAAAACTACTGGTCTTGAGGGCCCTCTATTGCAAGAAACACAAATCATAGTCTAGTTATGTGATATTCTTTCAAAACAATTGAGAGCTTGTAAGGTCTTCAAGTTAAAGAAAAGAACAGAGTTCACGGAACGTATAGAAAACATAATGGGTACAACGGCTATTGTAAATGCATATAAATCGTTGTAGAGAGACATGTGGTGGTGCTATTGTCAGGAACCAGTCTAAGACAGAAATAACGATGCGAATAAAGCTGTAATTAGAAAATCCAGGAATCATATTCATGTATAAATAATAGCTATCTGAATGCTTAAAAATGATTATCCCATTTATAGAAACACAATTGCTAAATTACACGACGTTTGCATTTAAATTCACGAAATATCATTGGTTTTAAATTACTGTTATATTTTTACACATATACGATATATTAGATGATACGATATATTAACAGGTCGATGATACGATATATTAACAACATGTAGACGATACGATATATTAGCAACATAGATGATTATATATATATATATATATATATATATATATATATATATATATATATATATATATATATGTATATATATATATATATATATATATATATATATATATATATATATATATATATATATATATATATATATATATATATATATATATATATATATATATATATATATATATATATATATATATATATATATATATATACACACATACATACATACATGTGTGGATGATACGATATATTTACACATATAGATGATACGATATATTACCGACATGTAGATGGTACGATATATTAATAACTTCTTGGTTCGGAAGATCATATAAATTATGGGCAAATGCCCCCTTTATTATCTGCAGTAACGTGCAAGATGATCCAGGTAATTACCCCTTTTAGGGTCTCCAGTAACGTGCTAGGCTATCCAGGTAACTGCTCTTTTAGGATCTCCAGTATCGTGTAAGGCGATCCAAATAATTGCCCCTTTTAGTATCTCCAGTAATATGCAATGCGATCCAGGTAACTGTCCTTAAAATGATCTCATGTAATGTACAAGACGATACATGTAATTACCCCTTTCAGGATCTCTTGTAACATGCAGGGCGATCCAAATAACTACCCCTTTTCAAGATCACCAGTATCGTGCAAGGCGATCAAAGTAACTGTCCCTTTCAGGATCACCAGTATCATGCAAGGCGATCAAAGTAATTGTCCCTTTCGGGATCACCAGTATCGTGCTATGTGATCCAAGTAACTGTCCCTTTCAGGATCACCAGTATCGTGCAAGGCGATCCAAGTAACTGCCCATTTCAGGATCTCCATTAATGTTCATGGCGATCCCAGTAACTGTCCCTATTATGATCACCAATATCATGCAAGGCGATCAGACTTCATGATCAAATGATACAACAAAGACAGGTGCTTCAACGATTTAGAGATTCTTATTCAATTTAAGCATTTAGATACTATTACTAACCAAATTAGGCTGTCCTCTATGGCGTATAAGCGAATAACATTTTATCAAGCTATCGAGCTATAAAACAGTTGATTGATATTTTTTTTATTTCTTTATTTTGTTCTATTGGTGGCGTGGGAAGAAGTCTAAGTAAGCAATTTAATTTTTCCCCAAATCAATATGTTTGTTTTCAGGTATCGTGAATAACTTTTGCTATCTAGACGTTTTTTAAAAATCAAAGCTAAGTGCTGGAAAACGGTTAATGTACTGCACAAAATAGCATTCTTTCTTCTGTATTATTTAGTAATGAAGACTATGAAATTAGAACGTTATCTGATTGAATTCATCCAAATAATAGTTATGGGTGCAGGACTAGTGACTGAAAGTTGCGGGTTCGATTCCCACCATCTGACACTTGAACAGATTCAGCCCCAGCAAATGATGCTATAAGACAACATTGTACGGCATCTGTCTTAATTCTTTTATTATCGGTTCTTGGCTGGCGACTTGGCTGTGGTCATGTGATGTGGCTGTTCTTACTAAAGGGTTTTTAAGACATTGCTAGATGGTGGATGAGCAAGTAGCGTCCCTAAATACATTTATAATATAGCTAAATAGAAATTCAAGTAAGTAAATCAATCGAGTTTTACTTAGTATTTTCTTACTGGAAGATCATATTTTATTTAGGTCATGAAGTTATAGTCAAAAGAAAATCAACTACACCTTTCCGACCGCAAGACTTGTGACGTTGACATCACACTAATACAGCATGCAATTTGAGTCAAATTTCAGTGATTGTGTGCTTATATGTACGAATGTGCGATTTCTATATGTAATTCTACCTTTTGTCTTTGTCATTATCGTGTCTGTACCAATTCTCTATGTTATTAGGAAAACATTCTCTGACGTCCTTATTCTTATATCGCGTTTCCTTGAAAACCATCAACTGTATTTATACTGTTTCAACTTTAACTAATAAATTCAAAAACTGATGACTTGATACTCTTCTCAAGCAAAGTGATGACTATATATTCTTCTCAAGGAACTGATGACTTTATATTCTTCTCAAGGAACTGATGACTTTATATTCTTCTCAAGGAACTGATGACTATATATTTTCCTCAAGGAAAATTATGACAATATATCCTTTCCAAGGAAAGTGATGGCCAACAGAAATCTTCTCAAGGAAGTAATTACTAAGGTGATTACTAAATATTGTTCTCAAATAAGAGATTACTAGATATTGTTCTCAAGGAACTGATTACTACATATTCTTTCAAAGGAAGTGATTACTAAATATTGTTCTCAAGGAAGTGATTACTACATATTCTTCCAAAAAGGAAGTGATTGCTAAATATTGTTCTCAAGGAAGTGATTACTACATATTCTTTCAAAGGAAGTGATTACTAAATATTGTTCTCAAGGAAGTGATTACTACATATCCTTTCAAAGGAAGTGATTACTAAATATTGTTCTCAAGGAAGTGATTACTACATATTCTTCCAAAAAGGAAGTGATTACTAAATATTGTTCTCAAGGAAGTGATTACTACATATTCTTCCAAAAAGGAAGTGATTACTAAATATTGTTCTCAAGGAAGTGATTACTAAATATTGTTCTCAAGGAAGTGATTACTAAATATTATTCTCAAAGAAGTGATGACTACATATTTTTCCAAAGGAACTGATTACTAAATATTGTTCTCAAGGAAGTGATTACTACATATTCTTCCAAAAAGGAAGTGATTACTAAATATTGTTCTCAAGGAAGTGATTACTACATATTCTTCCAAAAAGGAAGTGATTACTAAATATTGTTCTCAAGGAAGTGATGACTATATATTCTTACAAAGGAAGTGATTACTAAATATTGTCCTCAAAGAAGTGATGACTATAGTAATTTGACTACATATTCTTCTCAAGGAAAGTGATGACTAAATATTCCTTTCAAGGAAGCGGTTACTACACATTCTTGTTAAAATAAAAGAGTGATGACTTTACTATCGGCAAGGAAGATGGTGACTTTATTATTCTCAAGAAAAGTGACGACTTTATTATCCTCAAGTTATTGAAGACCACATATTCTTCTCAAGGAAATAGCTGACTTTATTATTCTCAAGGAAAGTGCTTGCTTGATTCCTTCTCAATGAATATTACTCATCCAGTACAGGAAAGCCATTAAGAAAGGGTTTTAAAATTGGACGTGTTGGACCAGAAACAACTGAAATGAGCGATGATTGTGTACTTCAGATTTTGAATTGAGAGTCAGCGGAAAATAAATTGAAAAAATAATAGCCAGTATGCAGCCCAAGCTTTATTTCGCTCCGGTCGCAATAGGTCATGTACGAGGTCGCAATAGGTCATGTACGAGGTCGCAGTAGGTCATATACGAGGTTGCAATAGGTCATAAACGAAGTAGCAAAAGCAATAATATCTCATATTCTCATGCCCGCTGATTAGCTATTGACAAAATAATGCATTATAAGAAAAACATTTAATTCAGAATCATGCAAAAAAGTTAAAATTGGAAGACCCCCCATATATATATATATATATATATATATATATATATATATATATATATATATATATATATATATATATATATATATATATATATATATATATAGTCTTTGTTTGTTTCTTTGATTAGGATTTTTAATGTAGCTTTAACAATTTTTCAGTCATATCGCTACGATGTCTGCAGTGAGGCAGTTTATAGTGATGTCTAGAACTGGGGCATCATGCTGCAGACATGTGGCATGATGTCCCACCCAGTCACATTATCCTGACACCAGGCCGACCAGTTCTAGCACTAATCTTTTAATGCTGAGCGCCAAGCGAGGCAGCTGTTGGTACCATTTTTGTAAGTCTTTGGTAAGACTCGGCCGGGGATCGAACCCACGAACTCGCACCCGCTTTCGGGGCGGACGCTCTAACCAGTAGGCCACCGGAGCGGTTTTGAAAGTACTAATAAACACACAAGTGTTTTAGTGGCATCAAATGAAATATATTTGCGAATGAAGCTGATGCGTCTCAGCTCAAGATATACAGCCGTGTGTGTGTGTGTGTGTGTGTGTGTGTGTGTGTGTGTGTGTGTGTGTTCGGAGTTAGGTACCTTCTACAGTTGCTGGGATACATGTCAACGTTAGAGGACGATTATTATCATGGATTTTGATTGGTGAGATCGTCCCACATTCCACACTTCCTTTGATGCGTAATTTGACAAAATTCTGACACATTTACAACCATCTTTACTTAATTAGGGGACAGTAAGAAAAATGCGTGTCTTATTAGAGAAGAAATCAATCCATTGCTTGCAAAATAATAATAATAATAATAATAATAATAATAATATTAATAATAATAATAATAATAATAATAATAATAATAATAATAATAATAATAAAATCCTACTACTACTACTACTACTACTACTACTACTACTACTACTACTACTACTACTACTAATAATAATAATAATAATAATAATAATAATCATGAGGACTTTCTTAAATGCCTAAGCGCTTTACAACATCGATAATGATATGACCACAAAAGCAACAAACAAAAACAAACACCATGCAATTAGAAAACATTAAAAAAAATGTTAAAAGTATTTAAGGTAGGAACATTATTAGGTCTTCAAGTTTGTTCTTTCAGTCGAAAAAGGTGAGTTATAAGAGCGCTCTTGAAATGGACCACTGTGCCTTTGTGTCTAATTTACCTGGGCAATTCATACCACGTTGCTGGCCCTGGTATGCAAAAGAACGTTGTCCATGTGACTTCGTTTTGAATAATGAGTATACGATTGTCAGAAGATGGGTGTACCTATCTTGCTGGTGCGTACACATGGGTGAGGCCAGATAGGTATGTTGGACTGGGGTCCGTCAGTGAAACGTAGCATAGGGAATACATTTTGTGTTGGATTCTGGATCGTATGGATAGCCAGTGTAGGGTACAGAACAGCGCAGAGGTGTGCTCTGATCGTGGTACTCTAAGCATGGTCCGAGCAGATGTTTTGAACTCTTTGAAGTTTCTGGAGTATATATCGAGACGAACAAGACAGAACTGAGTTATAGTAGTTCAGTCATGAAAGTACTAATGAACACACACGTATTTTAAGTGGCATCAGCTGAAAGATATTTGAGAATGAAGCTGATGCGTCTCAGCTCAAGATATACAGCCTTGCATACAGAGGCGTAGCGATGATATTTTGCTCCCGGGGACGAACTATAAAATTGGCGCCCCAGCGATCTTGTGACCGATTCATTACCCTTATTATAATGTAACGTTGTAAGCCTCATTTTGGCGCCCCTGTACCTTGGCGCCCGGGGACATATGTACGCCCCTGCCCCCCCCCCCCCTCCAGCTACGCCTCTGCTTGCATATGTTCATGACATGTTCGTGCAATGTGAGAGTACTGTCCAAAGTAACACCTAGGTCACTTGAACCACAGTAACGATGTATTGTAAATGCCAAATACATACTGGAGAGGGTGTAGTAATATATCATGGTCTGTTGTGTCAAATGCTGCAGACAAATCAAGGAGGTGAAGCGTAAATCTTTCCGCTATTCAAAGCAGAGAGAATATCATGAACTACTTTCAGTAGAGTAGTTTAGGTAATGTACTAAATACATAGAGACAATATCAAATGCTGCTAACGGTTGTCACTGAAATTCTGTTACTCAACTGTATGGTGCCAACGAGTCAATTGTTGTCAAGCTTATTTCCAATGGTTTGTACCTAGTCACGGAAGAAAGTTGCAAACAGGTCCAGAAGGTCTACTGGAGAGAAGGTAGATGGAAGTGGCAGTGGCGTCGCTAGGGGAGTGCGGACCGCACCGGGTGACACCATCTCAGAGGGGTGACACCAAAAGGAAAATTTTAAATAAAGTAAGTTTAATGTTAAAATAACTATAACTTAACGTTGTTACAGTTCTTAAACACTTTTACCTTCTGACCTTCAATTAATTTGTTTTTGTTCTTGTCATTTGTTATACTTTGGTCTTATTTTAAGAAGAAGAAATCCATGGTGGAAGTCTGGAGGGGTGACACCATGAGTTTACCGCACTGGGTGACACCAACCCTAGCGACGCCGCTGGGAAGTGGTGTACATTTGTTCCTTGACATTAGTTTGTTAGTAATCTCGAAGAGCTCTTTGCAACTTGCACTCTCTGTGATCTTATTACTGTAGTGGGATAATTTGGCTAAATGGACTATGTTTGTGACGTTCTGCTTACCAATTTCATAGATTTGTTTATGAATAGTGAGTCTAGTGGAAAGCCAAAGCCTCTCCGCTATATGGCGGTCTATTTTAGCAGCGCGAAGCTGGTCACTAATACTGCTATACCACAAAGAACACTTTTGAATTGATACTCTCCACTTGGTGCCTGGGCATGTTTTTCAAGCAATGAACGCAGGCAGTTATCGAGTTGTTCTGCTGTAGGTGGTAAGTAATTTGTTAGGTTTGCTTGGATGTCCTGCATTAGTTTGGTTCTATTTATCATGCAGATGTTTCTTGAAGTAGCAAACAAACGGTGGAGGGTAGGGACTGATACGTCGAAATGGCATATGATGCAGAGGTAATCTGATACAAGTTCGTTGGATACAACGGTGGACCGTAGACTATTACCATCAGGTCAATGAAGAATTCAGTCTAAAATTTGACCATGTGGATGGGTGGGTTGGTTAACTGACTGTTTAAGGCTGAAAACTTGAATGGCATCTATGAATTTTGATATGTATGTGTTTCCAGGATAGCCAAAGAATAATCACCAATCGAATTTCCATACTCCAGGAGATTCGGAAACTGTTCCAAAAGAGAGATTCAGTCTTTTTTTTCTTTTACTAGGAGGAATGCAGTAGAGACAGAAAAAAAATGGACTGACCTTTGTTCCAATCAGTGTTGAACTTCTGTCTAGGCAAACTAGGTAGCTGCCTAGAGCCCCAACTGATGAGGGGGCCGAACTGGTACACATTGAGGACACAAAAGAGGGACAATATATGTCAATTTTAAATTACCAAAAAAGGGGCCCCGACTCTATCAACTGCCTCGGGGCCCTGTGTCTCTATGTCCGGGCCTAGTTCCAGTGAGATTTTTGTTTTAACTAGTTTTAAAAAAAACAAACAAACACAGAAGAAGGTGAATAAAGCTGTACTCTTTCATTATCACTGTCCATCTGTTCGTGTTGTCTCGTGTAATAGCACAGGTTTTCTCTCAGTTTTGATCATTGCCTGTTTTGTGATGTAAATTGTTTATTTCCTTTGAAGTGGAAGGTGCTGAGAGAGAGAGAGAGAGAGAGAGAGAGAGAGAGAGAGAGAGAGAGAGAGAGAGAGAGAGAGAGAGAGAGAGAGAGAGAGAGAGAGAGAGAGAGAGAGAAAGCATTAGTTTTCTTTTCGACTTGGCAAATATGATTAGTAATGTGGGATACCCTGGCGTCAATGGAAAATCCAGTCAAAAAGGGCTTGGGACACTATGGCGTCAGCCATTTAGGACTGTATGGCGTCATGGGAATTTGAAAATGGTGTACTGTATAGCGTCAAGGGGAATTTAACATGCGAACTACTATTTAGCGACAAGGGAAATTTAACATAGTGGGACTATATAGCGTCAAGGGTAATTTAACATGGGGAATATTATTTTTATTTGGACCTTTCTAGCGACAAGGGAAATGGAGGCAAAGAAAAGCAAATATCTTTTCGACTTGGCCAATATGATTAGTAATGTGGGATACCCTGGCGTCAATGGAAAATCCAGTCAAAAAGGGCTTGGGACACTATGTCGTCAGCCATTTGGGACTGTATGGCGTCATGGGAAATTGAACATGGTGGGACTGTATAGCGTCAAGGGGAATTTAACATGCGAACTATTTGGGACTATTTAGCGACAAGGGAAATTTAACATAGTGGGACTATATAGCGTCAAGGGTAATTTAACATGGGGAATATTATTTTTATTTGGACCTTTCTAGCGACAAGGGAAATGGAGGCAAAGAAAAGCAAATATCTTTTCGAGGTATATGAGCGGCCTGAAAAGGGCCGTTATGCGTAACGTTAACAGTATATTGTTATCATAGGGGACATCTCACCCGATCTTCTTCTGTTCCTTAAACTTCTCCTCACTGCTGGACCATAGAGGAGAACTCTCTTTAAACAACTTTGCCTCTCCACATATATCATTCTCTTCCAAAGGGCTGTCTCAGTCATATGAGTGATAGTCCACGATGATCTGACATACATGGGTAAGTCAGTACAAAAGAGCATGTTAGAAACACGGGTAGAATATTCTACGCTGCTCCACATCTTGTGACGAGAACAGGTGAAGTGAATGCCGTGTACTGCGGTTATTAATAGGGGAAGATCGGATCGAAACGGATTGAGTGTATTCACCAATCCAAACACGCGTTACAAAAGTCAGTCACAGTCGTCCAATCGGAAGAGAGCAGTCTGTGACGTCACCTTCCCTATATAGAGGTACTAGCGTATGTGCGCAGTCAATCGATGCGACAGAGTTGTCAATAATGTCGGACACTAGGAAGACGATGAAATAGGGTGAGTCAGTAGTGGAGACAGCAAGTAATGGTACAGCAGTGACTACCAAAGTCATGTCAAATCTACATCCAGAAGAAGTTGGTTTCAACTGGGATATTGTGGATCTTCTAACTACACAAGAAGTTGTTCCGGAACCTTCGTTACCTTCTGCTTCTTCTTATTTACACGTCGATGATTTTAAGCAAAGACAAAAAGAAGAATTGGAACGATTTTTACAACAACAGAAAGTAGAAGAACAAGCTTTTCTTATTCAACAGCGGGAAGAAGAAGAAGCAAGAAGGAAACACCAGGAAGAAACAGTATTAGCAACAGAGAAGAAAGAAGACCAATAACAGAAAGAAAATGTGAAAATCAAACAGTCACGACGGGACTTTTAGATATTTGAGCAGAGTTAAGGAGTCTGAAACAAATGTATCAGACTTCTTTATCACGACCGAAGAGAAAAAGACCTTCTCGAGCTAAACAACCCAATCTAACTGTGAGTACGTCTGCCATTCCACCGTTAGTTTATTTCTACCAAATCATTGACAGGAACCACCAGTCCAGAAGTAGGCCTTGGCCGTGGCAAAGGCTTTAGACAGTTAAAGATGGTTACATTCCGTTTCTGAGTTTGTTTTGTTTTAAGCAAACAAAACCCCAACGGTCCTTTTCAGGGCCACTCAAATTATTTCGAAAAGAAATACTATTTCAATTGCCCAATTCAATGAAAACTCAAAAGTCCTTCTTTATTATTTTAACCCATGAATTACTTGCGCGTGAATGAGTGTGTGAGTGTAGGTTCTTATTCTATAAAATCAAAACCAAGAGACACTTACGCTGTTTTTTCTCTGGTGTATTTTGGTACAAATGTTACAATCCAATATCACAACATAACATAACACAATACCACTTTAAAAAGTTCATAGGCTTCTTCTGTTCACTCTTTCTGTTTCTTTAATTTCTTTACTGTCACAGGTTTTTCTTTTTCTTCTTCTTCTTCCTCACTTTCGTTTCGTCTTCTTTTCTTGTGTTTGGGAACGTGTCGGGGTTCTTTCTTGGTACCTCTTCCTCCTGCTCTTGTTCAGAATTCTTCTCCCCCTCCTCTTCCTGCTCCTGTTGTTTCTTAGGGCAGTTTGGAGACCAATGTCCTTTCTCTATACAATGATAACAGGTATCTTGACTTTTGTCTCTATTGGAACCTTTTTTTTTCACGATCTGGACATTCTGTAGCCTAATGTCCTTTCTTCTTACAGATATAGCAAGTATCTTGACTTTTATCTCGATAGGAGGTAGAATAGTCCGTAGGTTTGTCTGAAGAAAACTTTCGTATGACACCACGCAAAGCTCTGATGAGAAGTTCAACTTGTGTAGGCTCTTCCATCGTTCTTGTCAATGTGAGAATAAAATGAATACTGGAAGGTTAGACACTGACCCTTTATATACATACACGGATCGGACATGAATATATAGGGGTCATGGTTTTAAAAATGTAGTCATTTGACTTTTTGCAGACAAGATGAAAAGACCGCATCATGTTGTGGAGAAAGGAGAAGACAGTAAGAGACAGAAACGTAATGTATCGCCTAGCACAGTAGCTGAAATCTTGGCTCAAATTCATGCCAGAAATGCAAAAATTGCAAGACGTCTTAGCACCACATTACACCTTGAATGAAAACCCTCAAGAAGTGTGTGGTCCTATTTTGTTTCGACGCAATGATTTCAAGACGGAAAATACATTCACGTCTATCATCACGATGAGCATTTTGATACCATTACCAGTATCACTGCATTCCTGGGATACGGTTGCTACTGTGAAAAATGTGACTATGGTTATAACAATCGAGAACACCAAAAAATTGTGGAACGAAATGAGAGGGATGTTTTGGCCTCTCAACCCTGTCTGGACAAAGGACAAGTACGATTGTATTGCAGCATGATTCCTGGCGGACGTGAAAAAATATTTCGAGGTCCAAACACCTTGGCCGATTTTGCCCAATGGATCCTAAACCCCATCGACGAAACGTGGAGTCCAGAAGACATCAAACTTTACGGATATTGTCATCACCATGCCACGGTAATGGCTCACAATTTCTCGGGATACGATGGGCAATTTCTGCTCAGATACTATACGGAACAAAGTGACTTTAAACGGAGCCAAAATCATTTCTGTGCAAGTAGGACAAGTACAGTTTAAAGATTTAATGCGTTACTTGGCCATGCCTTTGAGTCGCACGCCTAAAACGTTTGGAATGACAGAAATGGCCAAAGGTTATTTTCCACACTTTTTGAATACCGAAGCCAATCAACATGTCGTTCTACCCCATTTGCCTGAGGCTGACGACTACGACCCCGATAACATGCGCACCGAACAACGAGAAGCTTTCCACGCTTGGTACCAGACTCATGCCTCAGATCCCTTCGACTTTCAAGAAGAAATGTTAAAGTATTGTCGATCTGACGTGGAAATTTTACGACGTTGCTGTAGAAAATTTCGAGAATTGTTCATGGAGCACGAAGGGATCGATCCTTTGAAAGAAGCTTGTACCATCGCCAAAGCGTGTTCCTTAGTGTACCGAAAACGCTCCATGCCTGAAAACACCCTCGCTGTCATAAGTCCTCAAACAATGAACTTTGTCAAACGTCAATATTCGGTCAAAGCCCTACGCTGGCTACATTACTTGTGCGACAAGGAAGACAAATGTTTCCAACACGCCCGCAACGGAGGAGGCGAAAAGACCATCGTAACGTTTGGCTGGGACTTAGAAAATCCTCAAATCGTGTACGAGTTTAATGGATGCTTATTTCACGGATGTCCCATGTGCAACGTGACACCAAAAATCAAAAATCAAAAATCAGTTTTTACAACGGACCATGGAAGACTTGTACCAGACAACTTGTCAGCGACGATTGAAGTTAGAACAGCAAGGATACCAGGTGGTGGAAATGTGGGAACACGAGTACGATCAGCGTTTGGAAACCGATCCCGAGTTTAAACGCATCGTAGAAAGTTACAAGTTGGTGGACCCCCCGAACCCCCGGGATAGTTTGTACGGAGGACGAACGAATGCCACCTGTTTGCTGTACCAGGCGGACGAGGAGAAGGGAGAAGAAATCAGATACTTGGACGTGTGTTCGCTGTATCCTTACGTCTGCAAGTATTGTCACTTTCATGTAGGGCACCCAGAATTGATGACAGAACACATTGACTTAGACCACATACGCCAGTACGAATGATTGATCAAGGGCAAAGTCGAGTGGTGAACTTTAACTTGCTACAAGAAGCCTTGCAGTCGAGACAACATGAAACTTTTAAAGTGATCACCCACGAACCGCACAAGATCGTCCGTTTACCCACACACCAAATCGTCAGCCGATCTTTGTAAAAAGTCTATCAAATCGTGTACCAGAAGAGAGTACGACTTCCAAATCACTTCACTTTACCGTACGGGCAGCATATAAAAAGGGACATTGTCCAAAACCAATAGTTCATTTGTAACTACAACTACACAAGATGAATCCATTTAAACAGGCATCATTCAAATTTGGGGATTCTCAAGTGGAGTGCGATGTTATACCTTGCGATTGCAGTGATGCCAGACGCTGTAGCTTTAGCGATTCAGCAGGACATCGTGGGAACTTTGCTATGACTACTACCCCTATATCAACCATGGAAAGTGATGCTGTGCGTGTTAAACGTGAGGCATGCGAAAGCAGTGCCACACGTTATCGTGGACTCCTAAAATTTCACCGTACCTGCATCGAACTCAAGTGAGGAGAGTCGAATATTTGTTCCCTACGAGCTTGCCTGAATACTGTCACTTTAAAAGTCGATTCCAAACCTTCAAAGATAAATGGCCAAAATATCTGCCTGGACCAACTCCTGAAGAATTAGCAAGGGCCGGATTTTTCTACTTGGGCGAAGGGGATAAAGTCAAGTGTTTCAGTTGTGGCGTGTCAATTTACGAGTGGGAACAGAAAGATTCCGCTTACCTGGAACATGCTCGATGGTCTCCGAATTGTTAATACCTACCTTTAGTGGGACCTAGTGATTGAAAGTGACAATACCGTACCATGTCGTTTAACAAACCAGTTTGGCTTGGAGACAAACCTAGTCCAGTATATCAACCCTCTCTAAAACATAATATTCAAGGATTACCACACGAATTACAACAGAAGATCTACAAGGACGTTTGGCAGGGACTTGCTAAAGAAAAATCTCAATGGGTGACTGTAGAACTTTTGTGGCGTGAACTTCACAAGAGGAAAGTGACAAAAATTAACCAACGTGTCAGATTTCTCTCGATCAAGTCTACCTTCCACAGATTCGAATTTAGTTCTTTTACATCTGAATATTTTTTGATCATTCTTGACCGTTACCCTGAATGGCAGTGGTCCGAAATTACACGTTATATTAATCACTTTCGCTTTTGGAGAAGATTTTAACTAATTCTGTGCAGAATATACACTTATGGTCTTCGACATAAAAAAGTATAAAATAGAACTATCATGCCACAACCTTTATCACTTGTAATAAAACAGATTCCGTGGAAGGATATCAAAGAGAATATTCACACGGTGAAGGATTACGAACACTTATTACAAGAACTGTGTCCCATTAATTGGGGTCGACGTGTAGTGTGTATTTTAGTGACTTGCTTTCTGGGATTTCGTTTACCTGTCGATTCCTTGTGGACACTTTACGAACACTACCTACACAGGAAAAAAATATTCGTCAACTTTTACGAACGGAAGTGGTGTACGAGGATGTGTGTGTACCTTGTGATTTACACCCTCATTGGACAGATGAAGGTGACTGGAAAAGTTTGGACTTTGAGGTTTGGACAAAAGAAGCGTCCCATCATGCTCAAGCGTTTTGTTCGTAAAATCCAACGTCGAGTGAAAAAAGTCACTTTTAAACCTGTGTTAGTGACAGTGCCAGAAGAAGAAAAAGAATCTGTCACCCAGGACAATCACCCTTTTCAAGACAGGACTGTCATGGAAATTCCCCCACAAAGACCCTTCCGAGAGGTCACCTATGTGACTGTACCCCATGTAAAGACTATAAGAACATTACACACTACCTCAAGGACACTTTGGCTACCCAAACAATGTTGTACAAAGACTTGTTTATATGCCACTTTGATCGTTTCCATGTGTATTTTATTCCTGTACTTATCCATTTGGCTTTTATGTATTTTTGTCTTTCGTGTTGTTCCAATTTAAACATGCATTGAAATAAACGTGTCTTGAAAAAAGTATAAAAACCTCTTGTCTTGTCTGTTTTTGTGTCAGTCATACCTTACACTACTATGGCTAATTCTACTATTTCTACTCCTTCCTCCTCGATATTCAAAGTTATTGACGAACACTTAGATCATGCTAGTTGGGAGGCCTTGTATCTTCGTCATCCTTTTAACATGTTAATTGCTGGACCGAGCGGTTCAGGCAAAACCGAATTTGTCAAACGTTTGATCGAACGTAAACATTATTTGATCGATCGTTCACCTCAACGCATCGTGTGGTGTTACTAAGAGTGGCAATCAGCATACAGCCTCTTGCAAGAAAGTTAAGATCATTCCATTGTGTTTGTGGAAGGCATTCCTAGCGAAGACGATGGGATCGTGTCTGACTCATTTGGTCATTTTTGACGACATGTTAGGAGAAGACGAAGAAGAAATTAAACTGGTTTACGCGTAAAGGGCATCATCGTAATGCCAGTGTCATTTACATTACACAAAATTGATTTCAACAAAGTAAAGCCCATCGTACCATTAGTCTCAATGCTCATTACGTGGTCTTATTTAAAAGTCCTCGAGATAAATCGCAAGTGCAAGTCTTAGCCATGCAGTTAGGAACACCTTAGCTGACTCATGCGTACGATGATGCCACTCAAACTCCACACGCCTATTTACTCGTGGATTTAAAACACACCACTCCCGATTATTTGCGATTTCGTACCCATCTGTTTCACGACTGGTGTCAAGACGGAGGACCTGTCGTGTACACGTCCTCGTCGTCGACATAACAATGTGAACAACTAAAAAATCTATAAAATCCTCGGTCACTTTGTCCTCGGTCATTGTCAACATGACGTCATTTCAGTCTCATATTGCCATCAAATTGATTCGGGCCTTGTACGGTGTCAGTCGCGAAAAAATCCACAAATACGTGCTCACGTCTTAGAAGCCAGTCTCAAAGAAGTATTACGATGGTTTACGGTGACAGCACGTCAAATACTGCAAGGCATCATTCACATTTCACATCAAACCAAACGCTTTTATGACAGAAACAAAGTATCCTTGACGCAACTGACTGATCCTTTCAAATCATTTTGAAACTTGGAGGTAGCGGTTCTCTAGGAGGTGTCATCATTCGTTCCCTTTTAAAATGGGATCCCAATGTTCCCAAAGATCACCACAAGAAAAAAGCCAAACGAACCCCTAAGAAAAAGAACAATGGTGCCAAGACCAAAACACAGTAAAAGAAAAGTCCACGACCTGCAGCACCAGTGGCCGCGTTGCCAGTAGCCTCAGGTGCTTCCACTTCTCCATTGCGGGTGATGCCAGCCAAATCCAATTTGACACCCGTTCTTCCTAATTTGATGAAACATTGGAAATCTGCGTCTCCCAAAACGTCTCCTCCACCGCTGGCACCCTCTTCCTCATTAGCGGCAGTAGCAGCTGCTCACAAAGTACCTGCCCCCAAAGTCAAAGTCCAAGAAAGATCTGGCATGTTAAAGAGTTTACTGGATTTGTCCAAATAAGAACTTGTCCCGATTTAGTCCATTGCAAACCCCTTCACGACGTGTGTTACCAATCATGAAGTTGATACGACGGAAAGATAATCACAGATTATCACAGAAAGATAATTACAGTATAAAAAATGACTTGAGGACAACAACGTGAATCAGTATTTTATGTGCTACTGCACGTCATCCCCTCAAAAGACCGCAGTCGTTTAAAGAGAAAGAAGAGTCACCAAAAAGGAGGTTCCTTTGGTAATTTTGGGAAACACATCGTTACCTTTTTGACGAAGCGCTAGTTCCCAAACAAAGTTGAGGGTGTGTACCAAGTCTTTGACGTTAGTGGTATTGTGGAACGAACAAGCAAAGATGTCACCTCGCAGAAAACATTCTTATTCACCCCACAAAGGAAAGAAAAGGAAAGGACTACCTCCTCGTTTAGCCAAACATTGACACGTTCTTCGTCAAATGGCTCAAAAAGAAATTAACCGTCCGTCAAAAGAAAAAGATGTTGGTGCAACGCGGAGGATTTTTTTTTAGTTTTAAAGAACAGCTGTCAGTTATAAAACAAGTGATGGCACAACAAAAAAGATAAAAGGGTGTGTGTTCCAAGTCATTGACGTCAGTGGTAATGTGGAACGAACAGGCAAAGATGTCACCTCACAGAAAACATTCTTATTCACCCCACAAAGGAAAGAAAAGGAAAGGACGACCTCCACGTTTAGCCAAACACGGAGACATGTTGTCCGTCCTGTCCAAAGCCTCTCCACCCATGCAAAAACAAATCATTAAAACGGCCTCCAAAGATGTCATCGATACCGTGTGCGAATGTTGTTTGAATGTCTTGAAAGGCACGATACCTTTGTCTCCACACCAGAAAAATTGCTTAGCAAAACATCGACACGTTCTTCGTCAAATGGTCCAAAAGAAAATACCCGTCCGTCAAAAGAATAAGATGTTGGTGCAACGCGGAGAATTTTACCCTTTCTTCTTCCTGTGTTGGGAGGATTAGCGAAAACCGGCAACCTAATTATGTTGCCAGGTTTGATACAAGGGATATCACGAGGGATATCCCAAAGTTGATCCTTCCAGAAGATAAAAGGGACACATGGAGCACCACGATTTCAGATGTAACCTTTGGAAGTCCATGGAAGAACGAAAACTGACTTTAGTCCCTTACAAACGATGGATGGAATACCATCGTTGGCAAGAACAACGTACCCCCCATTTACCACCCAATCTTGATTTGACCGAGATGTCCCAATTACAACACGAATTGCAATCCTTGACACATCGCGCACGATTTGTCCGAAACCGAAAACTCGCAAAAGTACGGTCAACTCTTGAAATGATTGCAACTCTTTAATCGAAAAGCTGTGGAACAAACAGCTCTACCCAATCTGACCCATTTGAAGGCTCTGATGAATAATCCGTCGCTCTCACAATCTACAGTGGCCAAGACAGACGTCACCCCACTATTACCCAAGGAAGAAGAACCCCATGATATATTTCAAACACCAACCGACACTCCCATTCGAGTAAGATTGCAGCTTCCTTGTTGACCTCCCCACTCGCCAACGAGAAGAACTCAAAACTTGGGTTAAAAAGATGATGGCCACTCCTCCTTCGACAGATGTGAAAAAGAAAGAAAGGAAACCAGAAGTGAGAAAAGAAAAGAAGACTAAAGCTATCCCATTACCACCTCCACCACCACCAGTGCCCTCTACGTCGACTCCTGTGGCACATCGGACACGTAAAACCGTTTCCAAACAAACCCCATTTCGTCCCACCCAAAGCAGTATCATCGAAGAGTGGGTGACTTATTAACAAAACCATGGAGAAGGTATTAGCCAACATTTACTACGATCCAGCCCACCCTGCAGGTTACTGAGGCATTCAGAAATTGTATCGTGCTGCATAAAATCGCCTGAAAGAGCTCCGTTTACCTGAAGTACAACGATGGGTACAAGAACAAGCTACGTACACTTTACACAAACCCATTCGACGAAAATTTCACAGAAATCACACTCAAGTGGAAAGCATCGATCATCAATGGCAAGCCGATTTATCCGATGTCTCTCATTTAGCAACCTACAATCGTGGCTACAAATATTTGTTTTGTGTCATCGACGTCTTTTCTAAATTTGCCTGGGTCGTACCATTGACATCCAAATCGAGCGGAGAGTTAGTACGAGCTTTGCAACTGGTGTTGAAACAAAATGGTCTTTACCCTCTTCGATGGCAAACCGACAAAGGCACCGAATTTCTGAACCAAGTTTTCCAACGAAAATTAAAGAAACGTGACATTCATTTTTTCACTACCGAAAATCCTGAAACCAAAGCCTGCATCGTCGAACCTTTTCAACGTACCTTGAAAGAACGCATGTGGAAATTACGCATCAACACACTCTCAAGTACATCGACGTCTTACCGCACTTAGTCCAAGCCTACAATCAATCTTACCATAGAAGCATTGGACGTACCCCACAAGATGTTACACCTGACAACGAAGTGACTGTTTTTGAGCGTCTGTTTGGTACGTCCCGAACGATGGCTGTCCCCAAGAAAGGTGGAGGAGTGTTAACCCCTGGAGATTGGGTTCGCATTGGCAAAACCAAACACACTTTCGACAAAGGTTACTTACCCAACTGGACCACCAAATTGTTTTGTGTTACTGGACGAGTGCGTGATCGTCATCCTACCGTCTATAAATTGGAAGACATGACCGGAGAAGTATTAAAAGCAACGTTTTACTTGCCTGAGTTACAACGTGTCACTAAGAAAGAAGACGACGTGTACGACATTGAAAGCATTCTCGAACGAAGAACCCGTAAAGTAGGAAAACGTCGTGTCAAAGAAGTCAAAGTACGTTGGAAAGAATATCCTCCTAGTTTTGATTCTTGGATTGACGCTTCGCAAGTCATCGACTTCACTCAGTTCTTCTCTGCAGATTTACAAAAGCAACCCTTGTGGGTGTGGTGTGGAGAACGTGTCCCTAAAACGCAAATCGTCTTTTTCTGTCAAATCTTTGTGGTGTATTGTGTCATCGGTGAAGCCATTGCTAATTTGAGTTTGCAACAAGGAGACAAACAATTGTGGACCATTTTACTCAGCAGACGCATCGGTTATCTTCTTCCCAATCCTTCCCTGAAATACTTTTACAACGGGAACAACAGTAACAATAGTGGGAGTCTTGCGTCCAACGTTAGTCATTCTCCTAACAGTCACCCTTCCAATCGAAATCCTCTTTTAGACACTCCTTTAACCTCGAGTGACTCCTCGGACAGAAGAACGTTGGAATTATGAACAACACTATTAACCAATTTTACTTAACGTTACCCAGTGACAGTTCCATGGAGGTGTTTCCTAACAACACGTTGTACTGTTACACGGCTAAATTATCTCAAACCATTATTTGGATCAAGATGCTCATTGGGAAGTGGCTTTAGTGGAAATGATACACCCGACACAAATCAAAAACATCGTCGAAAATCAAAACACTTTCAAAGTACTAGTGAATGACGAGCAATAGCAAAAAGCCTTAAACGAACGAGGCATCACTGGCAGTGACACAAAGAAAATAGATGACCCCCAAATTAACGGACCACTTATATGTTCACCATTCTTGCTGGTTATTATTTTAGTGGTCAACATTTAGTGACTACACTTGCTACCAGGTTCAATGCTTTATTTGGTAAAGCTATGGAGAAAGCCAAAAAAAGTGTTACCTTTGAGTACCATAAAAAGTGGCTCGTCGCCTAATGATGAAATTTTCAGAGGATAAAATGATGGCCATTACCTTTTGTCCTGAATTGTATGATATTTTAGGTGGAGATCCAAGGATGGTGGTCAAGAAAAATGAAATACCATCCATAACCGCTAACTCGGATTTTGCGAAATATTTTCGATTCCCTGTAGAAATGAACCAAGGACTCAACTTGATGTTTGTGTACTCCATGCAGTGGAGTACATCGTGGTAGGACACGCCTCTGTACCGTTACTGCGTGTCATTCCTTTCAAAGTGGATTCTGTCGCAGCCGCTGACGAGGAAGGTGGAAATACCTATCACGTTCACCGCGAATTAGTACATTCTCATTATTTGCCCGTCAGTAAGTCGTATTTCGACAGTGTCAACGTTACTATAAAAGGAGAACTGGGACAAAGTATTCCATTTACCAAAGGAAAGTCACAGTGAAACTCCATTTTCAAAAACGATTTTCGAACAACTGAAAAAGTGATGTATCCTGTGTACAGAGGAGTCGCTCGACAACGAGGACATCGTTTAGGAGATATGTCTAAATCATCCTTTCGTTCCGTGGTCCCTGTTTTGAAACCGGTGGTAACACGAGGATTTGACGCCTTTAAAGATGCCGCATTGACTCACGGCAAAGATTTTCTTCAAAATGTCCTCATTGACAAACAAAACCCCAATGAAGCTTTCTTGAGAGCAGGCAAAAATGTCTTGCTTCAAACGGGTAAAGAGATTTTAAGTCGACGAGAAAGTCCTATAAATGCCCTGAACGGTACCGAGTCTGGCATTCCTACTTCCCTGAGGACACAGCAAGGACAAGGCAGAAAGCGTCGACGAAGACACCCTTCCAAAAGTCTCCGTACCTCTAAAGCTAGAAAGACGAAGAAAAAAAGAACCGCTCGAGACTTAGACATTTTTTATTATCAAAAGTAAAACATAGAGACTGAGAAAAAAAAAGATGCACCAAGAATCTTGTGCCTGTTCCAAGTCGGAACTGGATCTCTTTGCCATGCCACCCACGATGATGACCATGCAAGAAGCCCAATGGGTCGAATTTCATCCCGTCTCCTCTTTGATGGATTCAGCTTCCATCGAGTTTGAAATCAAAGGGCAACCCGAAGACTTCATCGATGTAAACAGCAGTTACGTGTATTTGAAAGTGAAAGTGATTAAAACGGACAAATCCGTTCCAGGAGCCGATGCCCGAGTAGCTCCCGTCAACAATTTCATGCATTCCTTGTTCAACGACGTGGATTTGTACATG
Source organism: Unio delphinus (assembly GCA_029339505.1). Lineage (NCBI taxonomy): Eukaryota > Metazoa > Mollusca > Bivalvia > Unionida > Unionidae > Unio > Unio delphinus. Next base: position 38,183,389 of record JAQISU010001235.1, read on the forward strand.
AATAACAAACTGGTGAGCAGTAGCATGGATACTTACCCTTACCGAGCGTACCTCGAAAATCTCTTGACGTACGGAAAAGAAGTCAAGAACACTGATTTAGATGCTTGCGTGGTATGGAAACCTCACACAGCAGGTGATAATAAGTTTAACGACACAGCCTTGACCATAGATGAGGATCCTCACAATGTGGGTTTTAACGAGCGTCGAAAGAAAATTATGCAAGGACGTAGTTTAGAACTGTTCGATCGTTTGCATTTGGACATGTGGTTTCAAGAGAAGGATTTGCTGAACGGAGTGGATATTCGCTTGATACTGAATCGTAGCAGTACTGCTTTCCATTTGATGGCTCATGCCACCGAATACAAAACCATTATCCAAGAACCCATGTTATACGTGCGTCGCGTAGAAGTGTTACCTAAAGTGGGAAATGATATCAGTCACTCTTTGAGCAGAACGTCAGCCTAGTATCCGATACGACGCGTGGAAGTAAAAACTTTCACCATTGCCACTGGACTCCGATCTAAGATCGAAGATCATCTGTTCCAAGGACAGTTACCCAAACGTTTATTCATTGGTATCATCAGCGATGCAGCCCTCAACGGTACCCACGATCAAAATCCTTTCCAGTTTAAGCACTGAGAAGTATCCAAAATCGAAGTCAGTCGCGATGGCAAAACTTTGTGTACCCGACCCTTCGAATCCAGCTTTGCTGAGAAGAATTACTTGAGGTCGTACTTGTCGCTGTACGAAGCCACAGGACAGTTAGGAACCAATACCAGTCACGGCATTTCCTACGACGATTATGCAGGAGGTTACACTTTGTGGGCTTTTGATTTCACTCCAGACCAAGGCAGCGACGAGGGACATTTCCACCCTATAAAATCTGGGCAACTGTGTGTGGAACTTCAGTTTGCAGGACCTCTTATCGAAACGGTGAATGTCATTCTGTATGCCGAATTCGATAATACCAAAGAAATCAACAGTTTGAGAGAAGTCATTCTAGACTATTAAACACTATGGAAAACTCTTGTCCCTCTTTGAACAGTGGAGAATCGATGGAAATGGAATGGGAGATTACAAAGAATGCAGACCCCCAAGGTCAACAAGAAGAAGTAGTGATAATGCAATCCAGATGGCCAGAACAGGAACAACATTTAGTCACCTGTTTTGCCAAACACTTAGAGAATACAATGAGAGACATGATTAAAAAAGATTGTTATTACTGTCAAATCGATCATCCCAGTCAAATTCAACACGGTAAATGTATGATGATGAGTCAAGAAGAAAAATTGGACGATTATCTTAACGAAGCTTGGAGTCTCATCTCAGAAGAAGCCGTGTTACATCAGTGGTATAAAGACTTGATCATTCCTCTCCTCCATTGTTTGCTCGAGAAATTGATCACATCGAAGCTGTCTTGGCCAAGAGTAAGGAGATGAAGCAAACAAACAGTTACTTGACATACCTTTTCAAGCAAAATGTCTGTATTGAATTGATGACTTTTTTATCATCACCTGTGAAGAAAGAAGAAAAAAAACAAAGTCACAAAAACTTGGATACCTGGGAACTTTATTATCTTCTGAACCGTAGTTCGTACACTGCTTCTTGGAATCCTGTCGATTGTGCTAAAGATGAACTACCTCATCGCAAACCTCAAGAGAATCAAGCTTATGTCATCAACACAGATGACAGTCATCTTCCAGGAACTCACTAGGTAGCTGTCTACTTTCCTCAAGAGGGTTGTGTGGAGTATTTTGATTCGTATGGATTGCCTCCTTTGGAAGACGATATCATTGACTTTATGAGAAAGAAATGCCCAGACGACACGATTCAATAATGTGAAATTACAAGGCACAGATTCTATGGTGTGTGGACAATATTGTGTCTATTTTCTGCATCATCGCAGTCTTGGATATTCTTTAGAACATTTAGTGACTTCTTTTGATCGTCATTCGTCTCGAAACGATGACAAAGTAGATCGATGGATTTGTGACCATTATGGCTATCTGTTGTCTTTTAGCTGGGAAACGTAGTGTACATCAATGGCCCAATTACTTCCAACAGTGGAAATCTCAATTTAATTCACAACGTTGTCAACCATGTCAAAAATAATGTATTGGTGCTATTGAAGAAAAAAATGTTTGTCATTTGAAGAAAAAAATGTTTGTTATTTGAAAAAATGTTTGTTATTTCTGTCGTTTGTTTTACATTTTCATTAATATAGATACTCTTTGACTTCTTCCTATCCCTCACATCAAACTATCCTAACGTTTCCAACCCTAAACCGAGGAGGGGTGTTTTCTCAGTGAGGAACCTGCCCCCGTCCCACCTAACCAGGTGGACACTGTACAGGGGGATGTAATTAAGGACCTCACTGATAGGGTAGCGATGCCATCAGACCAGATCCAGGCAATCTTCACGGCAACGACGGAGGATGTGGCCACGTCACCGATACTATTAGAGCCAACACCACCACCACCACCACTACAAAAGGGAACAAAGAAAAAGGGCAGATAAAGACAAGTACGCCTACCCCAACCCAGACACCAAATGTGGTCATGAATTTGGACAAAAAGTTGGAAGGTGCGTCCGTCTGATGTACAGCCCTTCTAAGGGCTCTCATTGCCATTTATTTTAACAAACTCTCATTTGGTACGAGAACTCTATTCGAACAAGCTCTTTTGAGAAATCTGACACGATCATTTCGAAACACCGCCTCAAAATTTACAATCTATTCTACCCTAACAGTGACTCAACTATATATGTCACATAGACATTTTAATACAAAATTTGTTAGGGACTAATAATATGTACACTATGTACTAGAAATATTGGTATGTTACGCCATAGAAAAATTCTAAAACTTATTGAATTTGACTCAATTGCACAGGTGGCTGACACAATATTGGTTTTATTTTGTCCATTAGTTTAACTGGACTGAATTTGAAATAAGTATGGCTATGGCGTTCCAGGGCGTAAACGACATCCATCTACGACATCGGCTGGCCGACCTCCGGGACTTTTTCCTCCTTTTCCACGTCCAGAGCCCATCAACATTGCGATATTAGAAAACTATTTTTCTCTCGCTATTATTAGGTGCCATTGCACTCCCGTTATCTCCTTCCTGATTGGTTGATACGGTTGAGTGCGTGTTGGTTCTATTCCCACTCACCTGAAGGTCTTTCATTCGTGTCGATAGTCCCTATTTAAGGACTCGACACGACGACCAAATTAAATAGCATACTTTGTATGCAGTAAATCCCGTGGGGATGCGGCACAATTCCTCCCCCGGGATTAATTAAATAGTCATCCTTGATGACATTAAACATTGTTACATGTACTTCGCGTACGAAACACTTTAATTCAACTGATTGATTGACCAGTCTGACATTTTCTGCATCCAGGAAACTAGACTCTCTAAACTCGAAAACATTGCCATCAATTCAAGGCTACTCCCCGGGCTACTTCCAACATCGAACGGAAGGTCAGGGGGTGGATTATCCATATTAATAAATAACAACATACCAGCAGTTACAATAATACCCATAACATCTAGGGTAATTGTTAATTCACAAATAGAAGTACAAACACTATTAATCAATACAGGAAAAAGTGAATTACAAATTATCAATATTATGACCCAGGAGCAGAAAATGAATTCAATCACGATCTAGTCTTTAAGGAGCTGACTAAAATAATACAAAACGAGCGCACGATCATATGCGGTGATTTCAATGCCCATAATGAGCTGTGAGGGGGGGGGGGAGAAATGACGGATAGTAGAGGTAGGTGGGTTGAGGTTGGGGCCAACAAATCCACCCTGACCATCCTAAATGACGGTGGACAATGAAAACAAAAAAAAAAACGAAAGAGGAGTTTGAAAGATTAAATAATAATTGGATGTAGATACAAGAGACGTTTAGAGCTATGGGACATCCTGACTGGATTCCCGAGGACGAAAAGAAGAAGAAAAAGGGAATCATTAATAAAATCAAAAGGTGGTGGAACAACGGCAGAAAATAAAAGAAGAACAAGAAGTACCCAAAGGCCATTTTCAGGGCCACTCATATACCTCGAAAAAATATTTGCTTTCTTTGCCTCCATTTCCCTTTTTCGCTAGAAAGGTCCAAATAAAAATAATATTCCCCATGTTAAATTGCACTTGACGCTATATAGTCCCACTGTGTTAAATTTCCCTTGTCGCTAAATAGTCCCAAATAGTTCGCATGTTAAATTCCCCTTGACGCTATACAGTCCCACCATGTTCAATTTCCCTTGACGCTATACAGTCCCAAATGGCTGACGCCATTGTGTCCCAAGCCCTTTTTGACTGGATTTTCCCTGGACGCCAGGGTATCCCACATTACTACAAATATGCGACTATTTGCACCGCGACATCTCCAGCATTCCTTATTTCCTATGCTGAGAACAATCTAATTGGTATTATTTATTGAGTTTCTCATGTTCCTGTCTGCTTTTCTTATATAGCTGATGCAATCAATGACAAAGGCATACTATTATTGGGCGGTTTGTTAGAGTAAAATTTCGTACGGGAGGGATCGAAGACGTGTTTACTGGAATTCCTATATATCAGTGAAGAATAATCGATTTTGTCGGAAAACTGCAGTTATATTTCTGGTTCTCATTTATTGTCTCTTACATAGTATGTCACTGCGTCATCTCAAAACCGTTCACATGATCTTGTCGAGTCAATACAATATCGTGTATGGGGGGGGGGGGGTCTCGTTAAGTCATATTAAGAGCATTTACAAATGTATAGACCGCTCCGGTGGCCTAGTGGTTACAGCGAACACCTAGGATGATGAAGGTCGCGGGTTCGAACCGAGGACGTATCGTACCGAAGACTTATTTATAAAATGGTATTTACGACTGCCTCACTAAACGCTCAGTATTAAGAGGTTAGTGTTAGGACTTATCGGCCTGGTGTCAGGATAATATAACTGGGTGGGATGTGAGACTAAAGGTCTGATGCATGATGCCCCAGTATATGACGTCACTATAAACTGCCTCACTGCAGATATCTTAACGATATGACTGAAAACTTGTTAAAGATATGTTAAATGGGAAAGTAAAACGAACAAAATTTTGCTTTGAAGACAAAAACTCAGCACATCAAGGTGAGCTACAATTTGTTTCATTAGCACAGAACCCAGCATGCTTGTTTATGCCATGATCAACGTTCCCTCTAAGCTGCGCGCGTGCGCGTGCGCGCGCAGCTGCTTAAGCATCCCCGCGCAGCTGAATTGTCAATCCAAAGTTAAATTTTGCTCAATCCAACGTTAACTTTTGCTCGTCTCCGTAATGCTTGCGCAATGCAGCGAGCACTGCGCGCACATCTACCATTCGCTAAAAAAAGGGAACGTTGGTCATGAACATCTCTGATGTATATAATTTAGGTAATTTAGGTCACAGATACCTCTGAGGTACGTAATTTAGGTCGCAGATACCAATTCATTCATTTGAAGGTTTTGTTCTCTCAAAGACAAATGGACAACTGTCCTCAATACCATATCCTGTCGTACTGGAGAATCTAACTCAAAACTTCTTAATCTGTCAAACAAGAATCACTCTATTTTCCTTCAATACTTTTGCAAAGAATTTCGGTGTGTGTGTGTGTGTTTGTGTGTGTGTGTGTGTGTGTGTGTGTGTGTGTGTGTGTGTGTGTGTGTGTGTGTGTGTGTGTGTGTGTGACTGAATCTCTATACCCATTTAAATATCTTGAATGTAAGTACATGTAGTCTAGATGATCTACAAGAAAAAGAAGACATTTGTAATTCATATCATATATTCCCATTGTGTATAGAAGAAATTGTGTTTTCTAAAAAGTACTACACTTTGAAAAATCCCAGACTTATTGACAAAAACATATTGCAAATGTTATACCTTTCGCCTACACTTCTTTATAGGTTGAATAACTGAGATGCGGTACAAATTTTTATTAACTTTCTTTTATACATGAACAGTCAACTGCGTAAAACAAAACAAACACACACAAAAATAAAATGAAAGGCACGAAACGTTTATTGCAAGAAAATATTTCAAACTGCTGAATTAAAATTATATTGCGTTAATTGTTTTTCTGTAATAATAAAAGAGAACAAGAAAAACTCCTTACTTATCTAAAAATGCAACATCCACTTTGTAGGCACGTGGTTAGATAATGACGTCATCTGAAAAACGCTCAACTTAATCTTCAAGCTTTCACATCCGACACATTTGATATACAGCCTTTGTTTTATAATGTTATCAATACAACGCGAGGCCAGACACTTATGGCTCAATTTCTGCATTCACAGAAACCGGATCCTAGACAAAGGAATAGCAGCTGCTTTTATTATTAATATTTTTCGGGTTGTTGTTGATTATTAAATTATTATTATTATTATTATTATTATTATTATTATTAGTAGTAGTAGTAGTAGTAGTAGTAGTAGTAGTAGTAGTAGTAGTAATATTATTGTTGTTGTGGTTGTTGTTGCTGTTATTACCATGCTTATATTTATACAAAATGACGCATATAATAGAAGAGAATGGGTATCATATTTAAATTATTGAGAAAGTGTAACAAAAAATCATGTCCGAGAACTAAAGGCCTACTTTCAATTTTGTTTTACGACTTGCTGAAAAATGGCGTCCAAACACCAACAGCAACAACAACGACAACAACCACGATTCTCGTGGAGAAATAATTATACGTTGATATCTCTCCAACTACAGATCAGGGCGTTCATTAATGCCAGACACCCGTGTAATTTCGATTAAGAATCTTAAGTTGCCGCCACTTTCTTTTTTTAATCCATTAGTGACGGGTAACGTTTACCAAGTGAGCATTGAACCAAAGATTGGAGCTGTGACATTCCTGCTTGATGGCAATTCAAATCAAATTTGATCGATTGGTGAGCAACAATGTTTAATCCTTGTGGAGAAAGCATACTTCAATAAGAAAATAACAATTACTTTTTTTAGACGGATTTTCTTCTTGACTTTGGCAGGGTTCATGGATTGTGTGTTGAGGAACCATGTGATTGTAAACGAAAGGAAACTTTATTTAATTTAATGGAAACGTTTGAGAATTTAGCTTGGTATTTGACAGGCAATTGCTGTCAGTGATTCATAAATCTACATAAATCTTATCCTACGACAACATTAACCAAAAATGTATCATCCACCACTACGACAACAATAATTATACCAAAGCAGAGAATAAAGCGGCACAAAATACTTCGTCATATTTTTTTCTGTATTCATTCGTTCTCTCACTCTTCATTCCTTCCATACTTCATGCATTAAATAATATACCCGATGGTCCTACTTACCTACCATGCTAAACGTTTCAACATATAGTAAACCATGCTACACCGGATATAGTATCCAGGTCATGTGTATATTACAAAACCTTCCAGGTCACGGGCCATTCTTATATTATGTAAAGGACAACAGTGACAGACGGACATAATCTGATGTGCAGATGCTTATGGAGGTCCCATTAGCTTTTTAACTTTGTGACCTTGGTCCAATTTTCTGCTTTATTGCTAATGTCTTCGATAGGCCCCATAACCAGATTAGGTTGAGGTGAACGGGACTTAATTCAAAAAGTCAAAACAGACTCAAAAGTAGATAGTATTTCTTTAGTGATAATGAACTTGTAGCAATTTAATGACACCAGACTGTAAGCAAAATATATCCAGTATAGTTGTATCAATCTGGCTAAATGTTGTTTGCAGATGCATGGGGGTGGAGTTTTAAGACTTAAAGGATTTTGTAATCCACTTAATCCTCATTGTTCCAACTGCAACATAAGGCCAGTGATACGTAACCTCCTAACCCCATCCGATCTCTTGCTGCCCTCTATGCCTCACTGCAGGACAGGCCTGTCTTTCGGCCTGTCTTTCGTAGGTCGGTATCGCGATGCGCAGCCAGGTCATCTCTGGTCTTCGTTTTTCCATTTAGCTTGCGGTGTCCTTCTTAGAGCTGCTTTGTGAATGCTGTTTGGCGCTTAAGTATTTCCGTTCTGATGTCCAGCGAGTTGATTTTTGGTCGAGTTTTACTTTGGTTTTGTTATGTCATTGTGTATATATATATATATATATATATATATATATATATATATATATATATATATATATATATATATATATATATATATATATATATATAATTTGCATATTTATAGTGAATGATTTAGCCGATTCACCTAGGCAAATACAGCTAAAATAGGAAAGGAACATAATGTAATTATCTTGGGAGGAATACGCGGAAGGTAAGGGGATTAATCAATTGTTCCCAGCTATTATTTTTAATTTGTAGATTTGTTTAAAGTTATAGTAGTTTTGGTCTGAGATGGCGTGGTATACTCAAGGGTCAGGGGGCATGGGCCTGGGGCATGTTTTTCTGCACAAAGTTAAAGTCGCATTCACCTACTATAAAATTTCATTTAAAAAATATAAAAAATACACTAGTGAGGTAAAATAAAAAGTTTGTATTTTTGGATAGGTATTATGAAGCACAACATAATCATAGCACCCACTGACCTGACAAGTCTATTGAAGTACTTTGAATAAAATGTGCATGTTCCCGCCAACCTCTATTGTAAACAAAATATGCATTTTCAAATCGGAAGGCCATTTTTGTTGACACCATGTGGTACTCACAGTGCTAACGCAAGCACTTTCCCTGGTTGCTACTTTTGAAAAACATGGTCTACTAAATAGACTGATGCAATACTGAATAGTTGCCATGTAAGCCGTTTTTGAGATATTCTACTTGCCTTGAACCCACGTGTCTACAGTTACGGGTGTCAAGCTCTACTTCCTAGCCGACTATTGGTATTTCAATATGCGAAACTGGCCCTGCCATCTCAGTTGTCTTGCATATTGAAATCTCTCTTCCTGTCGGTCTCTCTTCTTGCTAATCTTGCGTCCTGGCAGATTCTTCCTACCTGTCTCTCTGGCCGTCACTGACGTCATGTACAAACTTATCTCTCAATGTCTTTATAATTTTTTAATATTTAGCGCCTACGTTTACAATATTTGATAACTGATGCACTGATATCCAATCTCTCTTCGCTTCACATTACGTCAGCTCAAAACTGCACTTCGGTACGAGTCAATATTTTTTAATCTCACTATAAAAAAAAAAAAACACAACACAGACAAAATTCGCATTCGGAATTTAATTGTTTGTTCTAAACGTGTCCGATGGTGCACCGAGTTCGAAATCCTGCAGGCTTCGAATGTCATAGCGTATTTGAACAGCTAGATGAGACGATGTGCAGCGTGTAAATACAATATACACTAAGTGGATCTTGGAAACAAAGGAACTTTTGAAAATCAAAGTTGACGGAAATTGAGCTCAAACATAAAGCACGGCAATACCTACCCGATATTGTATGTCCTTGAGCGATAATTGTCCTAATGAATAAAGTGATACGGACAGCTGCAAAAATAATCTATCAACTTAGTGCTATATATTTTGCTTAATTTGATTTTAGCTTGTGAACACAAAACGTTATCATGTACCTACCATATTTATCTATCAGCTTTGGAAGATATATGATCGTAGTGCACATGTTAATAAACATCCCTGATGTATTCAATGCATAACCAGTATAATATACAGATAACGGTATTAGTACAGGTATCACGTGCTTTCATGAGGATATTCCCTGTTGGCATGTAACCGAAAACGATCCAATGATGTTATAAATATATATAAAATTTAGCACACAAAATATATTATTATTTATTCATCTATTCATTCATTGATGCAACAGTGAGTATTGTATATGAATAATGTATTGGTCTGGTTATGTGTTTTTTGTGTACGTCAAACCAATGTATTGGTCTGGTTATGTGTTTTTTGTGTACGTCAAACCAATAGAATTATATTCTGTTCAGCGAATAAAAGACCAAATCTTCAACTCTGTTATTTCCAATCATTATTTCACTTCTTAAAGATTGAAAAAGACTATTCTGAAATAATATAGCCACAAGCAATAAAAAAAAACATGAGTCTCTAACTCATGCTATACAAGAGTGCAAGCAACGAGTGTACTCTTGTAGAAGTCATATACGCATTTCTGAATAATTTCTAATGATGACATCTTTCCAGCTTCTTCCTTGTGTTAAATGGTTTTGTTGACTTTTCTTTATATATACTTACTCCTTTAAAAGATAGAATATTAAATTGCCACAAACAACAGATATATAGTATTGCTTTAAAATTGACTTTTTAATTTAGTATCCAGTTAGAGTCAATCATTGTATTCAAAAGTGTGCTTTAAAAAGATTCTTACGTTAGAACAGGAAAATCTAACTACAGAGCTGACTTGACCTTGTCCTGTAATTGGCACCGGATTTTGCGTAACGACATGATCTTTCCTACTGTACATAAATGCGTTGCTATGGATATGCGAGATTAAATTTATATCTCATTACAAAGAGAGGAAGTTTGCTTTCTGCTAGATTTCGTTTTTTCTTTCTTCTCAAGTCAATCAAAAGAAATCACAATGAATCAAGCTAACTATTTGATTATTTTTCTTGATATATTCAGTATAATTCTAGTGTACATTTATTATATTATAAAAATTAATTTTAATTAAACCGTTTCTAACACATCAAATTCAATTCAATTAAACTCTTCTAAGTATCAAATTTAGTAATTGTTGTATTTATCTTTTAACTAGTTAGGTATTACAATTTCGACAACTTTTCAATTAACTGTCTGCACGACAAGGATTCAGGCAATAAGCAAAATATGACACGCTTTGATTTCTTCTTATATCTTTTGATAAACAGACACTTATTCAATGCATACAAAGTTAGTTGCACGTACCTTATATTTCAATAATGTTCTCACTTAACAAATATCCCTACACGCACATCATATTTCAGAATGTCCACACTTAATAAATATCCCTACACGCACATCATATTTCAGAATGTCCACACTTAATAAATACACCTACACGCACATCATATTTCAGAATGTCCACACTTAATAAATACCCCTACACACACATCATATTTCAGAATGTCCACACTTAATAAATACCCCTACACACACATAATATTTCAGAATGTCCACACTTAATAAATACCCCTACATGCACATCATATTTCAGAATGTCCACACTTAATAAATACACCTACACACACATCATATTTCAGAATGTCCACACTTAATAAATACCCCTACATGCACATCATATTTCAGAATGTCCACACTTAATAAATATCCCTACACGCACATCATATTTCAGAATGTCCACACTTAATAAATACACCTACACGCACATCATATTTCAGAATGTCCACACTTAATAAATACCCCTACACACACATCATATTTCAGAATGTCCACACTTAATAAATACCCCTACATGCACATCATATTTCAGAATGTCCACACTTAATAAATACACCTACACGCACATCATATTTCAGAATGTCCACACTTAATAAATACACCTACACGCACATCATATTTCAGAATGTCCACACTTAATAAATACCCCTACATGCACATCATATTTCAGAATGTCCACACTTAATAAATACCCCTACACACACATCATATTTCAGAATGTCCATACTTAATAAATACCCCTACATGCACATCATATTTCAGAATGTCCACACTTAATAAATACACCTACACACACATCATATTTCAGAATGTCCACACTTAATAAATACACCTACACGCACATCATATTTCAGAATGTCCACACTTAATAAATACCCCTACACGCACATCATATTTCAGAATGTCCACACTTAATAAATACCCCTACACGCACATCATATTTCAGAATGTCCACACTTAATAAATACCCCTACATGCACATCATATTTCAGAATGTCCACACTTAATAAATACACCTACACGCACATCATATTTCCGAATGTCCACACTTAATAAATACCCCTACACACACATCATATTTCAGAATGTCCACACTTAATAAATACCCCTACACACACATAATATTTCAGAATGTCCACACTTAATAAATACCCCTACATGCACATCATATTTCAGAATGTCCACACTTAATAAATACCCCTACATGCACATCATATTTCAGAATGTACACACTTAAAAAATACCTCTACATGCACATCATATTTCAGAATGTCCACACTTAATAAATACCCCTACACGCACATCATATTTCAGAATGTCCACACTTAATAAATACCCCTACATGCACATCATATTTCAGAATGTCCACACTTAATAAATACACCTACACGCACATCATATTTCAGAATGTCCACACTTAATAAATACACCTACACACACATCATATTTCAGAATGTCCACACTTAATAAATACCCCTACATGCACATCATATTTCAGAATGTCCACACTTAATAAATACACCTACACGCACATCATATTTCAGAATGTCCACACTTAATAAATACACCTACACACACACATCATATTTCAGAATGTCCACACTTAATAAATACCCCTACATGCACATCATATTTCAGAATGTCCACACTTAATAAATACACCTACACGCACATCATATTTCAGAATGTCCACACTTAATAAATACCCCTACACGCACATCATATTTCAGAATGTCCACACTTAATAAATACCCCTACATGCACATCATATTTCAGAATGTCCACACTTAATAAATACACCTACACGCACATCATATTTCAGAATGTCCACACTTAATAAATACCCCTACACACATCATATTTCAGAATGTCCACACTTAATAAATACCCCTACACACACATCATATTTCAGAATGTCCACACTTAATAAATACCCCTACACACACATAATATTTCAGAATGTCCACACTTAATAAATACCCCTACATGCACATCATATTTCAGAATGTCCACACTTAATAAATACCCCTACACACACATCATATTTCAGAATGTCCACACCTAATAAATACCCCTACACACACATCATATTTCAGAATGTCCACACTTAATAAATACCCCTACATGCACATCATATTTCAGAATGTCCACACTTAATAATTACCCCTACACACACATCATATTTCAGAATGTCCACACTTAATAAATACCCCTACTCGTGCCTCGTGTTCTTAGTTATTTAGCTTTCAACAATATGTCCTACAAATCAAGAGACACAAGTGGAGATGTTAGAAGTTACATCAGGGACGCAACGGAAACACCACCACCACCAACAACAACAAACACACAACCGACAACGAGAAGTAGAATAAATCCATACTATTCAAAATCACCAAGACTGAAAGAGAGAATTATGCAGGAGTATGGAGGAAAAGACAAGGAGGTGAAGAAATCAGCAAGGAGAGACAGGAGAGAATTTGCAGAGAGGCTAGCCAAGGAGGCAGAGGTAGCAGCAGGGCAGAAAGACATGAAAACGGTGTATCAAAACACAAAGAAACTGAAGGGCGACTATAGTCAGCACCACGATCTTCCAGTGAGAGACGAAGTTGGAAACTATGTCACAGTGGAGGAGGAGAAGATGGAAAGATGGAAGCAACATTTCGAGTATATCCTGAATCGCCCAGACCCACCCGTACTCGCTGACATTCCTGAAGCAGAGGAGGACCTTGACATCAATTGCAACGACATCACTGTTGAGGAGGTCAAGCAGGCCATTCACAAGCTGAAGAATGGAAAGGCACCTGGCGATGATGGAGTGTGTTCCGAGATGCTGAAGGCAGAAGACACAGAGACGCCGAAGCTTCTTTGCCAGATTCTCCAAAAGATATGGGATAGTGAAAAAGCACCAAATGACTGGAAAACCGGAATCATAGTTAAACTTCCCAAGAAAGGAGATCTGGGAAACTGCAACAACTGGCGAGGAATCACATTGCTATCCCTCTCCAGTAAGATCTTTAGCCGCATCATTCTTCAACGCATCACAACAGCTGTGGACAGCATCCTACGCCAGGAACAAGCAGGCTTCAGGAAAGGCAAATCTTACATCGACCACATCTTCACACTGAGGCAGATACTTGAGCAGTCTCATGAATGGAATGGATCCCTTTATGTGGTCTTTGTGGACTTTGAGAAGGCTTTCGACAGCCTGCACCGAGACTCTATGTGGAGGATCCTACGACATTATGGCATCCCCAAGAAAATTGTCAATGTCATCAGGTCGCTGTACGAAAACTCTGAGTGCAGAGTAATCCACAACAACCAACTCACTGAACCATTCAAGGTGGAAACCGGAGTGAAGCAAGGATGCATTCTCTCTCCAATTCTCTTCTCACTGGCCATTGACTGGATCATGCGCCGCACCACAGAGGGCAAGAGGCATGGAATACAATGGACGTTGACCTCAATGCTGGATGACCTGGACTATGCCGACGACATCGGGTTGCTGGCAAGCAGACACCAGGATATTCAACAGAAGACACAACAGTTGGTACAGACAGCAAATACCATAGGTCTTCGAGTCAACATAGGGAAGACAAAAGTCTTGAGGAAGAATACTAGAGTGGGCAACCCAATCACCATCAATGACCAGCCTCTGCAAGAACTAGACGATTTCACTTACCTGGGTAGCAAGGTCGCCACGGATGGAGATAGCACAAGGGAAGTCGTCACAAGAATCGGCAAGGCCAACCAGACCTTCGCAATGCTGAAGCCCATATGGAGGACAAGAAACCTCAGTGTCCACACAAAGATCCGTATCTTCAAGAGCAATGTGTTGAGCGTCCTTTTGTACGGCTCAGAGTGTTGGAAGTCCACTGCGAACATAGAACACAAGCTCGAAGTGTTTCAAACCAAATGCCTGCGACGCATCATGAGGATTTTCTGGCCAAACATGATCTCAAATGAGGAACTTCGGCACAGAGCGGGTGCAAGCACCATCTCTGAGATCATTTCAACTCGGCGATGGAGATGGCTCGGCCATGTCTGCAGAATGCCTCTTGACTCACTACCAAGGGTGGCACTGAGATGGATCCCACAGGGTAAAAGGAACCGTGGCAGACCCAAAGAGACCTGGCGACGAACAGTGGAGAGAGACCTTAAGACCAGAGGCCTCACCTATCAGACCGCCCCTGCAATAGCTGCCGACAGACGGAAATGGTGCTCCCTTGCTGTTGCCTCAAGCACCAGACGGCGCAGAGAGGATTGATTGATTGATTGATCCAGGCTGGAAACGACTCAAATAGAGAGGTAATAGAAACAACAGAAATGCACTCAAGAACGATAAATGACGAAATACATCAGGAAGGACAAATTCCAAAACCAATGTAAAAAGCAAAAAGCAAAAACAAGTACAAGATAGACTACAACAAGAGCAACAACAGCATCAGCTACATCACAAAAAATGAACCTACACAAGTACAAAGGCAAGATCAATGAAATAAATTCCAAGAAGTTCAACCAATCCAATGAATAACAGGAAAAACAGGATTTTTTTTATTAAAAAAAACCACAGAAACAACGGACATGTGGAAAGAAAGGGACAGAAATAGGAGGGGAGAAAAAAGAAGGCAGAAAACTATTTCCTAGAAGATGATGAATGCATAAAATAAATATTTTTAAAAAAATTAAAAATTAAAATTTAAAAACAATACAACAAAACCTCCAAACACTTAAACAATTATACAATGATAATGTATAACAACACATACAAAGATAGCAAACATCATACAAAAAGGCAGGAGGGCCTCCTTACCGCGTCTGCAAAGATCAAAACAAAAGAGAGTACCCACCACCATCACACAAAAAAATACATAAAATATATGACATAGATCGTAACGTTTGCAGTAGTTTATAATAATAATAATAATAATAATAATAATAATAATAATAATAATAATAATAATAATAATAATAATAAATGATGATATATTATTCTATCACTAAAGCAAGGCTATATTGGTGGAACTTGAATCTCTCATTTGACCTCCACTTTATATCAGACAAAACTTAATCTTTAAAATAATTTATTTTGTTGTTGTTGTTATAACGCCATTTTTCAGCACAGGATAGGCTATCCAAGGTGACCAGTATAAATGGTGGAGGAAGAACCAGGGAAAACTCTGGAGAGAAAAAACACCAACCCACGAAAAACTACTGACAAGCTTTCTCACATACCCACATTGGCCGAGCATAAAGAAACGAATATGAGGATATACAGGATGCTGTGATTTTCAATCTGTAACCGTAACTTTTGTGCAAAATAATACTGAACAAATAATGACCAATAACAAACAATCTGTTGATTTAGAATAGCCTCTTGCGATCTTATAATAATCAATTATGTCAACTGCACACAATGATTTACACGTATATGTCAAGGTCATTGTCTATTAATTAACTGTATGTCATGTAATATAGCTAAAATACAGCTGGTAGTAGTAGGGGAATACACAAAAAGACAAATATCATTTTAATCCAGAAAACTGGCAACAACTGGCGAAGACCCGCTAATCTTCTGTTAAATGGGAACAAATACGTGATTCTGATACGGCTGGCTGTCGACGTATTGATCCTACATGATAATATTTGATGTGGCAGGCTGTTTACGTGTGCTCAGGAATGGCTAGTCTTTTGTGGTTCGCTTATTACTAACCTTTGAAAAGAGTAATTTTATTATACATCTCCTGTTGAACCGATTTTCTTTCTTTCCTTCGCTGCAAGTAACGCTATAAACATTGTAGGATATCAGAAGTTAAAATGAATAACAACTAGTCAATGGTACTTTTTATCAACCGTGATATCTATTTATTCCCATTATAGATGCGTAATCGGCTCAGCGTTGGTACAATATCGTAGAAACTTTTGATAAGAATTTTTGTCCAAAGTCAATGAATGTTTAAATTCAAAGGGCTGTCAACTTTTGAGCACATTTAGATACCACTCCCTCGGGTACTTCAGTGATATTTTAAACAAAGAGATGTCGTTTAAGTACATGTATCTCACATTACAAGTATCTCGTATTACATGAGCTATACCTGACAACTGTGATGTCACTGAAGATGGGGGAGGGGGAGTGAAGGTTTCAATGTATAATCGTTATTGAAACACAAAGTATATATATATATATATATATATATATATATATATATATATATATATATATATATATATATATATATATATATATATATATATATATATATATATATATAGTTCAATTTTATTACTTACGGATCACTGCCATCTCATCAACTTTTGGTGGCTTCGAGTCTCGAATTCAGCCAATGTGGGTATGGGAGAATGTTTACCAGTAGCTTCTTGTTGGCCGTTCGTTCTTTTCGTTGTTTTTCCTGGTTCTTCCTCCATCATTTATATTGGCCGCCATGTATAGCCTATCTTGTGCTGAAAAATGGCGTTACACTGTACAACAGCAACAGAAACAACAACATTTTTGTTCATCACTTTCTACTCCAGTTGAAAGTAAAAATGAGTATAATCTTATGGCTTTACAGCCGGATACGACCGTACTTTTCAGATTGAATGGATTTATAAATGACATTTTCGGGCCAATGACTAGTGATCCTGACTTTAGAAAAATAACCCATAATAGTCTTTAGAAACTTGAGACAGCTGAGTGCACCCACTGAAATTTTGTATTTGATAATGGGTACATTTCACAAACTTTGCGTTTTAGGTTAAACTGAGATGTTAGACCTATCGTCTAACTATGTATGCATGCGTGTCTTTAACATTTGAAAAAACATGAACTTTAATACAAATTCTTTGAGTACATTAGTATCATCCTGTACACAACTCATGAGAAAGTGATATATGTCTCTAACTTTACTTGAAAAGTAGAATCGATACTGCCTCATTAACATCAAAACTGAAATATAAACACTCCACTGGAAGTCAGGTTTCAGGATACATTCGCAAGTTATCGGATATTTCTTTGATGAAAATACACTTGGAATGTATGAACAAAATAACTAGTCTGAAAAGATTGTGTCAGTCTAGAAATAAGGACTGGTTGAAAAGTACCTGTGTGCACTATGTCTATTCGCACTGTAAATGTAGTGGTTGTTGTTTTCGGTTTGATGGAATTTTTCAGCCCGTGATAGGCTACACATGGCGGCCAGTAGAACTGGTGGAGGAAAGCTCGGGAAGAACCATTGAACCCATGGGAATCTACTGGCAATAACTTTCTCACATACCAATATTGGACGAGCCCGAGTCGTGAACCCACGCAGACAGAGGTGAGATGGTCATCATCATCATCATCATCATCATCATCATCATCATCAGTCTCTTTACCTAATGTGGTGGCTGAGGCACTGTGCTGCGAAACATCGGACTAGTTCTCTCCACTTGTCTCGATCATGTGCCAATACCTGTCTCCACAAAACATTTTCTGGTCCATTCTGTGATGTTGTCAGTCCACTTTGTTATCTATTTACCTCTCCTTCTGATACCCTGGACGCTGCCCTGCAGTATTGTTGTGGATAAACAGTTGGCTCTAGTGACATGGCCATACCAGTTCAGCGTTCTCTTTTTTAACAGTGGTGAGGAGGTCTTCATAATGGCTTACTTTGTGCCTGATGGTGTTACGTACGCACTTCTTCATTTGTGGCGTGGTCTGTGTAAGAGTTGCCAAGGATGGTTCTGTAGAATCTCATTCCAAGTGACTGGATTCTTCGTTGTAATTCTGCTGTCAGGGTCCAGGCCTCACATGAATACAAAAAGATTGATATGACTAGTGCTCTCAATAGTCTGATTTTAGTTTTCTGACTGATATTCTTCTCTCCAGATGAGTCTTAGCTTTGACATAACTGCGGTTTTGTTTGTGCTCCTCGTGACAAAATTTCTGCTCTTGATCCCTCTTCGGTGATTATGAAACCACGATATTTGAACTGGCCCACTGTTTCCAGTGCCTGTATTCTGACTTTAATCTTGTCTGAGATTTGTTTGGTGAGATGGTAGTAATCGGTAAAGAAGAGTTATTAAGACCAATCGGCCACCTAGCGTGCCCCCCCCCCCCCCGCCTCCCACCCTCCCAGTTGTTATGGCGAACAAGTTGTATAAACATCATACATATTAGTACACGTAACACATATGAGGTTATCATCGGGATGACGGAAATGGTCTAGTAGCTATTGTAAAATTGATGTTACTAGCAACGATAGTTGGGAAAACGTAACATAGCGCCAAGGAAAGAATGTCATTAAGACAAGGTTGACATAATATCTACTTGTCGGGGATTGTCGTCTGCTATTGATTTAGCAGCATCACGTGATAAATGTTTCTGATTATATCATTTGTTTTAATCTGTACATTATCAGAAAATATGACTGGATGACTGAACATGCAGTCAGTATACCAATTGGTTCAGCACTGAACGTTGCGGTTGATATCGAATACAAGTCTTATATTTCAAATGATACTTATAATTTGTACAGTTTGAAGCAGAAATAAATATTTTCTTTCGGTATAACTCATGCCAAAACAAAAGTGCAATCTTGGCCTCAATTTTTTTTTTATTCATGGGTTAAATATAAATTTTATCAGCTCATAATGTCCATATATCTGAAATATGTAAACATTATAAGCATTGATTGATCATGTTTGATCAGGTATGTAAACAATTATTATCGTACATTCGTACGAAGAACAGCTAGATCATCGACCTCAATAAACAGATCGACCTTGGGACACAACTCCGTACTTCACAGTTCATAAACTGTCTGGTAAATCAATCATCATACAAACCTCGAGTTCATAAAACAAATATATTCATGTTCGTTTTAAACAAAAGAACTATATTTACAATGTTTAAAAGATATAGAATTCTGATGTTAAAAAGGAAGTAGAACAACGAAAAGTACACTGCCATAAAGTGATATTTGTAAATGCTCCTCGCTTAAAATATGTGCTACGAATCCAGCACATCCATAGCGAAAGTATGTCTTCAGGAACACGATGATTAGGCTTGTAATATGAATATGTAATTTACAGACTAATACATTTAACTTAATGGTAAATGAATAATAATACATACTAAGGTCAACAGTATATACAAAGAGGATTTTGTTGATAAGTTGTATTTGAATCAAAAATGACTTTAGCTATTTTTCATGTATGATATCGTTTTGAACTTAACGTAGCCTTCATCAATGTCGCATTTATGCAAAACAGCGTTTTCCTACGGTGCTCAAACGATATAGCATATTTCCAAAACTAGCTGAAATAGACAAACTGTACTGATCGTCTCCAATCGTAGGGACAGCATGTGCACAAATTCTTCTCATTGCAATCGGAATTTCACAATGATGCATATAATTGTACGCCAAATTGTGGTTGCCTTGCAGCAGCGACTCACCACCAATTGGAACATCGCTCCGTCATTTCAACCAAGTCAGGAAAATTTCGGTTGTAGAAATGAATACACATCAGTTCGACTGGGTGTAGAAATGAATACACATCAGTTCGACTGGTTGTAGAAATGAATACACATCAGTTCGACTGGTTGTAGAAATGAATACACATCAGTTCGACTGATTGTAGAAATGAATACACATCAGTTCGACTGATTGTAGAAATGAATACACATCAGTTCGACTGGTTGTAGAAATGAATACACATCAGTTCGACTGGTTGTAGAAATGAATACACATCAGTTCGACTGGTTGTAGTGATTCGCCTTAGGCTGAGTGTTTGACATTATATTGCAACTGAAACGATCGATTATGTTCCGATTATAATTTGTGTCTCTCTCCGCCATCATATTGTTCTGCATAAACAACAAGAATTGCGAGTATAGTTCTCTAAATGGTGGCGATATTACTGCGGATGTTTCTTTCTCGACTTGAAAGAGGATTATAAAGGTCTAATTAGTTCAGGTATAGAAGTCGACTGAGATTTTGAATTTCACGTTTGAAGAGGTCAGCCAATCTGAGGTTACTCTAAGACAAGGTATGAAAACAATGAAAACTATATTTTAAATGAAAGAAGCCACGTAAACTTGGATTATAGTATGCACTGTAACCGACAATATAATTTATGGAACCTTTATATGTATGGAAATTGTCACTTGCTAATTAATTTTGTTTTTGCAAACCTATATTTGCAGAGAGAATGTTTATAAGGACGGAAACAAGCGATTCTACTAAGCTTTTTTTCAGATATACTTTTTATACAGAAATTTCGTTTCCACATGTTGCAGTTTTTTTTGTAAATAAAACCTGTTAAATATAGCCACAAGATTTAGTTAGTTTTTTGATTGATTAAAATGGATGTTCTGTCCCCAGATTATTAACCTAACGAAATCGACTACATAGTTAATTATGTCTACTTAATAAAATCGATTAAATATTAAATTATGTGTGCCTAATGAATCGACTAAATATTTAATTATGTGTACCTAATCAATCAACTAAATATTCAATTATGTGTACCTA
Source organism: Unio delphinus (assembly GCA_029339505.1). Lineage (NCBI taxonomy): Eukaryota > Metazoa > Mollusca > Bivalvia > Unionida > Unionidae > Unio > Unio delphinus. Next base: position 38,204,787 of record JAQISU010001235.1, read on the forward strand.
ATGAATCGACTAAATATTTAATTATGTGTACCTAATGAATCTACTAAATATTTAATTATGTGTACCTAATCAATCGACTAAATATTCAATTATGTGTACCTAATGAAATTAACTGCATATTTAATTACGTCTGTGCCATATATGGTAAATGTGGTGGTCAACGAGAGCAAAGGGCAAAAGTGAAATTCATATTCCGACTCTGCAAAAAAATTGACAGTACAGTTAGCCGGTCTCAGGTTTAGCACACACCCTCCCTCATACCCGGACCTGCAACTATCGTGTACAGCCCCATTGGATGAAGACGAATTGGTTGCCTTTAGTATTTGGCTTTAATTTGAGGCTTGAAGTTTAAACATTTACTAGTTTAATTGTTTTAAAAGAAATTATAGTTGTCCATGTTAAAAGAGCAACATGGTTTCATTTGGTTATGTGGGCTTTAACGCAGTTTTCAGCACATGATAGACTGGCACATGACGGAAGGTATTTTTTATTTTTTGTTTGGTGGAAGCTGAACTCATACCCACGTTGGTTTGGTCGAGCCTTGATCCGAATCAACGGGGACAGAGGTGAGATGCGAGTGGTCTGCAAAGGTGAGCGCTTTAAACCACTCGGCCACCCGGTGCCCCCGAGCGACTTGGGTTGGACAACATTTTATGCGGCTTATATAAATTTCATCATAAGCAGTCACTTAACATAATACGAGCGAGAGAGAGAGAGAGAGAATTTGCATTATGCTGTGTTAAAAAAAGGACAGAGAGAGATACTTGCTTATAAGGACGTAGTTTGTTTGATCTTAAACAAGTTTCTTTGTTTAGATTTTTTTTTTTTGGGGGGGAGGACAAATATAAAGGGATTCCTGTTGTAATCAATGCTACCCTTCCTTAATCTGTATAATGACCAACTGGTAGTTATGTTGATGCATTACATCCAGGGACGTCATTTTGCACGTGCTGTAAAACTGCTATAGCCTTTATACGTTGGCCCCACCCCATCAAGTTTTGCCCCCACCCCAATAGTTGAAATGACGTCCCTGCGTGTTCAATCTGTTGTCATTTTCATTGTTGAAGGGCCACGGGTAGCTCACGTGGTAGTTGGACGGGGCTCGTAATCTCAGGACAGCTCTAGTTGGCCTTCTCTGTGTGCCCTTTAAAAAGTACTTAGCTTCCTTCATAGGTGAAATACAGTAAAAACAAAGAATAAAGAATAATACAATTTAATAGAAAGAAGGATAGAAGTTACAGACAAGCATGGATGATACATCCGGGACTTCATGCATTGAATTCTTTTAATGCTTTCATAGGGAAACACCCGTGTTCGTCAGTTGGGACCATCTTTAACGTTTTGTAATGGAGGTAGTATTTTGACCCATACTACTTCTAATAAAACGCTATTTGTTTGCAGAAGTCTTCTTTCAATTAGATTCAAGCATTATACAACAGATAACAGACTGTCTTTTCCCATAAACTCTTCAATGTTTAGTTTGCACATGTTGTTTTCCAATACAGGACTTGAGATAAGCAAAATGCATCTGCGTGATCACACATGGCGAACGCATAGCTGTGTTATTTGTCAATACTATCGTATATCATTGCTTAGTACATTCACCTCTTTACATTCAGCCCAGGACAGAGGTATGTCGTTGAACATAACCATGTTTCAACCTTTATATCGTGACACACACGCACGCGCATTGAGGTCTTCTCATTATTCACGATTGTTTTGTCTTTTGCATCAAAAGGTAAATATGTATTGGTCTACGCTAGTTACTCCTTTCCTTTAGTATGTGCGTGATTCTCTACATCTTTATGTGCGTGATTCTCTACATCTTTATGTGCGTCTTTCTTGCTGTCACTTAAGGAGGACTTAGTAAAGTCGAAAAGAAACGCGACACGCGGCATTCTTAGTTATCCAATAGATAGAGACAGACAGACAGATGAAAAGAGTTAGCTGTGGTCGCCTGTTTTATACGACATAAATTATGCAACTATTAATTATCTTTCATAGGTGTACATTCATCCTCTTGAGTTTCGTATGCAATTTTTTCTAGGTGCTAAATAATTTATTCATTTTCTCACTGATTTGCGTGGGTGTGAGAGGGGTTGGGGTGAAACTAGTACAGTGATTTCGATACAAATTATAAAACTGAACACACTGCCTTTACCCAAATACGTCCTTTGCTGAAGTTATATTCGAGTTAAACATTCAGTTTTGTTTTCAAATCACGGTGCCACATAAAGATATAAACCACACAAATTATGTCTCGAACGTTTAATTTCTTCTGTATATAGAATAATCTCACATATAAAGATCGTTCTTTAAATTCGATCAATCCTATACAAAGTCGGTCTACTTCATAAGTATATTTTTGCTACTGTCCTCATTTATTATTTATAAATTTTGCTAATTCAGCGTGGTATTTAACCGTCGTCACTTATCGCAGTTTCCATTTTTCCGCAGGCTGTTGTTATCGTCCTGACGGATATCACAGTTTTACCTTCTTCCGCAACATGTTGCTGCCGTCCTCGCGTGTCTTACAAAGTAATAAAGTTTTGATACTATACAAATCACTTGTATTTTAGATTTCCTGAAGGAAGTAAATCTTTATTTTAAACTATAACTAGTATGCCTTCCCCTAAAAGCATTTTTATCTAATGCAAATACCGCCCCATATTTACAACATCTTATCATCAACATACACCATTTACATCTCCCGTTGATTGGGAAGCTTCATATTTTCCTGTTACCAACATCTTACCATTTTATATGTAACTATCATGGCTTTTTATATCGCTGGTCGATATTGAACCTTTCATATTTTTAAACATATAACCTATTGTATGGCGCTAAATAGCCTAAACGTGCTGGTGCGCAGTTAAAATTCAATTAATCAACAAAGTATACCTACTGCCGCAACCTGTTGCTACCGTCCTCGCGTTTGTATTTCTTTATATTTACCTTTTGGGTTTGCTTTTTCCTTTCTATCTTTGTTTCTTCTTCCTTCTTTCCACCTGGAATGACCTCTGAAAAATAATAATATGTAAATCAGAACTCCCATGAAGTAAAAATTTCAAAATTACAAATGAAATAAAATATGAGGGCAGCGATATCTTCCATTCCTTTCATATCAATGAACACATATAATTGATTGATTCGTGAAGCCATTTTTTAAACTTTTATTTATTGTCTGTTTCTTTCTTTCTTTTTAGTCGATTTGTTACGTGTGAATTTATTTCAAACTCTAATGTCAGACAGATTTATTACAGGATAAAATACAAACCACCCTAGTTTGAGTGCCAAACTGATTTACTTTTAACTCTATAATAATGATTTATAACTTGTTCCAAACATGATACATGATATCACGGAAGAAACACGGCGTATCTGTTTCATGCTAATATTTAATTATTATATCCTGAAAGAAACAAGGCGTGTCTATTTCATGTTAATAGTTTATCATTATATCCTGAAAGAAGGAAGGCGTGTCTATTTCATGTTAATAGTTTATGATTATATCATGAACGAAGGAAGGCGTATCTGTTTCAAGCTAATATTTTATGTATAATGTCCGACTAATCAGAACACAAATATTTTCTCATCAACCAAATAATTGCCACTAGTGAACCAATTATTGTCACTCATCAACCAATTTTTGGCACTTATCAACCCATTATTGCCAGTCATCAACCAATTATTGCCACTCATCAACCAATTTTTGGCACTTATCAACCCATTATTGCCAGTCATCAACCAATTATTGCCACTCATCAACCCATTTGTGCCACTCATCAACCAATTATTGCCACTCATCAACCAATTATTGGCACTCATCAACCCATTTGTGCCACTCATCAACCAATTCTTGCCACTAATCCACCCATTTGTGCCACTCATCGACCAATTATTGCCACTCATCAACCAATTATTGCCACTCATCAACCAATTTGTGCCACTCATCCACCTATTTGTACCACTCATCAACCAATTAGTGCTACTCATCAATCATGTAAACAATATATATTTAAAGCAATACTTTGTTATCTCATACAGACGTTTATTTCATGTCAGTGACAGCGTAAACCGATTGATCTTCTGTCCAATATTCAGCTTACCACAATTAAGTCCCACCACACTCGTTTTGGATATACATTCCAACTACATGTATTTCACAATAGTGTGTAGACAGTACTCATTGTGCAATATTGGTTAGACAGTGGGTAGAGAGTACTCACTGCATAACAGTGGGACAAGACAAGACTTACACTCAAGTTGCAAAGGTTACAACATACATGCGCGTGTGTGATTTGGATTTTTAACGTAACTTTAACAATTATTAAGTCAACCGTGGGTAGACAGTACTAATTGTACAAGGGTTAGATAGTACTGATTGTAGAAAAGTGGGTATACAGTACTAATTGTACAACAATGGGTAGACAGTACTAATTGTACAACAGTGGGTACACAGTACTAATTGTACAACAGTGGGTAGTCAGTACTAATTGTACAACAGTGGGTAGACAGTACTAATTGTACAACAGTGGGTAGACAGTACTGATTGTACAACAGTGGGTAGTCAGTACTAATTGTACAACAGTGGGTACACAGTACTAATTGTACAACAGGGGTTAGAATTCAATGTACAAAAGACTGCTAACCTTAAACTATACTCCTAAAAAGTAACTTCCTACTCGTTACAAATGACTTTTGACATAGGGCATTTATGTTTCAATGCAGTAGATGCGATTTCTAACGCGTTTAATCGTGTCTTATTTGCTAAATTTTGCACACAAAAAATGTCGGGATAAGAGTTTTCACAGCATTAGATTCGTCCTTCTCCATACAAATATATTGGTACAAATTAATCAAACATGACAAACGTCAGAAGAAGAAAAAATAAGACAAAACACAGCAACAACAACTAACGTTTGCTGATATTTAAAGGTGAAAGACTGGAAAACAAGAAAACAAAAAGGGAAGTAAACAATGATAGTACCAAACTTCGATAGGAAAATAATTTATGATGAAATCAGGGATGTCATTTAAATTTTTGTCAGGTAAGGGGGCAAAACTTGACGGGCTTGTTAATTTTCGTATATAGGTTACAGCAAATTTACAGCACATGTAAATTGGGGTGGGGGTGGTGATGCCTGCCAACCGCCCTCCCCAAATGACGTCTCTGGATGTAATACATCGACATAACTACCACATTACACAGTGTTAGAAGAGTAATATTGATAACAATATGAATCCCTTTATATTTAGAGTACAAAGAATAAGCATTTGTTAAACCGTTTCGTATCTTTAATCTACTTTCACACAGCTTAAAAATATTACCTTTTTTTCTCCATAGATGCAAGTGGGTCAAATCGAAGGCACACGGACCAACATTTAGTTAAGTTTAGTATTAGATTGGGGGGGGGGGGCTGTGTATTGAGTGCAAATGAAAATAAAATGAGATACACTTTCTGCTGTTGCCCAACAGCTGCATAAGTTATTGTCTTTCAGTAATTGTCACAAATTAATTAGTGTATCACATTTATTACACGAATGAACATCGATACTTGTTTCAATAGAGAACAGGCGTGTATGATATCGACTTGTGAGTCCTGCAAACCCTGATGCAATTATCAATATGTCTCAGATTGATTTAACCCACAAAAAAATAATATTTGTCCGCGTGACCAAATTTTTGATAGCATGACGTTAGAAGCAATAAGAATAACAGTAAAGACATAACAGCCGTTACCTTACTAAGACTTTCAGGCCTTCTACAATTAGAAACGAACACCTGCAATCAAGGTGTATCTGTGGTGATGACGGTATTTTGTGGCAGTTGTACAAACATGTTTAAACAACGGAAAATACAATATCAATATAATTTTCAAAAAAGACGTTCGTGCTCATACAAGTAGAAAATACCCGCATTTTTTTTTTTTTGGTAAACTTTATATCAATAAGAACGTGTACACTGACCCGAGTATATTCATTTCAGTATTCAGTTTAATTTAAATAACAATTAAATCACGCCGCTATCAGCAAAACCGCCAGCTTTCATAACGGATATTTATCACTGACGGATTAATTTTTGAACCTATTCTGTCGCAATAAAGTTCATTTCAATGCAAATGGCGATGCCTTGATCTGCCTCATAATCCGCTCAGGCATGTTGAAACAAGCTGTTGCGTACGGTACAACGCCTAACCTTTGACAACAGCTGTTTCGTGTCTCTCTTCTTAGATAAAAAGTTCGTTGCCGTGACTTGAACAAAGACATACAATGCTTGTAATTCATTTCCTATATATTTGATTTAGCTATTGCTTGTACATGTCGGGAATGATATAGGGGGGGGGGGGAACACTGTGATGGGGTTGTTAAACTCCAAAATGCAGGACGGAGTAAAAGTCAAAATGCATTACATGTACAGTGAAACTAGGCCCAGATTTGCTGTCTTCAGCCTCCTCGACTGCTCGTCAGTCTGTTACGTGTGTGTGTGTGTGTGTGTGTGAGAGAGAGAGAGAGAGAGAGAGAGAGAGAGAGAGAGAGAGAGAGAGAGAGAGAGAGAGAGAGAGAGAGAGAGAGAGAGAGCATTTGTGATATTTTGTTTAGCAGGAACACGTAGACGTACATTACTTTAAGTAGTGCAGAGTATGACATTGATTGTTGGTATATGTAAATTTTACACGGCGGAGTCGATGATCGGTATAATATTTCGTTATTGACATGCATTATGTTCAACTCAGATATTCGGCTTTATAAGTGTCACAAAAAAAAAAACATTGCGAAGTGACGCTTCGCCATTTTATGTAGGGGTTATGCAGTAGAACAATTAATCAGAGAGAGAGAGAGAGAGAGAGAGAGAGAGAGAGAGAGAGAGAGAGAGAGAGAGAGATTAAAAAGCAATAATATGTTGTTTTAGGGTTTAACGCCATTTTTCAGCACACGATAGGCTGGTTATACATGGCGGCCAGTATTATTGGTGGAGGAAGAACCCGGAAAGAACCACCGACCCACGAGAAACTACTGGCAAGATTTCTCACATAACTACATTAGCCGAATCTGAGACTCAAACCCACGCAGACAGAGGTGAGATGGCAGCGATCAGTAACGGAAAGCGCTTTAGATCACTCGGCCACTCGGGGAAAGAAAAAAAAAACACAGGAATAATAAGAAAAAATTAAAGATAAAACGAATATGGAATAGATGCGACCTTGATTACAATTCATGTAAATATATGATGGAACGATAAACCAATTTTATATTAATATATTAATACAGTTGTCCTAAATAGTTTATCATATAGAGTGACCCTGTATGGACTCGGATGACATAGGTGGTGTTGACGGCGGTAGTAGTAGTAGTAGTGTGTGTGTGTGTGTGTGTGTGTGTGTGTGCGCGTGTGTGTGTTTGTTTGTTACGTACTAAAGGTGTTTCCTGTTTTTTTTTCCATACAGTAAACTCCATCCGGATATTGATTAGTTTGGTCGGGAAGGTATGGTAGCGTTGGGAATAACCAGACATTAAGGTGTATGCAGACATTAAGAGTATGCAGACATTAAGGAACATTAAGGAGTATGCAGACATTAAGAGTATGCAGGCATTAAGGTGTATGAAGACATTAAGAAGTATTAAGGAGTATGCAGACATTAAGGATTGTGCAGACATTAAGAGTATGCAGGCATTAAGGTGTATGAAGACATTAAGAAGTATTAATGAGTATGCAGACATTAAGAGTATGCAGACATTAAGGAGTATTAAGGAATATGCAGACATTAAGAGTATGCAGGCATTAAGGTGTATGCAGACATTAAGGAGTATGCAGACATTAAGGAGTATGCAGACATTAAGGAGCATGCAAACATTAAGGAGTATTAAGGAGTATGCAGACATTAAGAGTATGCAGACATTAAGGAGTATGCAGACATTAAGGAGCATGCAAACATTAAGGAGTATTAAGGAGTATGCAGACATTAAGAGTATGCAGACATTAAGGAGTATTAAGGAATATGCAGACATTAAGAGTATGCAGGCATTAAGGTGTATGCAAGCATTAAGGATTATGCAGACATTAAGGATTGTGCAGACATTAAGGAGTATGCAGACATTAAGGAGTATGCAGACATTAAGGAGCATGCAAACATTAAGGAGTATTAAGGAGTATGCAGACATTAAGGATTGTGCAAACATTAAGGAGCATGCAAGCATTAAGGATTATGCAGACATTAAGGAGTATGCAAACATTAAGGAGTATGCAAACATTAAGGAGTATGCAGACATTAAGGAGCATGCAAACATTAAGGAGTATGCAAACATTAAGGATTATGCAGACATTAAGGTGCATGAAGACATTAAGAATGATTAAGGAGTATACAGACATTAAGGAGTATGCAAACATTAAGGAGTATGCAGACATTAAGGAGCATGCAAACATTAAGGAGTATGCAAACATTAAGGATTATGCAGACATTAAGGTGTATGAAGACATTAAGAATGATTAAGGAGTATGCAGACATTAAGGATTATGCAGACATTAAGGAGTATGCAAACATTAAGGATTATGCAGACATTAAGGAGTATGCAAACATTAAGGAGTATGCAGACATTAAGGAGTATGCAGACATTAAGGTGTATGAAGACATTAAGAATGATTAAGGAGTATGCAGACATTAAGGATTATGCAGACATTAAGGAATATTCTGACATTAGGGAGTATTAAGGAGTATGCAGACATTAAGGAGTATGCAGATATTAAGGATTATGCAGACATTAAGGAGTATGCAAACATTAAGGAGTATGCAGATATTAAAGAGTATGCAGACATTAAGGAGTATGCAGATATTAAAGAGTATGCAGACATTAAGAAGTATGCAGACATTAAGGAGCATGCAGACATTAAGAAGCATGCAGAGATTAAGGAATATGCAGACATTAAGGAGTATGCAGATATTAAAGAGTATGCAGACATTAAGAAGTATGCAGACATTAAGGAGCATGCAGACATTAAGAAGCATGCAGAGATTAAGGAATATGCAGACATTAAGGAGTATGCTGACATTAAGGAGTATGCAGACATTAAGGTGTATGAAGACATTAAGAATGATTAAGGAGTATGCAGACATTAAGGATTGTGCAGACATTAAGGAGTATGCAGATATTAAGGAATATGCAGACATTAAGGAGTATACAAACAATGAGTATGAATACATACAGTTATCCTACCAAGATACTACCCGTTTTCCTTTATGTGAGTTGTATCCATGTTTTATTACTAAAGTTGTCAATTATTTGGGAATTGAGGACCAAGAGTTCCTAATTTAAGGAAATGCATGCTGTTCGGCGTGATATTGACATGAGGGAGAAAGAACGCTCGAACATTCAAGAACCACCCATCTACAGGAAGCTACAGGAAGCCTCTTAAGAAGCTTTCTCACATACCCACATTGGCCGAGTCTAGACCCGAACCCATGCGGACGGAGGTGAGATAGCAGAGATCGGTAAAGGCGAACGCCTTGACCACTCGGCCACCTGGAGTTATCATTCTGGAATAAATATAGAAAGCAAAATTTGCCACTTAAGTGTGATTACAGCTTCTTATACCGTGAAATATGGTCAATATTCCCTGGACAAATATTAAAGACGCTTGAGTTGTTAAGTTGTTTTTAAAGCGGAAATCACACATGGCCAATTATCCCAATAATCTCTAAACGTGTGGCTTTTAGGATAAATCAGTGACACTGAGACGAATAAAATAAGTCGATAGACTTGTTCGGGCATTCAGTCGGATTTAAGATGGGTAATCAGATTTACCTAATGCTAAGAAGGAAAAATGGTTGATAACAAAGAAAATCAGAAACGTATTAAGTCGATTTATACGTGATACATTTTGCACAATACATGAAATCGGTTTTTTCTTTCACTCAGAAATATTTATTGCATCATTTAAAGTCCCATTCATTTTATATCCAATTTGATTTTCACATTGCGGATAAATTCGGTTGCTCGCGTGTTAAATTCGGGATGTGACAATCAAATCAAGTGAGAGATGAATATTTTAGGTCGTTTTAGGTCGTAGGATCAAATGGGGACATACATGTGCCTTTTGATCACCCTACGTTCACGATGGAATTATTTCTGTGAAAAAAAAATGACAACTGATGTGACGAAAACATTTAGTGCTTAGCAGATAAATTATGTAAATAGCAGAATGTATTCGGTAGTTTTACTCTGCCTCCCTTGAGTGGTTTTTTTAAAAGAACGTACGTCGACTACATATCTGTCTTTGTTCGCATGTCCGCTAGGTGAAATATTTCCCATAGCATCGAATTTCATAATACATCGCATTAATTACTTCATATGACAAATTGACAACTTTTCAAAGGTTATTGAAATTTTAAGTGCTTTCATACGCAACCGTCATTTCATTGGACAGTCATTATCTATATTTGCAATGATTCGACAGTCATTTTTATTTTTATTTATTTTTATATCTAAAGACTGTATTTCGCCAAGAAAAAAAAACAACAAAACAACATTTGACTTAAACTGTCGTTAAGATGAAGCATTTACCACAATGCTTAACCGTGCATCGCTATGCCGTATATATCAAATAAACGTGTCTTATTATAATGGCCTGCATGTAAATGTGTCTTTTTAGTACAACGTATTGTGACTATTTTGTTGTGTGGTACAATATATGGAATTTATCCTTTGTAGTCTGGACTTTATAAATATGAAAAAAGCTTAGAATAGGCATAGACATTATATGTATATTTACTCGATCGAAGTTTGGTTATTGTTGTAGCGTTTAACGCCATTTTTCAGCACAAGACAGGCTGACAAATGGCGGCCAGTATTATTGGTGTAGGAAGAACCCGGAATAACCCCAAAAACAGAAACGAAAGTTATGAGCTCTCATCAACGTTGTTAACTTTTTAACCAATCTCTTAGATAAGACACTTGGAAAGGCGTCCCATCCTCTCAAAATTAGAGAGCAGTATCTGTACTTCGTAGTTGGAAATTATTTTTGAAGACGTTTTGAATAACTTACTTATTTATGAAAACTTACTGTTTTAAAAGAACAACATTTTTACATATTTTAATCCAAGCTTTTTGCAGGCGATTGTGCATCGAATCAATGAACATATTTCAACGATCCGTTTGATAAGCAGTTGATTCCGGTAAGGAAATTAAAGTTACATTTTGTAAAATAAGGAAAGCTTTTGGTCGCGTGTGGCATACTCGTTCATCAATGGAAAACTACTTGCATCACAGGAAATGACTTTTTAGGTATCTTAAAAAAGAAAACAACGAATGGCTTCAGGACATGTTTCTAGAGTGGAGGTATCAGAGGCTGTTTGCCCCAATGATCAGTTTCTATGTCCCTTAAATTTTGTGACATACTTATATACAAAACTGCATGCTTATTTTTTGCTCCGAGTCAAAAGTAAGAAAAACGAGTTTGATGTGGCTGAGGTGTACATCCAGGCCGCCAGCCGGTCACATTTTCGTATGCTATATCAAACGAGTTCTTTCCCGCGACACAGTACAAAACAATACCGCTGCTTTTTATTATTAGATATCCCCATTTTACGCTTTATAAATATTTCTACCTTTTCTGTATGAACTAAATTCAAAACGAACTTGGATTTTCAAAAGTTCAATTCACTGCATTTGAAACTATCATCGCCACGAAGTCAACGAAGGCAAGTAAGCAGTTGGAATCTACGTTTGCGATAAGGAAATACAGATTAAACGGCTGTATCGAATGCTGGATCAAGCGGAAATACAGATTAAATGGCTGTATCGAATGCTGGATCAAGCATGTAAGAATAGATGGTTATATAATATAAAATGACATCCTACAAGATATCCATTCCAATATAAGTTGTTTTAGACATGAATAAAAAAAATATCTTTCTAGTTGTACATAATCAAATGGTAATCGCGCAAAAAAATTAACTTGGAAAACCGAACCCTCAGCGGAAAAATCTTTGGAAACTGAATTCAATGACTACGTCTAAGAATATTAATAAATACTTCCATCCACTACTGGAGATGCTCAAAAACAGTCGCATAAGTTGACTCACACACCAATCTTGGAGTATTTCTTTCGAACGAATCCTCAAAGAAAGACATTATCAAAATTACGTCAACTTGACATAAAATCTGTAATGACATAGACGTATTTTATACATCGTATTCTGGACTATGGTTTGGGACAACTGGGCATCGTTTATAAAAGTGAATCAGAAAAGGAAAAAAAAAATTACAATGACGACTTGACCACAACTTTCAAGTCAGGAATTGCAAGCGAGAACAAGACTTTACTACAACATCGAAGCAGTTAAGCTATAATAAGTCTAACATGTAATTTAAAGTGTTGGTATAAGGTATAAAGCAATTTGATATACCAATACTATTCGTATATCAAATTGTGATCTGCCCATGCGCAGTAGCACGTATATATAACCATTCTAGCGACCGTCTGCAGTTGATTCTAGTTCAATGATTAATTTCCACACATTAATCATGACGTATGAAAACAACCATAAAGAAGTATTAATAATGCTTCTTTACTAGATGAATTTAATATGGTACATATTTTCAACACAATTGTTTCTGATTTTTGTTTTTTCTCCCCTCTCATGCATAGCAGACAAACTACACAGACATGTGGATTGATAGAGAAAATGAATTTGTGCTGGATTAAAACCTTGAAATAGATATTTCACCAAGTAACATTCAAGAATATGGTTCGTCGTAACGATGCGTGTGTAATTTGCTAATTTTTTAAAAATTATCTACAGTGTTGATAAATTATACAAACCGTGTCAGATTATATAGTAAATTCCTCGGTTACGTGGTATACATACTGTGATGTATGAAGTGTTTTGTTTTTGTTGTTGCTTCTTAAACGTACTGTACTGTTCTAATAATCGAGTATTATTAATTAAATTTTTAAAAATATCCAAAGCCACCACCCCCCATCGTAGAGAAATACAGGTTAAATCTGAAAAGGGCAAATATAAATATATGAATTTGTATGTCATATAAATAAAATATATGTACAGTACGTACGCTGTATCAATGATATACCACCCGTTGTATAAATTTTTCATTAATGAACAATTTATACATCTTGTGTGATGCATTTGTGTTTCAACGTTTTAAGGTATCGGCTAGAGCAACATCAAATTATTTATGTTCATTTCTTCGATAATTTCATTGATTACCATTCTAGGAAATTATTTACCATGTTGTTTAACTCATCGTCATCAATAATTGTTGTTTATAATCGTTGTATATATCGTTTTGCTTGTCTATTGAGATAACAATAACATAACTTATGATCCTCTCCGACCGTTCCAGTGGCCTAAGTGGTTAGAGCTTCCGGCTCGGATGAGGGTGGTCGTGGGTTCGATCTCCAGCCGGGCTATACCAAAAAATTATAAAAATGGTTGTAGCAGCTGCATCGATTCGCGTTCATTATTAAGAGGTCAGTGTTAGGACTGGTCGGCCTATGTTAGGATAATGGGATTGGGTGGAACATGATGTTATATGTCTGCCGCATCATGGCACAGTGCTAGACATTACTATATACATGTACTATCACACTGCATACATTGTAGTGATATATAACTAAAATTACTAAAGCTGCGTTAAACAAATCAGTCCAATCCAGTTCCTATCATTTTAAATCTTGCAATCTGCAAGCAACTGTATTACATACAATATTTTGTTTGCTTTAAATATTTCTTCACTAAAGTTATGTACTTAGCCCTTTCCAAAACATTTTAAAAAAATTACTGTTTCACTGGATGGTAAAGTTGTGATGTCCAAAATGTAATGAAGCTAGAAATGTTGACGCGGTAATTTTGTCTTTTTCTTTCGCGAGTCATATCTATCTCAAATGAGTGCTGCTGCTTTATTTTACCTCCATTATCTTTGGCAAAACCGGGACCCAATTTTAAGTTTTAAGTTAAATACTTTCCATTCTAGGTTTAAATTTTCCATTAAACATATCCACTGCAGGCTTTAACATTAAATTAAACCTTTCCACTGTAAGCTTTAACGTTCTGTTAAACCATTCCAATGCAGTCTTTAACGTTCTGTTAAACCATTCCAATGCAGTCTTTAACGTTCTGTCTTTAACGTTCTGTTAAACCATTCCAATGCAGTCTTTAACATTCTGTTAAACCATTCCAATGCAGTCTTTAACATTCTGTTAAACCATTCCAATGAAGTCTTTAACGTTCTGTTAAACCATTCCAATGCAGTCTTTAACGTTCTGTTAAACCATTCCAATGCAGTCTTTAACGTTCTGTTAAACCATTCCAATGCAGTCTTTAACATTCTGTTAAACCATTCCAATGAAGTCTTTAACATTCTGTTAAACCATTCCAATGAAGTCTTTAACGTTCTGTTAAACCATTCCAATGCAGTCTTTAACATTCTGTTAAACCATTCCAATGCAGTCTTTAACGTTCTGTTAAACCATTCCAATGCAGTCTTTAACATTCTGTTAAACCATTCCAATGAAGTCTTTAACATTCTGTTAAACCATTACAATGCAGTCTTTAACATTCTGTTAAACCATTCCAATGAAGTCTTTAACGTTCTGTTAAACCATTCCAATGCAGTCTTTAACATTTTGTTAAACCATTCCAATGCAGTCTTTAACATTCTGTTAAACCATTCCAATGCAGTCTTTAACGTTCTGTTAAACCACTCCAATGCAGTCTTTAACGTTCTGTTAAACCATTCCAATGAAGTCTTTAACGTTAAATTAAACCATTCCAATGCAGTCTGTAACATTCTGTTAAACCATTCCAATGCAGTCTTTAACGTTCTGTTAAACCATTCCACTGCAGTCTTTAACATTCTGTTAAACCTTTCCAATGCAGTCTTTAACGTTCTGTTAAACCATTCCAATGCAGTCTTTAACATTCTGTTAAACCATTTCAATGCAGTCTTTAACATTCCTTTAAACCATTCCAATGCAGTCTTTAACATTCTGTTAAACCTTTCCAATGCAGTCTTTAACATTCTGTTAAATCATTCCAATGAAGTCTTTAACGTTCTGTTAAATCATTCCAATGAAGTCTTTAACATTCTGTTAAACCATTCCAATGCAGTCTTTAACATTCTGTTAAACCTTTCCAATGCAGTCTTTAACATTCTGTTAAATCATTTCAATGAAGTCTTTAACATTCTGTTAGACCATTCCAATGCAGTCTTTAACATTCTGTTAAACCATTCCAATGCAGTCTTTAACATTCTGTTAAACCATTCCAATGCAGTCTTTAACATTCTGTTAAACCATTCCAAATGCAGTCTTTAACATTCTGTTAAACCATTCCAATGCAGTATTTAACATTCTGTTAAACCTTTCCAATGCAGTCTTTAACATTCTGTTAAACCATTCCAATGCAGTCTTTAACCTTCTGTTAAACCATTCCAATGAAGTCTTTAACGTTCTGTTAAACCATTCCAATGCAGTCTTTAACATTCTGTTAAACCATTCCAATGAAGTCTTTAACATTCTGTTAAATCATTCCAATGAAGTCTTTAACATGCTGTTAAACCATTCCAATGCAGTCTTTAACATTCTGTTAAACCATTCCAATGCAGTCTTTAACATTCTGTTAAACCATTCCAATGAAGTCTTTAACGTTCTGTTAAACCATTCCAATGCAGTCTTTAACATTCTTTTAAACCATTCCAATGAAGTCTTTAACGTTCTGTTAAACCATTCCAATGCAGTCTTTAACATTCTGTTAAACCATTCCAATGAAGTCTTTAACGTTCTGTTAAACCATTCCAATGCAGTCTTTAACATTCTGTTAAACCATTCCAATGCAGTCTTTAACGTTAAATTAAACCATTCCAATGCAGTCTCTAACATTCTGTTAAACCATTCCAATGAAGTCTTTAACGTTCTGTTAAACCATTCCAATGCAGTCTTTAACATTCTGTTAAACCATTCCAATGAAGTCTTTAACGTTCTGTTAAACCATTCCAATGCAGTCTTTAACGTTAAATTAAACCATTCCAATGCAGTCTATAACATTCTGTTAAACCATTCCAGTGAAGTCTTTAACGTTCTGTTAAACCATTCCAATGCAGTCTTTAACGTTCTGTTAAACCATTCCAATGCAGTCTTTAACATTCTGTTAAACCATTCCAATGCAGTCTTTAATGTTCTGTTAAACCATTCCAATGCAGTCTTTAACGTTCTGTTAAACCATTCCAATGCAGTCTTTAACATTCTGTTAAACCATTCCAATGCAGTCTTTAACGTTCTGTTAAACCATTCCAATGCAGTCTTTAACGTTCTGTTAAACCATTCCAATGCAGTCTTTAACGTTCTGTTAAACCTTTCCAATGCAGTCTTTAACATTCTGTTAAACTATTCCAATGCAGTCTTTAACGTTCTGTTAAACCATTCCAATGCAGTCTTTAACGTTCTGTTAAACCATTTCAATGCAGTCTTTAACATTCTGTTAAACCATTCCAATGCAGTCTTTAACATTCTGTTAAACCATTCCAATGCAGTCTTTAACGTTCTGTTAAACCATTCCAATGCAGTCTTTAACGTTCTGTTAAATGATTCCAATGAAGTCTTTAACGTTCTGTTAAATCATTCCAATGAAGTCTTTAACGTTCTGTTAAATCATTCCAATGAAGTCTTTAACATTCTGTTAAACCATTCCAATGCAGTCTTTAACATTCTGTTAAACCATTCCAATGCAGTCTTTAAAATTCTGTTAAACCATTCCAATGCAGTCTTTAACATTCTGTTAAACCATTCCTATGCAGTCTTTAACATTCTGTTAAACCATTCCAATGCAGTCTTTAACATTCTGTTAAACCATTCCAATGAAGTCTTTAACATTCTGTTAAACCATTCCAATGAAGTCTTTAACATTCTGTTAATCCATTCCAATGCAGTCTTTAACATTCTGTTAAACCATTCCAATGCAGTCTTTAACATTCTGTTAAACCATTCCAATGCAGTCTATAACCTTCTGTTAAACCATTCCAATGCAGTCTTTAACGTTCTGTTAAACCATTCCAATGCAGTCTTTAACGTTCTGTTAAACCATTCCAATGCAGTCTTTAACGTTCTGTTAAACCATTCCAATGCAGTCTTTAACGTTCTGTTAAACCATTCCAATGCAGTCTTTAACGTTCTGTTAAACCATTCCAATGCAGTCTTTAACGTTCTGTTAAACCTTTCCAATGCAGTCTTTAACATTCTGTTAAACCATTCCAATGCAGTCTTTAACGTTCTGTTAAACCATTCCAATGCAGTCTTTAACATTCTGTTAAACCTATCCAATGCAGTCTTTAACGTTCTGTTAAACCATTCCAATGCAGTCTTTCGCATTCTGTTAAACCATTCCAATGCAGTCTTTAACATTCTGTTCAACCATTCCAATGCAGTCTTTAACATTCTGTTAAACCTTTCCAATGCAGTCTTTAACATTCTGTTAAATCATTCCAATGAAGTCCTTAACGTTCTGTTAAATCATTCCAATGAAGTCTTTAACGTTCTGTTAAATCATTCCAATGAAGTCTTTAACATTCTGTTAAACCATTCCAATGCAGTCTTTAACATTCTGTTAAACCATTCCAATGCAGTCTTTAACATTCTGTTAAACCATTCCAATGATGTCATTCCAATGCAGTCTTTAACATTCTGTTAAACCATTCCAATGAAGTCTTTAACATTCTGTTAAACCATTCCAATGAAGTCTTTAACGTTCTGTTAAACCATTCCAATGCAGTCTTTAACATTGTGTTAAACCATTCCAATGAAGTCTTTAACGTTCTGTTAAACCATTCCAATGCAGTCTTTAACATTCTGTTAAATCATTCCAATGCAGTCTTTAACGTTCTGTTAAACCATTCCAATGAAGTCTTTAACGTTCTGTTAAACCATTCCAATGCAGTCTTTAACATTCTTTTAAACCATTCCAATGAAGTCTTTAACGTTCTGTTAAACCATTCCAATGCAGTCTTTAACATTCTGTTAAACCATTCCAATGAAGTCTTTAACGTTCTGTTAAACCATTCCAATGCAGTCTTTAACATTCTGTTAAACCATTCCAATGCAGTCTTTAACGTTAAATTAAACCATTCCAATGCATTCTCTAACATTCTGTTAAACCATTCCAATGAAGTCTTTAACGTTCTGTTAAACCATTCCAATGCAGTCTTTAACATTCTGTTAAACCATTCCAATGAAGTCTTTAACGTTCTGTTAAACCATTCCAATGCAGTCTTTAACGTTATATTAAACCATTCCAATGCTGTCTATAACATTCTGTTAAACCATTCCAGTGAAGTCTTTAACGTTCTGTTAAACCATTCCAATGCAGTCTTTAACGTTCTGTTAAACCATTCCAATGCAGTCTTTAACATTCTGTTAAACCATTCCAATGCAGTCTTTAATGTTCTGTTAAACCTTTCCAATGCAGTCTTTAACGTTCTGTTAAACCATTCCAATGCAGTCTTTAACATTCTGTTAAACCATTCCAATGCAGTCTTTAACGTTCTGTTAAACCATTCCAATGCAGTCTTTAACGTTCTGTTAAACCATTCCAATGCAGTCTTTAACGTTCTGTTAAACCTTTCCAATGCAGTCTTTAACATTCTGTTAAACTATTCCAATGCAGTCTTTAACGTTCTTTTAAACCATTTCAATGCAGTCTTTAACGTTCTGTTAAACCATTTCAATGCAGTCTTTAATATTCTGTTAAACCATTCCAATGCAGTCTTTAACATTCTGTTAAACCATTCCAATGCAGTCTTTAACGTTCTGTTAAACCTTTCCAATGCAGTCTTTAACGTTCTGTTCAATCATTCCAATGAAGTCTTTAACGTTCTGTTAAATCATTCCAATGAAGTCTTTAACGTTCTGTTAAATCATTCCAATGAAGTCTTTAAAATTCTGTTAAACCATTCCAATGCAGTCTTTAACATTCTGTTAAACCATTCCAATGCAGTCTTTAAAATTCTGTTAAACCATTCCAATGCAGTCTTTAACATTCTGTTAAACCATTCCAATGCAGTCTTTAACATTCTGTTAAACCATTCCAATGCAGTCTTTAACATTCTGTTAAACCATTCCAATGAAGTCTTTAACATTCTGTTAAACCATTCCAATGAAGTCTTTAACATTCTGTTAATCCATCCCAATGCAGCCTTTAACATTCTGTTAAACCATTCCAATGCAGTCTTTAACATTCTGTTAAACCATTCCAATGCAGTCTATATCCTTCTGTTAAACCATTCCAATGCAGTCTTTAACGTTCTGTTAAACCATTCCAATGCAGTCTTTAACGTTCTGTTAAACCATTCCAATGCAGTCTTTAACGTTCTGTTAAACCATTCCAATGCAGTCTTTAACGTTCTGTTAAAACATTCCAATGCAGTCTTTAACGTTCTGTTAAACCATTCCAATGCAGTCTTTAACGTTCTGTTAAACCTTTCCAATGCAGTCTTTAACATTCTGTTAAACCATTCCAATGCAGTCTTTAACGTTCTGTTAAACCATTCCAATGCAGTCTTTAACATTCTGTTAAACCTATCCAATGCAGTCTTTAACGTTCTGTTAAACCATTCCAATGCAGTCTTTCGCATTCTGTTAAACCATTCCAATGCAGTCTTTAACATTCCTTTAAACCATTCCAATGCAGTCTTTAACATTCTGTTAAACCTTTCCAATGCAGTCTTTAACATTCTGTTAAATCATTCCAATGAAGTCTTTAACGTTCTGTTAAATCATTCCAATGAAGTCTTTAACGTTCTGTTAAATCATTCCAATGAAGTCTTTAACATTCTGTTAAACCATTCCAATGCAGTCTTTAACATTCTGTTAAACCATTCCAATGCAGTCTTTAACATTCTGTTAAACCATTCCAATGCAGTCATTCCAATGCAGTCTTTAACATTCTGTTAAACCATTCCAATGAAGTCTTTAACATTCTGTTAAACCATTCCAATGAAGTCTTTAACGTTCTGTTAAACCATTCCAATGCAGTCTTTAACATTCTGTTAAACCATTCCAATGCAGTCTTTAACGTTCTGTTAAACCATTCCAATGCAGTCTTTAACATTCTGTTAAACCATTCCAATAAAGTCTTTAACATTCTGTTAAACCATTCCAATGCAGTCTTTAACATTCTTTTAAACCATTCCAATGCAGTGTTTAACATTCTGTTAAACCATTCCAATGAAGTCTTTAACGTTCTGTTAAACCATTCCAATGCAGTCTTTAACATTTTTTTAAACCATTCCAATGCAGTCTTTAACATTCTGTTAAACCATTCCAATGAAGTCTTTAACGTTCTGTTAAACCATTCCAATGCAGTCTTTAACATTCTGTTAAACCATTCCAATGCAGTCTATAACGTTAAATTAAACCATTCCAATGCAGTCTATAACATTCTGTTAAACCATTCCAATGAAGTCTTTAACGTTCTGTTAAACCATTCCATTGCAGTCTTTAACATTCTGTTAAACCATTCCAATGAAGTCTTTAACGTTCTGTTGAACCATTCCAATGCAGTCTTTAACGATCTGTTAAACCATTCCAAAGCAGTCTTTAACGTTCTGTTAAACCATTCCAATGAAGTCTTTAACGTTAAATTAAACCATTCCAATGCAGTCTATAACATTCTGTTGAACCATTCCAATGAAGTCTTTAACGTTCTGTTAAACCATTCCAATGCAGTCTTTAACGTTCTGTTAAACCATTCCAATGCAGTCTTTAACATTCTGTTAAACCATTCCAATGCAGTCTTTAACGTTCTGTTAAACCATTCCAATGCAGTCTTTAACGTTCTGTTAAACCATTCCAATGCAGTCTTTAACGTTCTGTTAAACCATTCCAATGCAGTCTTTAACGTTCTGTTAAACCTTTCCAATGCAGTCTTTAACGTTCTGTTAAACCATTCCAATGCAGTCTTTAACGTTCTGTTAAACCATTCCAATGCAGTCTTTAACGTTCTGTTAAACCTTTCCAATGCAGTCTTTAACGTTCTGTTAAACCATTCCAATGCAGTCTTTAACGTTCTGTTAAACCATTCCAATGCAGTCTTTAACATTCTGTTAAACCATTCCAATGCAGTCTTTAACATTCTGTTAAACCTTTCCAATGCAGTCTTATCATTCTGTTAAATCATTCCAATGAAGTCTTTAACGTTCTGTTAAATCATTCCAATGAAGTCTTTAACGTTCTGTTAAATCATTCCAATGAAGTCTTTAACGTTCTGTTAAATCATTCCAAAGAAGTCTTTAACATTCTGTTAAACCATTCCAATGCAGTCTTTAACATTCTGTTAAACCATTCCAATGCAGTCTTTAACATTCTGTTAAACCATTCCAATGCAGTCTTTAACATTCTGTTAAACCATTCCAATGCAGTCTTTAACATTCTGTTAAACCATTCCAATGAAGTCTTTAACATTCTGTTAAACCATTCCAATGAAGTCTTTAACATTCTGTTAAACCATTCCAATGCAGTCTTTAACATTCTGTTAAACCATTCCAATGCAGTCTTTAACCTTCTGTTAAACCATTCCAATGCAGTCTTTAACGTTCTGTTAAACCATTCCAATGCAGTCTTTAACGTTCTGTTAAACCATTCCAATGCAGTCTTTAACGTTCTGTTAAACCATTCCAATGCAGTCTTTAACGTTCTGTTAAACCTTTCCAATGCAGTCTTTAACATTCTGTTAAACCATTCCAATGCAGTCTTTAACGTTCTGTTAAACCATTCCAATGCAGTCTTTAACATTCTGTTAAACCATTCCAATGCAGTCTTTAACGTTCTGTTAAACCATTCCAATGAAGTCTTTAACGTTCTGTTAAACCATTCCAATGCAGTCTTTAACGTTCTGTTAAACCATTCCAATGCAGTCTTTAACGTTCTGTTAAACCATTCCAATGCAGTCTTTAACGTTCTGTTAAACCTTTCCAATGCAGTCTTTAACGTTCTGTTAAACCATTCCAATGCAGGCTTTAACATTCTGTTAAACCATTCCAATGCAGTCTTTAACATTCCATTGAACCGTTCTTTCTTGAACCGCTCTATTAACCCTTTCTGCTGCTAATGTTTTTTTTTTTATAATTTGAGGAAGCTTAAAATTGTCTTGTTTTCTCCATTTATATGTGTCCATCGAATTCTCATCTTTGCCTTTGTAAGAATATGTTGCCATCATCAGAATGTACGTCAGACTGTACGTCTTCACGATTTCATTTATAAAAAATCGTACTGCGTGTCATTAGTTTTCTTTTTCTTTAATTTTTCAGCCCAAGTGTTCAAATATAGTTTTATCTACCACTGTCAAGAAGTACTTTTTAATTAATTGTTGCTTTATAGAATACTACTATGTCTACTGTCTTTATCTCTACTATGTCTACTATGTCTTTCTGTCTGCTGTGTCTTTCTGTATATTATGCCTTTATGTCTACTGTCTTTATTTCTACTATGTTTACTATTTTTTATGTCTACTGTGTTTACTATGTCTTTATGTCTACTAGAACTTGTATATTTTTATGTATACTATGTCTAAATTGTCTTTATTTCTACTGTGTCTATTATATCTGTATTTCTACTATGTTTTATGTCTACTCTATATACTATATCTACTGTGCCTTTGTTTATACTATATCTAATATGTTTTATACGTTTTTATGTCTATATACTATGTCTACTGTGCCTTGGTTTATACTATATCTAATATGTTTTATACGTTTTTATGTCTATATACTATGTCTACTGTGCCTTTGTTTATACTATATCTAATATGTTTTATACGTTTTTATGTCTATATACTATGTCTTTATCTCTGCTATATATACTATGTCTCTTTGTGTACTATGTCTAATATATATTTATGTCTACTATGTATTTATGTCTACTATGTATTTATGTCTACTATGCCTTTACGCCTACTATGTATACTATGTCTTTATGTCTAATATCTTCTGTCTTTACTTTTACTATGTCTATTATGTATTTATGTTTACTATGTCTATTATGTATTTATGTTTACTATGTCTATTATGTATTTATGTTTACTATGTCTATTATGTATTTATGTTTACTATGTCTATTATGTATTTATGTTTACTATGTCTATTATGTATTTATGTTTACTATGTCTATTATGTATTTATGTTTACTATGTCTATTATGTATTTATGTTTACTATGTCTATTATGTATTTATGTTTACTATGTCTATTATGTATTTATGTTTACTATGTCTATTATGTATTTATGTTTACTATGTCTATTATGTATTTATGTTTACTATGTCTATTATGTATTTATGTTTACTATGTCTTTATGTCTATTGTCTTCTGTCTTTATTTTTACTATGTCTATTATGTATTTATGTTTACTATGTCTTTATGTCTATTGTCTTCTGTCTTTATTTTTACTATGTCTATTATGTATTTATGTTTACTATGTCTTTATGTATATTGTCTTCTGTCTTTATTTTTACTATGTCTATTATGTATTTATGTTTACTATGTCTTTATGTCTATTGTCTTCTGTCTTTATTTTTACTATGTCTATTATGTATTTATGTTTACTATGTCTTTATGTATATTGTCTTCTGTCTTTATTTTTACTATGTCTATTATGTATTTATGTTTACTATGTCTTTATGTCTATTGTCTTCTGTCTTTATTTTTACTATGTCTATTATGTATTTATGTTTACTATGTCTTTATGTATATTGTCTTCTGTCTTTATTTTTACTATGTCTATTATGTATTTATGTTTACTATGTCTTTATGTATATTGTCTTCTGTCTTTATTTTTACTATGTCTATTATGTATTTATGTTTACTATGTCTTTATGTATATTGTCTTCTGTCTTTATTTTTACTATGTCTATTATGTATTTATGTTTACTATATCTTTATGTCTATTACGTCTGCCTACCATTGGTCATGTACATAATCTTCAGCACGACTCAGATCACATTCATTTTTCCTAATCTTCAGCACGACTCAAACCACATTCATTTTTCCTAAGTAGGCCCTAACTTGTTTGTCAGTACTAAACTTTTCTAGTGTCAAAATCATAATAAATGGTATGTTTATCTAAATTGTCTTCAAAGATGAACTCAGTATGAAGTTCCTGTCATATGTCAACCAGCAGTTTTTATTTTGTTTTGCGACGCAGTCATGACCCCACACTTGTACGTGTCAGTTTTGGTAAGCAGTCATGACCTCACACTTGTACGTGTCAGTTTTAGTAAATAGCCATGACCCCACAGTTGTTGTACGTGTCAGTTTTAGTAAACAGGCATGACCCCACACTTGTTGTACGTGTCTGTGTTAGTAAGCAGTCATGACCCCACACTTGTACGTGTCTGTTTTGGTAAGCAGTCATGACCCCACATTTATACGTGTCAATTTTGGTAAGCAGTCATGACCTCACACTTGTACGTGTCAGTTTTAGTAAACAGGCATGACCCCACACTTGTACGTGTCAGTTTTAGTAAACAGGCATGACCTCACATTTGTACGAGTTTAATCAGTTTCTAATTCTTATCTGAACGGTATAAAGGGAAGTCATTAAATTTCCTTCAGTTTTGTCTTAAAATATTCAAAGTTGTTTATGGTTATAGTTGACATGGAATTGGCGTATATATTTCAAAATATTTTAAAAAATTGCCCATATAAGGAGGTAACTTGATTTGAAGCACATAAGTGCAATCTCGTCTGGTGCAGAAACATTACTGACTTTTGTAAACAGGTATTTCTGCGTTCATTATGTTTCTTTGAATTGAAATGATTGTTATTTATTTAAGAGATGGGTTCGAGGGGAGGAGTTAATATATATTTATATATATATTATATATATATATATATATATATATATATATATATATATATATATATATATATACATATACATATACATATACATATATGCAGATGCTGAATTCTCCTCATTTTCCGACATGAAAGGCTGAGAAAAAGTTCTTAAATTGACCTTTTCACCAAAAACGTTTACCAAGGCAGATTCCCAAACAGTACACCTGTGATATTGACTGCCACAGAGATACTATATGCATACATTTAAATCCAACTTTATCCAAACCGACATGCTGCAAAGCACTTTATATACCATACCCGTCGACAGCAGTCATTATCATTCATCTGCCATGTCAAAAAGTATGCGTTTTCTTTGATGTTATCTGCATCTACATGGGAAGCGCACGCATGTTTGTATGTACGATATCATCTTTTGCTGTTTTTATTAGGGCATAGATAAAATAAAAAATACGTTTTGTTGAGTCATCATCATACATCGCCACGTTCACAGCCATTAGATTTCGAAACAATAAATTGTGATGCCGCAAATTACTAGCATCGAATTCGGAGTCCGAGTCGTAAATTAAATCACTCGAATGTCATCTTATAGAAGAAGGGGGTTGGGGATTGGAGTAATAATGTAGTTATATAAATAATTAATTGTATTAACTGGAAGATTTATGTTTAGGAATTCTGATTGAAGGATGAAAAGTAATTACTTACACTTAGTGTTCAAGATATATTTAAATTTAAGGTACCGGTAACCTCTAGTGTGTTAAGATATTCCCACACATTATGCTTACCAACGAAGACGAAGGTGCATCTGTCGATATGTAGTTCCGTTTAAGGTCAAGACATCCATACTAAATGTAGTTAACAAGGTCAAGGTCAAAGTGTCTGAATGTAGACTAAATATTTATATGAAATTCATAGACGTATGAAAAATAAAGTAACACAAAACAACGCATGCTACATTTTAAAGCATTTGTTTTTATACGTTTAACTTAACTAGTCTTAAAGCAAAAATCCACCTGACGAACTGAATGACGAAATAATGCCGGGGACAAAATTTTGAAGGCTTGAAAGTCAATATTTCTTACCACATTCAGATCTCGCTGTATATGTTCGTTTTTTTTTTTAATTACCATTTTAAAACTCAACACACATCGACGTGTACCTTTAAAATGGTTGAACAGATCTCAAGACTAGATTTTATACTAATTTTATGGAGAAAAAAATGGATTGAATTGTTCGGGCCATCTAACAAACCTTATTGTACCTGACATGTTATCACCAAAACACCACATTGTATAAACAGTTATGTAAATTCCGTCCTAATCAAACTAATGGTGTGGTTTAAGTGTACAATCGTGTCGAATGTCCTAATCAAATTGATATAATATAAGCCATCGAAGATACATTAAAATTGACCCCTTTGACATTGTAAAAAGACATCAAGGATACATTAAAATTGACCCCTTTGACATTGTAAAAAAACACATCAAGGATACATTTAAAATTGACCCCTTTGACATTGTAAAAAACATCAAGGATACATTTAAAATTGACCCCTTTGACATTGTAAAAAAAGCATCAAGGATACATTAAAATTGACCCCTTTGACATTGTAAAAAAACATCAAGGATACATTTAAAATTGACCCCTTTGACATTGTAAAAAACATCAAGGATACATTTAAAATTGACCCCTTTGACATTGTAAAAAAAACATCAAGGATACATTAAAATTGACCCCTTTGACATTGTAAAAAAACATCAAGGATACATTAAAATTGACCCCTTTGACATTGGAAAAAAAACATCAAGGATACATTAAAATTGACCCCTTTGACATTGTAAAAAAACATCAAGGATACATTAAAATTGACCCCTTTGACATTGTAAAAAAAACCATCAAGGATACATTTAAAATTGACCCCTTTGACATTGTAAAAAACATCAAGGATACATTAAAATTGACCCCTTTGACATTGTAAAAAAAAATCAAGGATACATCTAAAATTGACCCCTTTGACATTGTAAAAAAACATTAAGGATACATCATATAAAACATCAAGGATATATTTAAAACTGACACTATTGACATCAAATAAAACATCAAGAATACATTTAAAATTGACACTATTGACATCAAATAAAACATCAAGGATACGTTTAAAATTGACACTATTGACATCAAATAAAACATCAAGGATACATTTAAAATTGACACTATTGACATCAAATAAAACATCAAGGATACATTTAAAATTGACACTATTGACATCAAATAAAACATCAAAGATACATTAATAATTGACACTATTGCTATATAAAATATCAAATATATATTAAAAATTGACTCGTTTGATATATAAAATATCAAATATATATTAAAAATTGACTCGTTTGATATATAAAATATCAAATATATATTAAAAATTGACTCCTTTGATATATAAAATATCAAATATATATTAAAAATTGACTCGTTTGATACAAAATATCTTGGATGCGTTAATAACTTTGAGATATTTGAATACATTTTGGTGGCATACTGAAAATAACTTAACAAATTTTTGTTTTTCGGTTCATGTTTATCCTTTTTTAAATCTGTTGCGTATATGAGTTTCTGTTAAAATGAGTTGCTGCGTTCCAGTACAATAGCTTTCTTTGCAAAACAAATTGAAAGCGTTTTTCCTTTATTTCATTGACATCAGTGCTATACAAGAGAAAATTTACTGAATAATGTTTTAGGACTTGCTCCTGGTCGGTAGATCTTATCAGAGCTAAATTAAGAGACATTACTCGAATATATTAATTTGATGAATTATGTGGGAGGTTTTATTTATACTATTGTAATCCTCGCATTCGTACACCCTTGGAATTAACCCAGCGAAACCCTTGCTAGAAGAAAAAAACTCGAGAGGATATGGCACAA
Source organism: Unio delphinus (assembly GCA_029339505.1). Lineage (NCBI taxonomy): Eukaryota > Metazoa > Mollusca > Bivalvia > Unionida > Unionidae > Unio > Unio delphinus. The sequence continues at coordinate 38,232,569 of JAQISU010001235.1, forward strand.
AAAAAAACAATCTTTGAACACTAAAGACATGCTTTTCGTTGCTTGATAGCACTTAACATGTTATAATCTGTCGTTATTTTTCTTTCTCTTTTATGTAGTCAACTATATCAAAGAATGCCGCTCCTTCGGTGCCCATGCTGGTTGTGTATGTGTGGAGTCGATTGGTGTAGCATCCACTAAAAGGATTATTGTTTAGAGTCGGTTGGTGTAGTTTCCACTTTAAGAATTATTCTTAAGAGTTGCTTGGATCAGTTTTCACTCGAAGAATTTTTGTATACATAAATTAGATCTAAATCATACAGCAAGCATAATATATAAGTTAAATGAGCATACAGTTATGACTGCCTATGGTTCTAGCATTTATGCTTCTCCTTTTATATAGTGACTTGAAAAAAAAAGCTTACATTCCAACACCAAAAATTAAATTGACACATCCGGTTGCTATTTACTATTTTGTACTTACGAAAAGTGTGTAAAAAAACGTTGAATTCAGGTAATTCCAGTCAAGGTTCGTTGAAATGGTTGGGTTTTGGTATAGAGTTTTAGTTGGAATGGTTGGGTTTTGCTATAGAGTTTTAAGTCACAAATATATATATATATATATATATATATATATATATATATATATATATATATATATATATATATATATATATATATATATATATATATATATATATATATATATGTATGTATGTTGTTTAGTGCACCATGACAGATGACCCGGATTGATTCAAAAGCGATGAAGCAACACAAAATAAAAATATCATTATGTTTCTTCAATGTAAACCCTTCAAGAAGAAAATCAACTTGTGAATGTGGAGCCCCAAATTAATTTTACTTTTTTATATTTTTCTGATTGCCGAAATAGTATAGTTTGCTGACGCTGTATTTAAATAGTATAGTAATATAAGTAATACTCATGAAACTCTACTGGACAGAGGTAACAAGTACACACAGCTACACATTTAAGGGCCTTGTTCGGATGAGTATGTTGAATATATGAGTCTTTGATTTTAATTAACTGAATAAAGTTTGAGTTTAATAGCATCGATGCCAAAAAAGCTCAAAAACAAACAACTGCCGCCAGTAGCTATTGCTGTTAATTACTACCCGTTTTTTTTTACACTGGCGATATCATCAACTACTCCGCGTGTTTACATCGGCCACGTCATCTGTTACTGTGTTAATATTGGCGACGTTATCAACTACTCTTCGTGTTTACATTGGCGACGTTATCACCTACTCCGCGACGTCATAAGTTACTCTCCGTATTTACACTGGCGACCTCATAAGTTACTCCCCGTCTTAACATCGGTGACGTCATTATGAAGTAGGCGTAGTTTAGGTAAGATATGTGTCTTATACTTTGCGCGCGGAATCGGAAGTATTGCTCATGTTGTTGCTAGCAACGCTCCTACTGCAACTACTACCACTGTTACTACTACTAATACGTCAGCAGCTGTTGTCCACTTCTTTAACCTATGGTTAGCTTACCCAAAGTTTTTGACGAAATTCGGTAGCTCAGTGACGAGAGTTTTAGCATTTTGGACTGCTGATCCAACGGTAGTAGATTAGATACGAGCTAGTGGGAAATGTACTTAGCTTCAATTTGCTCTGCGTGATATAGCCCCCCCCCCCCCGGCCCTCGCCTACATCACCAAAAGAAATATAAATAAATCGAGCAGGTTGTAGAGGTGGATAAGGATAATGGTTGGTTTGTAGGTTTTAACGGCACTGTCGTAATAGCTGCACCATGCGAATTACAAAGGAGATAACTGTTTGATCTGAAAGAAAAAACGAGCCAGCATACATGGTCTGGCTTTAGCTGGTATCGAACCCGCGACCCTTGCATCAAGCATCAGATTATAAAACAACATAGTAACATGAAAGTTTATCAACTTCGATGTTATTCAAGCTATTGGTTTGCATGTTACAGAAAACTATTCTATATAAATATGAAATTAACACTTTCTCGTCTTTTTTGAATCGTTAATAATATCCGATTTGATTATTGGTGTGTATGAGAGACACACAAACAGTACCTTGATTGTTGGGGCTAAACCGCTTTATAGCACTTTGCCTTTTCTTCCTAATTTACTGCCATAACATTTTGCTATAGTTCCAGTTGGTAGATTAACTTGACCCGCCGAACCCTATGCGCCTGGGTTGATTTCATGCATCCTGTTGTTATACAACAAGGAGTACACTTGTTTCTGCTTTTGTTATCGTTCACAGATGGAAAGTTACCAAACCAATTCCGAGGCCGGTTTGATTGATGGAGTGTTACTGATGTCTGAGCCATTATTTAGAATTAAGGAACATAAACTGCGATTTCTGACAATTATTCACGCACATCTGTTGATCGATGATCGTCACGGCAAGGAATATTAATGAACTAAATAGATAAACCGATGACGATACTTGCTTAATTACCGGCTTGTTTTACCTTTATCTGCACTTGACTCTGAGATCCAACTTCTTCACCTTAGACTCTGTGGAAATATCATTATAATGTAAGATACTGAATTCAACATACTTACACGTGTGTATGTTACGTGGACTATGTCACAAGAATGAAAATTAGTAGCAGACGCTAAAACAATAATAAAAACAATATTGATAATGATGACAAGAATCATAAGAATAACAATATTGATAAGGAAGATGATAATCAGAATAATACCAATATTAATAATGACGATCAGCATAATAATAATAACAATATTAATGATAAGTCATAATAATATAAACAAGGATTATAATAATCGAAATAAAAGTAATAATAATAATATTAATAATAATGACGATGATTATGATGACAGCAATAGTAATGATTCTGATTAAAATTACTAAAAGCAGCCACAAGAATCCTGAATGTGAACGATAGGTGATGATAGTGTATGGAGGATATTGAATAATAGTGGTGATTATGGTAGTGGTGGGTGCTGATTATGAAGATAAAGAGAGGACGGAAAAGTGTGGTGGATACTTTTGTTTCATTTTACATCTGGTTGTGACGATATTTCTTCTTGTATTTTATTATTATTATTATAATTATTATTATTATTATTATTATTATTATTATTATTATTATTATTATTATTATTATTATTATTATTCAGCAGTAATAGTGGTGGTGGTGGTGGTAGTCAAACAAATGGAAAACAATAGCTTAATAGATGGCATAGACAATATAAAGCGTGTCATTGACATTTATATACAAACCGGGTTTTATCTGCTGCATCTTTATCATTCTGTTTACACTACTGTATTTTCACAGTAATATAATTTCTGGAACCAAAGATGCGTCGGGAGGGTATCGTGCGGTTTATCTTAAACAAGTCTCGACATATATCGTTAAGAAGATATATTATCAAAATTATCAAGGTTTAAAGTACAGGTCAATCATATGAAGCCTTTTAAGGGGTGACCTCGAATGTAGTTGACCACGTGGCACCATCCTATTCAAATTTGTTACCTTGTCAAGTGATAAATAAACAAAGGTTGTTTTAGAGCATTAAAACTAGCATGCAAACAAAAGAATCGATAGGACACCAGCATGTCACGACATTTTATCATACAGCATTATGCATCCTTCTTTGCCCAAATTCGGTCCTTATCGTTTGGATTATCTTTAATTTTATCGCTAATTCATCTAGATACAACGAATACCGTTTTTAAATAGTGTTACGTGTCTAGGTTCTTATAAAAAGTCACAGAAAAAACGTGAAGACAACAAACTTTGTAAAATTTAACAAATAATTTATTTCTATAGAATATCAAGTGAAAAATTAGAAAAAAAAGAAGTTACAGCTTTACGAATCAAATCCAAAAATAATCTAAGAATAAAAAATAGAGGTCCTAGTAATAAACGTCCTGAATGAAACTGAGTTCGATTTCCGATGAAATCCAAAATGGAAGATGATGACGTCTGTTGTTACCTGCGACGTGATGCAGAGTAAACAGTCTCTTGTTGAATCACATATAATATTGTTCCAGTTTTTGAATTATGTATACATTTTGATGTTGGTTTCTAAATCTCCCTAGAGAGCAAAGTCTCGTGATACGTGATTCGGGAGTGTTACCGAGTGGAGGGAAAATATATTTTATCACACAGTGCAAATACGTTTTTTGTCACCCGACCCCAGTTAACTCTTTTTCAAAACCTGCTGTGAAGAGAAAGGTTGGCGATGAGCACAGACAATTTCAGAAGAAGTGGGAGACGGACTACTGTTTTGTTTAGCACAAGGGCATTCCGACGTGCCTTATATGCACCGAGAAAGTTGCGGTGCACAAGGAGTACAACATCCGACGTCATTATTTAACCAGACATGCTGAGGAGTATGCAAAATACCAGGGAGATGAGAGAGAGACCCGGGTCGCTAAACTTAAAACATGTCTACTGAGGCAGCAAGAAAGCAAACAAAGAAAGTGATGCAGCAGTTGAAGCTAGTTACGTGGTGAGTAAGATGATTGCTAAGGCAGGAAAGTCATTCAAAGAAGGAGAGTTCATCAAAAATTGCATGTTACAAGCTGCAAGTATAGTCTGTTCGGAAAAGAAGAGTCGGTTTAGCAACATCAGCCATTCAGCCAACACAGTGGTAGAACGCATTTCTGAGCTGAAAGGTAAACATTTCCATGCATACTCAGTCGCTCTTGATGAGAGCACAGACGTTACTGACACTGCACAGCTCGCAATATATGTCCGTGGTGTTGATGATAATTTTGAAGTGATGGAGGAGTTGCTCAAAGTTATTCCAATGCATGGCCAGACCACTGCTCAGGAGATATTCAGCCAGCTTTGTGATGCCATTGTGGATGCCGGTTTACCGTGGAAGTTCCGCGCCTTTTTAGAGGAAATAGAGTCAGTATATGAGGATGTTATCAACTTCACCGAGGTACATTGGCTTAGTAGGGAAAACGTCTTGAAAAGGTTTTCTGAGTTGAGAGCAGAAATCAAAGCCTTCATGGGGAAGGATGGGGTCGTTGTTCCTGTACTAAGTGATCCCAAATGGCTCATAGACTTGGCTTTTCTTCTTGACATAACACAGGAGCTGAATGTACTCAACAAGAAGTTACAAGGCCAGGGGCAGGTTGTCAGTGTTGCCTATGACAATGTTAGGGCATTCTGCACAAAACTTGTGTTATGGAAAGCCCAGCTTTCTCAGAGAAACCTCTGCCATTTCTCAACAAGCAAAGTACTCATTGACTCGGGCACACCATTCAGTAGTAAGTATATTGATGCCATTGCAAAGCTACAGGAAGAATTTGATCACAGGTTTGCGGACTTCAAAACACACAGAGCCACTTTTCAAAGTTTTGCTGACCCTTTCTCCTTCAATGTGCAAGATGCCGTCCCGTCCCCCCCCCCCCCCGCGCTTCAAATGGAGCTGATTGATCTTCAGTGAAATTCTGAACTCAAGGCTAATTTCAGGGAGGTGAAAGGAAAATTAGACAAGCTTGGACAATTTATGAGAGAATTTCCCTCCACATTCCCTGAGATTTCCAGGTTGTTCAAGCGGATCATGTGCCTTTTTGGGAGTACCTATCTGTGTGAAAAGCACTTTTCCACTATGAACTTGAACAAGTCAAAGTTCAGGGCCAAACTTACTGATGAGCATTTTCAAGCTATACTGAGGGTCTCAGTTGCTTCCTCACTCAAGCCAAATGTTGCTCAGCTGTGTAAGAAGAAGCGCTGCCAGGTCTCTGGGAACAAGGAGTAGGAGGAAGTAAGTGAAGCCTATGTTCTTGAGAACCCTTAATGTTTTTATTTGTTATTAATAAACGTTGAGCAGGTTGTAACAGTTGTACGTTATTGAATTTGTAATCGCCTTTTGTGGAATACTTGATGCGGCCCAGTCTCACCCAGACTCTACCTCCTGCGGCCCTCGGATAATTTGAGTTTGAGACCCCTGTGTTACATTGTCATCCTTCTAGAACATAATAGTAGCTTATTTCATGCCTACCATCGCGTGCTCCCAGTATGGCTTTAACTGAAATCAACGGTTCTTACTCTGGGAAATAATTTTAAAAGGTTGTGTAGCAGAACTGCTACTTTTTCTGAATCAAGGTCATAAACTAGATACAGTGTTTCTATTATTATGACAGTCAAATCGAACAAAACTGAACCGAATTTCTGAAAAAATTTCAAATGCAGTAAACAAAGTTACCTAAGAATAGCATGTAATGAAATAATAAAAAGTAAAACTTACAAACAAATAATTTAATTAAATATACAAAACAATTGTGTAACTTTGACGTATATTTTAATGTGAAATTTTGTCACCAACACTCAATTACAGTATATTTTTAATCATCTGAAATAAAATAAAACTGTCTACTGAGTTTTCTAAGATATTTTGGGTGGAAAAAATGCTAAAATTATATCTCTTAACTGCATTATGACATTCGCATGACTTCATATCATAATAAACTTAATATCAACGTAACTTACAAACTACGGTGGTCACGTGGACGTGGTCTAAGATACTAGTCTTTATTAATATATAACACATCTCAGCCGTCTTCCCCACGAGTTCTAATCCCGGCTAGACCAAAGGGATCAAGTGTTAGAAAATGTTTGCCAGTATCTTCCTGCTGTAAATTTTGTAATACAGTAATATTAAATAAACTTTCTACCGCAGAAACCTTTTAACATGTGCATATGGGACGTTTTTGTGAATCATTGTTAGCTAAATTTCTGGAAGGTATTATTGAAATGACTGGTATTAGCTTTTATTTTTATGAGTCATTGTTAGTAATTTCTGGAAGGTATTATTGAAATGACCGGTATTAGATTTCATTTTGTGAGTCATTGTTAGCAATTTCTGGAAGGTATTATTGAAATGACTGGTATTAGCATTTATTTTTATGAGTCATTGTAAGTAATTTCTGGAAGGTATTATTGAAATGACCGGTATTAGATTTCATTTTGTGAATCATTGTTAGTAATTTCTGGAAGCTATTATTGAAATGACTGATATTAGATTTCATTTTTGCAAATATGTTCATTGATATAGGCATTGAACCAGCCAAAGTGTCACACTTTACAATCCTTGCAAACATGCTTGGCAGAAAATTACCCAGTGACTTAAACAATGGAGATTTCTTGCGGTCATGGTTTATTAGTTATATATTTAAATTTGGTGGCTAATTAAAACTAGAACGATATGCATAGTAGACGTGCTGAAATTGACCCCATTCAAATCCTAGTCCACTGTGTTCGTATAAGGAAAAACCGATCTATGATTCCATCAAAACACCGATGTCCTTATAAGGAAAAACCGATATATCAGTCCATTAAAACACAGATGTCCTTATAAGGAAACATAGATGTCCTTATAAGGAAAAGCCGATATATCAGTCTATTAAAACACAGATGTCCTTATAAGGAAAAGCCGATTTATCAGTCCATTAAAACACAGATGTCCTTATAAGGAAAAGCCGATATATAAGTCCATTAAAACATAAATGTCCTTATAAGGAAAAGCCGATATATCAGTCCATTAAAACACAGATGTCCTTATAAGGAAAAGCCGATATATCAGTCCATTAAAACACAAATGTCCTTATAAGGAAAAGCCGATATATCAGTCCATTAAAACACAGATGTCCTTATAAGGAAAAGCCGATATATCAGTCCATTAAAACACAGATGTCCTTATAAGGAAAAGCCGATATATCAGTCCATTAAAACACAGATGTCCTTATAAGGAAAAGCCGATATATCAGTCCATTAAAACACAGATGTCCTTATAAGGAAAAGCCAATATATCAGTCCATTCAGTGGCGTCGCTAGGGGAGTGCGGGGGGTGCGGACCGCACCGGGTGACACCATCTCAGAGGGGTGACACCAAAAGGAAAATTTTAAATAAAGTAAGTTTAAAGTAAAAAAAAATAACTATAACTTAACGTTGTTACAGTTCTTAAATACTTTTACCTTCTGACCTTCAATTAATTTGTTTTTGTTCTTGTCATTTTTATACTGTGGACTTATTTTAAGAAGAAGAAATCCATGGTGGAAGTCTGGAGGGGTGACACCATGAGTTTACCGCACTGGGTGACACCAACCCTAGCGACGCCGCTGAGTCCATTAAAACACAGATGTCCTTATAAGGCAAAGCCGATATATCAGTCCATTAAAACACAGATGTCCTTATAAGGAAAAGCCGATATATCAGTCCATTAAAACACAGATGTCCTTATAAGGAAAAGCCGATATATCAGTTCATTAAAACACATATGTAGTGCAGCTTTTTTTTTGAAAGAAGTGGCACTGTGTAATCATGTTTGCTTTTTGGTTTTGTTATAATCACAATAAAATTTGCTTCAAGTTCTCTTTAGGCAATGATGAGTCAATAAAAAGAGTTTTCATGCTGCATTCTCTCCAATGCCATCAGCTGTCCACATGTGATAATATAGGTTATGATAATACGTATGTATGATGACTGGATGTGTGCTGACTGTATGTATGACGATTATATGTGATAATAATATTATGATGAATGGATGTGTGATAATTACATGTAGGATGATTGGATGTATGATGACTGGATGTGTACTGACTGAATGTATGACGATTATATGTGATAATAATATTATGATGAATGGATGTATGATAATTATGTGTAGGATGATTGGATGTATGATAATTATGTGTAGGATGATTGGATGTATGATAATTATGTGTAGTCCATTCAGTGGCGTCGCTAGGGGAGTGCGGGGGGTGCACTCGATGTATGATAATTATGTGTAGGATGATTGGATGTATGATAATTATGTGTAGGATGATTGGATGTATGATAATTATGTGTAGGATGATTGGATGTATGATAATTATGTGTAGGATGATTGGATGTATGATAATTATGTGTAGGATGATTGGATGTACGATAATTATGTGTATGATGTTTGAATGTATGATAATTGGATATATGATGATCTGATGTATGATGCATGATGTATGATAATTGGATGTATGATAATTGGATGTTTGCTGTATGATATATGTATGATGATTGGATGTACGATGATTGGATGTATGATAATTGAATGTATCATGTTATGATGTATACTAATTAGATGTATGATACCTGGATGTATGGTGATTGGATGCATGATGATTGGATATATGATGATTGTATATATGATGATTGGATGTATGATATATGGTAATTGGATGCATGATGTATGATAATGTGATGCATGATGTAAAATAACTGGATGCATGATGAAATGATGTATGATGATTGGATGTATGATATTTTGATATTTGATGATTGGATGTATGATAATTGGATGTATGATAACTACATGTATGATAATTGGATGTATGATGAATGGATGCATAATGTAATGATGTATGATGATTGGATGTCAGATAATTTATTTGCGATGAAAGGGATGCATGACGACTCGATGTATAATAATTGGATGTATAATGTTATGATGTACGATGATTAAATGTGTGCTAACTTGACAAATGATGATTATTTGCATAATGATTGTATGTATAATGATTATATGTATAATGATTGGATGTATAATGATTGGATGTATAATGATTGGATGTATAATGATTAGATGTATAATGATTGGATGTATAATGATTATTTGCATAATGATTAAATGTATAATGATTGGATGTATAATGATTGGATGTACTGTATAATGATTAGATGTATAATGATTATTTGCATAATGATTAGATGTATAATGACTGGATGTATAATGATTAGATTTATAATGATTGGATGTATAATGATTAGATGTATAATGATTATTTGCATAATGATTAGATGTATAATGATTAGATGTATAATGATTAGATGTATAATGATTGGATGTATAATGATTAGATGTATAATGATTAGATGTATAATGATTGGATGTATAATGATTAGATGTATAATGATTGGATGTATAATGATTAGATGTATAATGATTGGATGTATAATGATTAGATGTATAATGATTAGATGTATAATGATTGGATGTATAATGATTGGATGTATAATGATTGGATGTATAATGATTAGATGTATAATGATTATTTGCATAATGATTAGATGTATAATGATTAGATGTATAATGACGATGATTAAATGTGTGCTAACTTGACAAATGATGATTATTTGCATAATGATTGTATGTATAATGATTATATGTATAATGATTGGATGTATAATGATTGGATGTATAATGATTGGATGTATAATGATTAGATGTATAATGATTAGATGTATAATGACGATGATTAAATGTGTGCTAACTTGACAAATGATGATTATTTGCATAATGATTGTATGTATAATGATTATATGTATAATGATTGGATGTATAATGATTGGATGTATAATGATTAGATGTATAATGATTAGATGTATAATGACGATGATTAAATGTGTGCTAACTTGACAAATGATGATTATTTGCATAATGATTGTATGTATAATGATTATATGTATAATGATTGGATGTATAATGATTAGATGTATAATGATTGGATGTATAATGATTAGATGTATAATGATTATTTGCATAATGATTAGATGTATAATGATTAGATGTATAATGACGATGATTAAATGTGTGCTAACTTGACAAATGATGATTATTTGCATAATGATTGTATGTATAATGATTATATGTATAATGATTGGATGTATAATGATTGGATGTATAATGATTAGATGTATAATGATTAGATGTATAATGACGATGATTAAATGTGTGCTAACTTGACAAATGATGATTATTTGCATAATGATTGTATGTATAATGATTAGATGTATAATGATTAGATGTATAATGACGATGATTAAATGTGTGCTAACTTGACAAATGATGATTATTTGCATAATGATTGTATGTATAATGATTATATGTATAATGATTGGATGTATAATGATTGGATGTATAATGATTGGATGTATAATGATTAGATGTATAATGATTAGATGTATAATGACGATGATTAAATGTGTGCTAACTTGACAAATGATGATTATTTGCATAATGATTAGATGTATAATGATTATATGTATAATGATTAGATGTATAATGATTGGATGTATAATGATTAGATGTATAATGATTAGATGTATAATGATTGGATGTATAAAGTTTAGATGTATAATGATTAGATGTATAATGATTAGATGTATAATGATTAGATGTATAATGACTGGATGTATAATGATTAGATGTATAATGATTAGATGTATAATGATTATATGTATAATGATTGGATGTATAATGATTGGATGTATAATGATTGGATGTATAATGATTAGATGTATAATGATTAGATGTATAATGACGATGATTAAATGTGTGCTAACTTGACAAATGATGATTATTTGCATAATGATTGTATGTATAATGATTAGATGTATAATGATTAGATGTATAATGACGATGATTAAATGTGTGCTAACTTGACAAATGATGATTATTTGCATAATGATTGTATGTATAATGATTATATGTATAATGATTGGATGTATAATGATTGGATGTATAATGATTGGATGTATAATGATTAGATGTATAATGATTAGATGTATAATGACGATGATTAAATGTGTGCTAACTTGACAAATGATGATTATTTGCATAATGATTAGATGTATAATGATTATATGTATAATGATTAGATGTATAATGATTGGATGTATAATGATTAGATGTATAATGATTAGATGTATAATGATTGGATGTATAAAGTTTAGATGTATAATGATTAGATGTATAATGATTAGATGTATAATGATTAGATGTATAATGACTGGATGTATAATGATTAGATGTATAATGATTAGATGTATAATGACTGGATGTATAATGATTAGATGTATAATGATTGGATGCATAATGATTAGATGTATAATGATTAGATGTATAATGATTATTTGCATAATGATTAGATGTATAATGATTAGATGTATAATGATTATTTGCATAATGATTAGATGTATAATGACTGGATGTATAATGATTAGATTTATAATGATTGGATGTATAATGATTAGATGTATAATGATTAGATGTATAATGATTGGATGTATCAAGTTTAGATGTATAATGATTATTTGCATAATGATTAGATGTATAATGATTAGATGTATAATGACTGGATGTATAATGATTAGATTTATAATGATTGGATGTATAAAGTTTAGATGTATAATGATTATTTGCATAATGATTAGATGTATAATGACTGGATGTATAATGATTAGATTTATAATGATTGGATGTATAAAGTTTAGATGTATAATGATTAGATGTATAATGATTAGATGTATAATGATTAGATGTATAATGATTGGATGTATAATGATTAGATGTATAATGATTAGATGTATAATGATTATTTGCATAATGATTAGATGTATAATGACTGGATGTACTGTATAATGATTAGATGTATAATGATTGGATGTATAATGATTAGATGTATAATGATTGGATATATAATGATTATTTGCATAATGATTAGATGTATAATGATTAGATGTATAATGATTAGATGTATAATGATTAGATGTATAATGATTGGATGTATAATGATTAGATGTATAATGATTGGATGTATAATGATTAGATGTATAATGATTAGATGTATAATGATTATTTGCATAATGATTAGATGTATAATGACTGGATGTACTGTATAATGATTAGATGTATAATGATTGGATGTATAATGATTAGATGTATAATGATTGGATATATAATGATTTGATGTATAATGATTAGATGTATAATGATTATTTGCATAATGATTAGATGTATAATGATTAGATGTATAATGATTGGATGTATAATGATTGGATGTATAATGATTAGATGTATAATGATTGGATGTATATTGATTAGATGTATAATGATTATTTGCATAATGATTAGATGTATAATGATTAGATGTATAATGATTAGGTGTATAATGATTAGATGTATAATGATTGGATGTATAATGATTAGATGTATAATGATTGGATGTATAATGATTAGATGTATAATGATTTTATATCTGATAATTAGATGTGTGAAGATTATATGCGTGATGATTGGATGCCTGATGATTATCTGTGTAATGATTGGACGTATGCTAATTGGATATATTATAATTATATGGGGCATGATTGGATGTATGGTGATTATATATTTGATGACACGATGTAACATAACTGGATGTGTTATAATTATGTCTGTGACGATGGGATTGTAATAATTGGATGAATTATAATCATATATGTGATGATTGGATGTATAATAATAATTGGATGTATTATAATAATACATGTAATGATTGGATGTATACTAATTGGATGTATACTAATTGGATATATACTAACTGGATGTATCATAAATGGCTGTATAATAATTATATATGTGATTATTTGATGTATGATAATTTGATGTATAATACTTATTTATGTGACGATTTGATGTATGATGATTGGATGTATGATGCTTAGATGTGTGATGATTGGATGTGTAATTATTGGATGTATTATAATCATATATGTGATGATTCCATCTATAATAATTATGTGTTGATTAAATGTATGATGATAGCATGTATGATAATTATATGTGATGATTGGATGTGTGATAATTTGATGAATAATACTTATATGTGTGATGATTGGTTGTATAATAATTATATATGAGATGATTAGGTGTATGATGATACGATGTATAATAATTAAATGTGTGATGATTGGCTCTATAATAATTTTATATGTGAGGATTTGATGTAATAACTTGATGTATACTAATTATATATGAGAAGATTAGGTGTATGATGATTGGATGTATAATAATTAAATGTGTGATGATTGGCTCTATAATAATTATATATGTGAAGATTTGATGTAATAACTTGATGTATAATAATTATATATGTGATAGATAATTATATATGTAAAGATTTGATGTAATAACTTGGCGTATAATAATTATATATGTGATAATTATATGTTATGATTGGCTCTATAATAATATATATATGTGATAATTGGATGTAATAACTTGATGTATAATAATTATATATGTGATAGATAATTATATATGTATTGATTTGATGCAATAACTTGGAGTATAATAATTATATATGTGATAATTATATATGTTATGATTCGCTCTATAATAATATATATATGATGATTGGATGTAATAACTTGATGTATAATAATTATATATGTGATGATTGGATGTAATAATGTGATGTATAATAATTATATATGTGATAATTATATATGTGATAATTGTCTGTATGATAATTATATATGTGATAATTATATATGTGAAGATTTGATGTATGATAATTGCAGGCATAATAATTATATGTGTGATAATTGGATGTATAATAATTATATGTGTGATGATTGGCTGTGTAATACTTATATGTATGATGATTAAATATATAATAATAGGAGGCATAATAATTATATATGTAATGATTGGATGTACGATAATTTGATGTATATTAATTATATGTTTGTTATATAAGGGAGTAATGTCACATTACTCCAAGCACTGGCCTAAGTAGAATGACTCTTAAGACTATATTATTAGTATTATTCTTACTATTATTCTAGTTATTTATATTATTCTTATTCTTATTAGTATCATCATCATCATCATCATCATTGTTATTATTATTATTATTAGTAGTAGTAGTAGTAGTAGTAGTAGTAGTAGTAGTAGTAGTAGTAGTAGTAGTAGTATACGAGGATGTATATGAAAATCGCTATGGTTGACGAATCTAGGGACCTTGATTACTTCAAATATTGTCTTTTGAAAGGCAACATCTAGACATTGTGTCTTCTGAAAGGCAACATCTAGACATTGTGTCTTCTAAAAGGCATCATCTAAACATTGTTTCTTCTGAAAGGTAACTTCTAAACATTGTATCTTCTGAAAGGCGTCATCTAAACATTGTGTCTCCTGAAAGGCAACATCTAGAAATTGTGTCTTCTGATAGGCGTCATCTTAATATTGTGTCTTCTGAAATGCAACATTGAGACATTGTGTCTTCTGAAAGGCAACATCTAGACATTGTGCCTCCTGAAAGGCAACATCTAAACATTGTTGTCTTCTGATAGGCAGCATCTAAAGATTGTGTCTTCTGAAAGGCAACATCTAGACATTGTGTCTTCTTAAAGGCAACATCTAGACATTGTGTCTTCTGAAAAGCGTCATAAAAACATTGTGTCTTCTGAAAGGCAACATCTAGACATTGTGTCTTCTGAAAGGCGTCATCCAAACATTGTGTCTTCTGAAAGGCAACATCTAGACATTGTGTCTTCTGAAAGGCGTCATCTAAACATAGTGTCTCCTGAAAGGCAACATCTGGAACTTGTGTCTTCTGAAAGGCAACATCTAGACATTGTGTCTTCTAAAAGGCATCATCTAAATATTGTTTCTTCTGAAAGGTAACGTCTAAACATTGTGTCTTCTGAAAGGCGTCATCTAAACATTGTGTTTCCTGAAAGGCAACATCTAGAAATTGTGTCTTCTGATAGACGTCATCTTAATATTGTGTCTTCTGAAATGCAACATCGAGACATTGTGTCTTCTGAAAGGCAACATCTAGGCATTGTATCTCCTGAAAGGCAACATCTAAACATTGTTGTCTTCTGATAGGCAGCGTCTAAAGATTGTGTCTTCTGAAAGGCAACATCTAGACATTGTGTCTTCTGAAATGCAACATCGAGACATTGTGTCTTCTGAAAGGCAACATCTTAAACATTGTTGTCTTCTGATAGGCAGCATCTAAAGATTGTCTGTGAAAGGCAACATCTAGACATTGTGTCTTCTGAAAGGCAACATCTAGACATTGTGTCTTCTGAAAGGCAACATCTAGACATTGTGTCTCTTGCAAGGCAACTTCTAAACATTGTTGTCTTCTGATAGGCAGCATCTAAAGATTGTGTCTTCTGAAAGGCAACATCTAGACATTGTGTCTTCTGAAAGGCAACATCTAGACATTGTGTCTTCTGAAAGGCAACATCTAGACATTGTGTCTTCTGAAAGGCAACATCTAGACATTGTGTCTTCTGAAAGGCAACATATATACATTGTGTCTCCTGAAAGGCAACATCTAGACATTGTGTCTTCTGAAAGGCAACATCTAGACATTGTATCATTCGAGTGAAGCCATCGGAGTAAAAGCTGTTATAAAGTCAAATAAATTTAAATTAAAAAGAAACCCTAACCCTGAACCTTAAACCAGCTGGAGAGGAGTATCAGTTTTATGGAAGAACATATTGGGTACCT
Organism: Unio delphinus; assembly: GCA_029339505.1. NCBI lineage: Eukaryota > Metazoa > Mollusca > Bivalvia > Unionida > Unionidae > Unio > Unio delphinus. Next base: position 38,248,862 of record JAQISU010001235.1, read on the forward strand.
TCTGACGTGACCGCAGTCCCTTTTAATAATTTCCTTGAACTAAATGAGTATCACCAACACAAACAACGAGATTTATAACCTTTCAATTATGGAGCCCAGACAGAAACAATATACATGTACTCAGTTTGCTTTGTTGCGGTTCACCAAGCAATGGACTTTTCCGACAGATTGGTCGTCCTTACTTGCCGCTTATTTATCCCCTTGTTTATAAATATATCATTTTTATGTGGCCTATAAGGCAATCTGCTGATTCATGGCGCGATAAAACCAAACTATTCATTAAAGTGTGTGTGTGTGTGTGTGTGTGTGTGTGTGTGTGTGTGTGTGTGTGCGCGCGTGTGTGTGTATATGTGTCTTGGATTTTTAACGTAGCTTTACAAAATGTTTAGTGATGTCGCAAAGATGTCTGCACTGTGGCCGTTGATAGTGATGTCTAGCACTGGGACATCAAAGCCGCAGACATTTCTCACGTCCCAACCACTATTATATCCGAACACTAACCTCTTAATGCTAAGCGCAAAGCGATGCAACTGCTAGTACCATTTGTATAAGTCCATGGAACGACTCAGCCGGAGCTGGAACCCGTGACCTTCTGCATCAGAGGCGGACGCTCTAACAACTTAAGCCACCGGACCGGTTCTCTTTATAGCTAGATGGTTAAAATTAGTCCCAGGAAACGCTTTTAAATGCAGGAACTTACCGTGGCCCACTAATAATGTGTGTCCCTCCTCAGGGCCGACAACGGAGGGGCGGGGACATGGGATATTTCCCTGAGGCAAGGGTACGTACAGGGGTCCGGGGCGAATAACACTTTTTAATTTGATAAAGACAAATTTTGTTTGAACAAGAACTAAGAGAGTCCCGGGTATTTATACCTCATAGACAGTGATCGTTCTTTATGGCCCTATCCGTCCCACTTGTTTAAGTCTTCACTCAACAATTGATAGCGAATCAAATCTGAATTTGTCCCAGTTATGACCCTTGGGAAAGCTAAAAATGGAGTGTGTGGCATAATTAATACATGCAATTAGTGCATTGAACATGTTCTCAATCAGTGCCCATTATTCAGTACCCGTACATATCTGTCCAAGTAAGATATTTGCAATAGAAATTTCTAATATGAAAAGAAGTGTCAGTGACAAAGTGTATCCAGGACAACTAACGCGATAGTCTCGAAAAGAGTATATGGCAAAAGAGGGTAAATCTAATCGCCGATCAATTAACAATTTAGCACATTTTGTCATTTAGTTATGTAAAGTAGTCAGTTATATATTTTCCAGGCAAAAGATACATATTAGTATATAACCCTTTCCACATGTTTTACACATGGGTATAAAAAGTTACACATGGGTATAAAATGTTATGCACGGGTATTATATATTTTGCACGGGCATTATATGCTATGCGCGGGTATTATATATTATGCACGGGTATAAAATTAAATATAAGCTATATTTTCGATCAAATATGAAATATTATGTACATTCAAATGCTTACACGGGTGGTTGAAAAGAGTACATTGTTTTTTAAATAAAAAAATGGAAGCAAACTTTATTGTGATTATAAAAGAGACTCCGATCTGTAACATAATCAAACTAGCAACAAAATGTTAAGATATGGTGGAATTTGGACCCTGAAGATGAAAAGCCTGGCTTCCCGCACTACCATAAGCGGTCTAGACAGCGCTGATACCCCCCATTAATCACGTGTTACAAACTGGAAAAATAATTATTATCAAGTAATTGAAGCTTAGCATCAGGTTGTATGGTTCCCTGAATTGCAATATCTTAAGTTTACAGTAAATCAAGTTTACAATATCTCAAGTTTACAATAAATCAAGAGTCACGTCTTAACATTCGACAGCGAGCAATACGAAACGAATGGGCAGTTTGTCATGCCCTCCCCATTGTACCGGCAGAGAGTCATTGGAAAAACAATCGGTCTTTGCCAAAACAAGGTTCAGCCAGCCGTACTGGATAGGAAGTCAAATAGAAACCTGCAATCAGCGTTTTAAAAATGTGCGGCGATATTCAAGAGTAAATTAGATAGCTGGAGATTTCCCACAATATGAACGTCTATCTGTCTGTCTGTCTGGAACGAGTGAACAAATGACGAGGATCATTTCTGTATTTTAAATTGTAAAAAGAAGGTTCATGGTAGATACGATTAATAAAGTGTATGTATGTATGCATGCATGCATTTGTGTGTGTGTGTGTGTGTGTGTGTGTGTGTGTGTGTGTGTGTGCAGACATATACACACATTTACTTAGGGTGTCAGGACGGAAAGATGAATCCATGACGAATCAAAATATCTTTTATACAGTTCAGAATAGTTGGCATTGGCAGATGTAACTATCAAATGTTAGAATAAGCACAAGCAAACTGTATCGTGTTCAATACCCCAAAACTTAAAAATGACAAATAATCCTGAAATCTTTATATAAGGCGGTATTTTTTTTTTTACGATTCAAAATACTCGCATCTATACTGCGCCATTTCTTAAGGTCGGGTAGTTCTGTTGATAAAGTGTTTGAGTCGCATCCCATTGGCAACTTTAGTATGTAATTAGATGTCATTTTCATCAAATAACGTGCTGTAAGTGCTGTTAAATGCCAAGCGTCCAATCCTTTCCAGAGTTTGCATTTAGTGCCGTCACACACACAGCTAATGAAATCGCCACTGCTCTAATATTCGTTCGAATTGTAAACAATAATTATTACAATCGCCCTTCAAGAGTTGCTGTTAAATTTTTTGGCAAACAATGTTGGGATTGTTATGGTTTCAAATTAAAGATATTCTTATTCTTGATGTTTGTTTGTGTCTCTTGCATTTCGTCCTTTGAACGAATCCTACATGCGTGAAATCGATAAAAAGAATTTTTGTTTTTTCACAGCACTTGAAACCAGTGTTGTACAGTAATTCGTTATTGAAGTAATCAATGAAGTAATTGATTACTCAAAATAATAAATGGTAATAAGTTAATGCAACACAAAAATATTCAGTAATTATAATTGTTTTACAGATTTTGTTAACGTAATGCAAAGTTATAATTATTTTAACTTAGAATTGCTATGTGTCATGATTACAATTAACAACTTACAGCTTAAGACAAATACTATACTAACGAAGATGTGCTTGCGATTTTTTTAAAATTAGTTCGATAATATTGTATTCCTTGTGCCCTGAACTCTTGGTGCGAAGTGCATTGTTCTGTGCAAAACGTATATTACCAATGATGACTGAGTTGTGACCGACTCAACAGAAGTAGTGTAAATGTACTATAATTGCCACGCGATAAATTACTTTTAATTGGTTACTTCACTGTGACAGAGTAATTTTAACTGTAATCAACTACAACAATGCTGTTTATAGTAATTGTAATTTTACCATATCATCTTTACAACAATAATCTATACAACACTGCTTGAAACATATTTCACCCTTTTAATCAGCCGTCACACGCGTAAAACGGTATATCCTACGTGGCAAGGTCATGTGATCCAAAATCTCGTATACCATTTCTTCCTTGATCTAAGAGGTTCAACGATTAAAGGAAATACCGTCGCGTTCAATAAACCTATGTCACGAGATTTGGCTATCAAGCGACAATCCTCCATCGTCGAGTAGATTCTGTTTTTAAATTCAGTTTATATGTCGGGGTATTTATCTGTTCCATGCCAGTAGAAATCTTCACAAGCTCCTTTAACAACAAACCATTTGTGCTATTTGTTTTTTGATAAGTGTTTAGTTGCATCTTTGTATAAACGATTAGAGAACTACCTTAAAAAGAGTAATTGTTAATCTAAGTTACAAATAGAAACCCATCACAACATTTTAATGATTTCTGGAAACTAAATGAAATATGAATGTAATTAATATAAGCAATATTTTTTTCATAGATCGTCTTGTCGACAGACGCTACAACCAACAATAATAGCTCTTTGTCTTTGCATCCTTCACACAGACACACACACACACACACACACACACACACACACACACACACAGATAGGTTGTTGGGATTGTATTGGCCAGAATAAAGCAACATGCTATGAGGCGCCGTAGCGGACAAAAGCTGCTCCAATCAGAGCGTTCCCGTGAAATTTCAATGTATTATGTCCAGAATTCTTATTTCAAGTGTTGTATTAAAAAATGTTTCAAGTAATTTTTTCTAGGTTGAGGTTTTAGATTGTATCAGTTGAATTAAACAGTAGTGGTTCAAAGTTGAATTTTCTATATCGTGTCGTTTGAATTACACCGCGGTGGTTGATATTTCAATGTTATACGTCGAGAATTCCTAATTTAAGTATTAGTTCAAAGAGTTTAGGTTGATATAAGCCTCGTGACATTCTTATGCAGCGGTGTTTCGGCGAATCATGATTTCGTAGAGTAAAACTCGAATCTCCCGCTCCAACACAGCTCTGTCCTAATATTAAATACCGGGTGGGAAAGGTCAGAGGCAACTCGAACTATTTCATTATACGTGTGTCAAACTTATGATCTGCGAAATCTATAATTAAAAGTGAGGTACCGATCCAGACGTTCCTTACCTCAGACAAATCATGAGATCGCTGTTGATGGTATGGTTGATAAGGGCAAATTGGCTGGTTCTCTAACTCTACAGGGAGTTATCGACCTTATAATTAAAACCACACTTATGTATAAGAGCACTGAACACGGAAGCCGTGTGTGCAGAGCAATACAATACGGTATGAAATAAATTGAACTTCAAATGTTGTCTTGACATCAATGTGAAAATTAACCGTGGGAATCTGTTTAGAGATACGTGATCATCTATTTTCTCATCAAGTTATATATATATATATATATATATATATATATATATATATATATATATATATATATATATATATATATATATATATATATGTGTGTGTGTGTGTGTGTGTGTGTGTGTGTGTGTGTGTGTGTGTGTGTGTGTATAAGAAATGTCATAGGGATGACATGATCCAATAACACTATAGTAGTGCCATAGGGATGATATGGTCAAATAAAAATTCAGCAATGTCAAAGGGATGACATGACACAATAACACTTTAGCAATGCCATAGGAATGATATGGCAAAAAAAAACACGCTAGCAATGCCATAAGAATGATATGTCAAAATAACACGCTAGCAATGCCATAGGGATGAATTATATAAAACAAAAACTCTGTAGCAAAGTCAAAGGGATGACTTGACACAATAACACTTTAACCATGCTATATGGGTGATGTGGCCCAATAACACTTTAGCCATGCTATATGGGTGATGTTGCACAAGAATTCTTTAGAAATAACTTTAGGGATGGCATATCACATTATTACTCTGTCTGATTTGGCTGTGTTTGAAATGTCATTATGAAGCATGTTAACAATCAAATATACTTTACTCACCGGGTGTAAGTGATTGTAGAGAAAGACTGGTTTGCGAGATCGAAGTGTAATGTAGTCCTTCTTTGGTTAATATATCGCGTTCGAAGACAGACGTCACCTAATGGGTATCGGTTATTTATTGGAACCAACGAAAAACTGGCTTCATTCTATAAAACTAAAATAAAACACACAATTCTTTACCTATGTAAAAATATACTGTATTTTTTTTAAAAGTTGAAGTTGCTAATGTTAAGACTGTAAACATAGGAAGGATTTTTATTTGCGGAAAGTGAATTGGCATAAGAGAATATCAGAGGAAAATCCAAACCTACTGACAGAATTTGTGGACAGGAACGAGGATTAATGAGAGTAGGATTTCCCAAGCCAACGTTAACGAGTATAATTGATTAGTTTTCAGTGTGTGTGTGTGTGTGTGTGTGTGTGTGTGTGTGTGTGTGTGTGTGTGTGTGATCTTTTTTCTCGTGTTATAATGGAATGTTACATCATACCCATATCTTATCCTAAATTATTTATCTTGCCAATATGGCGTAGTAAAAGATGGAACAGGTGCGGGGTTCATTTTGAACATCTCGTGGATTTCCTACCAAACTCCGTCTCAGAAATATTTAAATAGATCGGTAACACAATGAAATATGCTAAACAAAAAAGAACTATGACAAAATCATCATGATACATTCGTGGAAATATTTGCACAAGCTAAGTGAAAGAACGTATTTTAATAATTTCAGAATGGATAAATGTTCTTTGATGTTTTTTTTCTTCTTCTTCTTTTGATGATTGGAAGCAAGATCTGGACTTCCTCAACTGCTATGCGCTCTGTCGTCTGATTATAGTTTCACTGGTAAGTTAATTGGATTGGTCAGTTTGATCACACTGTTATAAATGACATCAATATGACGCTTTGAAGACAGCGAATAATTACCGTAACATAACACAACAGAGAGAATTAGCATTATGATTTGTTAAGAAAAAAGGACAGAGAGAAACTTGCTTCAACATTCACGCATTCCTAGTTTCGTCTAACACTTTAGCATAATCAGGATTTCTTCAGATTAATGGACTTGTTATCATTAGATGGTAGAAGTTTGGGGTTTTCTAATTTTCTCTGCCACGAACACTTAAGAGTTACAGTGTTTAATAAGTGCATAATTTCTTTATTTTTCTGCCCAACTTAGAACAAACCACGACTTTTTTTAAACAGGGTTAATAGCTTATACAGTGTAGTCCATATCCAACTATCTGGTTAATGACCACTGCGTATTGCATTATTCAATGCCCAATCAGTAGGACCACCGGAAAAGCACACATAAATAGTTAATTGTATCAACGGTCAGAATATCGACGTCTTTTCCTGACAGAAACATGGCTAAAAACTTCTGGCGTTGAGCTCAAGTGCACGGATCTAACACCCACCGGTTGCTCCATCAAGTACCCCCCCCCCTCTCGCAGCGGTTGAATTGATGTCATCACAAAGACCTCCATGGTCAAACGTCTTAATTACACCACAACCTTCAATGTCTACTACTACACATCATTTGAACTAGCCCAAACAACACTCACACTGGAACAAAGGTCATTCCATTTTTTTCTGTCTCTACCGATCTCCTCCAAGTAGGAAAAAAGTCTGAAACTCATTTTTGGAGCATTGAAATTTCGATAGGTGGCAACCTGATTATTCCTGGAGATCTCAACTTTCACTTTCACTGTCCTGGAAATTCATACACATCACAATTCCTAGATTCAATTCATGTTTTCAACCTCAAAAAACAGTTAGTTAATTAACTCACCCATAACATGGTCATCTTTTAAATAGGATTCTTCATAGACCTGATGATAATATTCTACAGTCCACCCTTGTATCTCACGAACTTGCATCAGATCACCTCTGCATTTTATGCCATCTGAACGTATCAGTCCCTAACCGTCTACCTTTTTTTTGGTACTAAGAGAAACCTCCGTATGATAAATAGAACCAAAATAATGCATGACATCCAAGCAAACCTAACAACTTGCTTACATCCTACAGCAGAACAACTCGATTCCTGCCTGCGTTCATTGCTTGAAAAATATGCCCCAGCCACTAAATGCAGATTATCAATAAAAAAAAAGGTTCTGAATGGTATAACAGTGTTAGGGACCAGCTTCGCACTGCTAAAAGAGACTGCCGTAAAGCAGAGAGGTTTGACTTTCCACTAAATTCACTATTCCACGGTCCAGAATCAAACACAAAATGTGTTCTCTGTGATACGTTTCACTGACGGACTCCAATCCAACATAACTATCCGACCGCACCCATGTGTACACACCAGCAAGATACATACGCTCCTCTTCTGCCAATCGTACACTCATTATTCCCTCTATGAAAACGAAGTCATATGGACGTTCTTTTGCAACGTGGAACAAACTGCGCACTGAACTTAGACACAAAGACGCAATGATCCCTTTCAAGAGCGCTATTCAACTCACAAATTTTGACTGCAAGAACAAATTTAAAGATCTAATAAATTTTCCTACTTTAAATATTTTAGCACGGTTTTGTTTTCTAATTTCATGCTGGGTTATTTTTTTTTTAGTCATGTCATATATGTTGTAAAGCGCGCAGAGCTTCTAATAATTAGGTGTTATGCAAAGACCTCATTCTTCTTCTTCTTCTTCTTCTTCTTCTTCTTCTTCTTCTTATTATTATTATTATTATTATTATTATTATTATTATTATTATTATTATTATTATTCATGGGAGACATAGATTTCATCAGTAACGGATATACCTGTAATTGACTTCGTCTTTAACGACTGACCTTTTATCTCCTTTACACGTAACCAAATTTGAACATCGCCTACCGGTGTGTTGCCAATAAATGCAATTGTTCGCATTTGAATGTGTGTCGTACTCGAGAAAATGCGGTAGTGGATCTTTAAAGGAGTATTTATCAGGTAGTTTAAGGTGGGACAGTACCATTGAAGTGTCATTGTGTAGAAGATGGTGGATAAGAGTTCTGTTAATGTTACTCTTCATAAGCGGTTTGTACCTCACTGATAGCATTGCTATTCAAACGACACAAAACGGGATAACAATAAATTGCAACCTTTCAACTTTTCAGCAAGTTACAGTAAAAAGATGCCTGTCTTTGTTGAGAAGATCTGTAACAATGATTAACAGTTCAAGACATAGTTGAAGAAACAGACAGTTATTTGATTCTTTACCCGTCTCGAGGAAACATCGCTGTTTACACAACAAATAATTCTTTATAAATGTAACCTTTTCCAATTACAACAATATAATCTATGTGTAGGGTCTGCCACGCCTTATCATACTTTGAACAAAAGAAAATTGAACATCGGTGGGAAGACAGATTTGTTATTGTTTTCTCGCCTACCACACAGTTAAATCGAGTATCTTTCTGGGGTCTTTTTTTTCCTCGGAAAGAGAAATCTATCTTAAACCAGGTGTACACAACTTCATGCGATACAATTTTTCATAAGTTACTTTACATCATTGATAAATTCAGAACAACTAGGAATTTTCTGCAGTGTCCACAAAAATCTGTTCCGAGAAAAAGCCAGACGCGTTCTGAATCGTCGTTGATATATATATATATATATATAGGCTGCTTCGTATCGAACGCACGAACTACACACCTTAAGTTTACCTTCACCTTCGAATTATTTGGCCTCAAGCCTCTAATTATATTCTTCCCTAAGATGTAGTTGTGGGTCATTCTTGCTCTCCTGGTGAAAACAGGGGATATCACCTTTGCAACAACATTATGCAGCATACATCATAAATATAACCACGAGAGAGAGAGAGAGAGAGAGAGAGAGAGAGAGAGAGAGAGAGAGAGAGAGAGAGAGAGAGAGAGAGAGAGAGAGAGAGATGGTGTTGCGATTATAAAATCCAACAGCTACCCCGCAACCCCTACCTAACTCCTCACCCCACCCCCTCCCAACATAAGAACACAACTAAAGAAACATAATATTAATTGACTAGTCGCTTAGTACATGTATTCTTCCTGTCTGTAATTTAAAGCAGACTGGCTAGATACAGATTGAATGCGCTTGGCACCCCATCCCCCAAACCCCACATGATTTTCTTTTCTTTCCATTACTTTCTACAAGCCCTTTCGTCTTTTTTATGCTAGCACAATCGGTATTTACGGTAAAGCGATCTGGTACATATATTTAAATTATAATGGTTTCAGATGTATACTCTCAGCTGGGCGCTGTCTTTCTTCTTTCTCACACATTCCTTCGTACCATCGACGCATCTAATTTTGTGTAATCTGGGTCACCATGTCAACAACCACTTCCTGTCTGCCCCACCTTCAAGAGAACTTATCAACGAGGTGGGCCATTAATAAAGTTTACACCTTTTTAATTTATTTCCCATTTCAAATACGCAATTTCATTCTCTTATGATCATGTAATACTAACAATTCATTCTGCTTAAAGCCAGTGATACAAAACTGATGTAAATTGTTGAAATAGTGTACTTGTCTAGATCTCTGAGTCTTTGTTTAATAAGGCGTATATTAAACAGTTAGAATTGAGGTTAGATTTCACCCGTACACATTTATCTAGTAAATCTAACTCAGTTAAACAAAAGTGCATCTTAAAATTATTCTCGATGATTAAGTTTTGAACGTTTCAGAGATATGCCAACATCATTCGGGTAACGTGAGCTGGGATTATTAAGTATATTTCGGCGCTTAGTATTGCAGTATTTAACAATGTAAACCGACTGGCGATGTTATTTCCAATGTAGCGTGGATGTATGGCATCTCGGAACATCCCGAAGCATGACACCGTGGAAACTAACCTCAAAGAAATCTGTTGATGGGAGTGAGATAAAGAAGCAATAACTGTATAACGAAGTTGGTGTCAAGATATTTGAGCTGTTGAACTATCTGCATGTGGTAAAGAAGTAGAAGCGTCACACTGGACGAATTTGCATTTTATTGCAATTGTCAGTTTGACATGATGTCAATTTTATAAAGGGACGTAATGGGGGTGGGAGGCCTCTTGAATTTGCATGTGTTGTGAAATTGCTGTAGCCTATATACGTTTCCCGCCTCCTAATCAAGCCCCCCCCCCCCCCCCGAGAAATTTTAAATGACGTCCCTTATTTAGTCGGTTCGACCAAGTTTTTCTTTTCTTTCATTCTTTTCACCATGACATCCAATTCGGCAATATGAAAAATGTGTTATCTTTTACACCTTACTCTCTTCAAATCCCCGCCGCTATCACATGCAAACATAATTGGGATATACGATATACACTGATGCATTTATTTAAAGTATTATTTATTTTTAAGTTGATATACAATATACAAAACAATATACATTGATACATTTATTTAAAGTATTAATTATGTTTAAGTTAATATACAAGATACGTTGATACATTTCTTAGATGTACATGTATTAGTTTAAGTTCTTTAAAGACCGCTCCGGTGGTTTAGTGGTTAGAGGGTCCGCCTCGCAAGCGTAAGATCGTGCTTTCGAACCCAGTCGAGTCGTACCACAGACCTACAAAAATGGTACCTTAGCCAACGCGTGATCATTGTAGTGGGGTCTCCTGCTCCTTACGCGTATGTCCCCGTCCCCAGTATTTGAGATAATAAACTTTTAATCAACTTTTATATGATATACAGCTTAAAATGTTTTTCCATCGATTTAAAATTACTTTCTCTCTCTATTGATATATTGTTAAAAATTAGTAACGCGCGGATCCCAAACCGGTCCAATCGGCTTAGGGCTGGCCCTGTGCACGTTTAATTTTGAGCATTCCCCTACACAATCATTTCCATAAGAAAAAAAGGTGAAACCAATATTGTGGTTTAATGGAGAAAAAAACATGTAGGTACCTAATCTGTATTGTTAACTTTATTTTTATTTGCAATATATATATATATATATATATATATATATATATATATATATATATATATATATATATATATATATATATATATATATATATATATATATATATATATATATATATAAAAACCATGGTACATAGAGATTCCGTCTTGCGATCAACGCGAGGTGTTCCAGGGCAAATGTCTCTTTCAGCTGATATAATTATTTATTATATAATTATTTAGGCTGCAAGAGTGGACGGAGGGACTTTGAATCAGTACATTATATGAATCTGTCATCTGTTTGAAACAATCGACATACAATTTGGAGTTCTTAAGCCATATCACGTTCTCGGGACAGAGAATGGTGGTATAAAGACACATGAAAGCTGATACCATGATGGGTTTCAAAAGTTATCATTTTAAACCCAGGACCGCCCAGCTTGATTAACTTGCTTTGTTACTGTTACCGATCACGCCTCGTTTCATTTAGATGAAACCACTTACCAGAATGGTTTTCAATTGAAAATAGTAATGTCTTTCTTCATTCAAAAACCGTTTAGATGTAGGTGGAATAAGTGCAAAGTTGTATCATTCGGGGGCACTCAGCGCCATCACCCTGAAGATTGTTGCAGACGAAACACACCACTGATCACATTCAAATGCCCAGGTCTGTAAAGTTTGTCCTGTTTTGTTATAAATTACAGGGTATCAGTCTATCCTTTGATTATACTTGTGTAACGTTGGCGATAAAAAGATGAATACGAGATAAATAATGGAAAATTAGTGTCAGTCGTCTAATGAAATTTGTTGTTGATGTTTGGTGAAGCTTCTTGTCTTTTGAAATCATTAATTTCCACATTGCTTTCCACGCCATACTTTCGTGACATGTCTAAGACGGTATAATGATAATGTTTAGAAAATTAGCACTGTATAAAGGGTTCAACGACTGACAAAATCGTGACAAACAAATTATTATGTGGGGCTTCAAAATAAAAAAAATATGAAATGTTTGGAAAAGGAAATATGAAACAAACCAAAAGACACACACACACACACACCTACCTACCTACCTATATATATATTGAACGTACGTGTGTGTGTGTGTGTGTGTGCTTGGATTTCAACGTCGCTTTTAAAAAAATCTGTCATATCGTTACGATGTCTAAAGTGTGGCCGTTTAGAGCACTGAGCCATCATGCCGCTGACACGTAGCATGATGTCCAACCCTGTCACAGTTTCCTGACACCAAGCCGACCAGTCCTAATACTAACCTCTTAATGCTCATCGCCAGCGAGGCAGCTCCATCTAACATTTTTACAGAAAAATAATTATATGGTATTACTCGGCATCGGATGCATTAACCACTAGACCACTGGAGCGGTCATAAATAAATAAATAAATAAATAAATAAATAAATAAATAAATAAATACATTTTTTGTAAAATCTTATTTAAAAAATAATTAGAGTTGAAGACTTTCAATTTATAAATCAAGGTTGAAAAATGTATGTATCTGTCTAATAAATGAATCGACATTCAACGTCATTTCCGTTAAGTCTACTATCCATTTCAACAGACTAAACATACTTAACGCAAACATACAAAGAAATAGAAAGTGAATGTTAGGCATTACTTTGGCTTGGTGCCAAGGCAGATAGAGTAAAGTACTCTTGACCAAGGTCACTCTATAACAACCTATCTCGGCTGATCCGATGGTAGGACTGCGGAATCCTTACCTTTTCAGTCACGAGTCCGGCACGCTATCTGAGTTAAAGCGGTTTTTTTTGCATGGATATTGTATAGTAATGGCTAATTTAAAACTGATGTCAATATGATATGGTTTGACTTGGATATTGCATAGTAATGGCTAATTTAAAACTGATGTCAATATGATATGGTTTGACTTGGATTTCAAGTACATGATATATGTTGGAAACTTTAAAAAAACAAAAGTACTCCTAAACGATGCTACTATCAGGACTCGGACGTCAATCATGTTGAATTACTAGTCGAGCGTTTTACCACAATATGATAAAACAAGACTTTGGTTAGAATTTTTTCCTGGAAATAGACCTTTTAATCGGAATTTTGTTGAATTCTGAGAAGTTAAAATTCGCGAATTTAAAGTGCATGACATGAAGATCGGGGAAAGTTGCAAATGGAATTATGTGGGGGGGGGGGGGGCTTCAGGGGGCAGTGAATGTGTATTGTGGATGCAAAGCTTGTAGAATACAATGTGTAGACCCCATCAAAAACATGAATATTAAAATCTGCATCCTTGTATAACAAATTAACGATAAGGAGTGGCAAACTGTATACTTCAATTCAACTATTTCAAAGTGCCCTTATGACATCAGCCTTGTTGCAGTGTCTGCGTACTGCATGAATTGAGTCAACTAGGGAATTATGCTTTTTTAAAATAAAAACTAAGTATTAACCTGTGGTTTCGTACATACATTAATATCCGTGCATTTAGAGTGAGGGCGCATATCAGGCCATGAAAAAAAACTACCATTGAGAAGGACTTTTTTGCGTCGCTAGCTGTGATGAAATATTCGTAAAAGAAGTAAAAGATGTACATAGGGTCAACTTTTCAAAAGTGCCACTCTCTAAACGTAATTTCAGTCGAATGCGATGTCCTGATGCATCACAAAGGACTACAAATCCTGACAACACAGATGGCGCTGAAGTCATCTGCAGCAAGAGAACAGCTTCACTTGTTACAGAACGTGAATAGGATCAAATTCGCAGATGTGACTGAATGAAGTGTGGATTATTTTAGGTTGAGGGTGACACCGACATATCCAGGACAGAAGTTTGTGTACATAATCGGTCTTCATTGTCTGAGTCATCTCGTGCTCTGAATATTTTGACGTCATCAGTTTCCAGTTAATGTCCGGTCTTCCGCGATATAATGTCCAGGGCAGTCTGTATTTGAAAGGAGAGAAGTTGTGTAGATTGACATAAATCACAAATGAACGCGATCTGTTCTGCTTTTTCAATAAATCAAGTGTCACAGAACACACAATAAATCTGAGTTTAGAAAATGACACCTGAAACATATGTTTGCTGAATACAACAGAACAAACTGTTGCCACTGCCACCATTCGTCAGTTGGAAGAATTTTATTGACTGTTATAATGGCCCCGCTCTACTATCGATTCCGCTTTAAAGACAACAATAACTTGAATTTGTGTGCATTTCCAAAAACAACAATTGAGAGAATATTGGCATAATTCTATGTTACTTTTATACACTGACTGAATTGTTGTAATATGTTATATTATCGAAACAACGCGTTGCCGAAAGCAGACCGTTTATGAAAGATGTTCCCGTGTGTTCGAAAAATGATTTTAAACTAGACTAAATTACACTAATTGTTTCAGTTGTTAAAATAGGGAAAATTCATTTTGCTAGAGTATACATTAGTAAAGTTCAAAAAATGAATTGTAACATATATTTTGTATACAGCAAAAACCTTCTTCAGTTTTCCTCGGAAGTCTCGGAATTGAAAATTATTAGTTGGAACTAGCATCTTTTGAGAAATATGAAGTACAACCAAGTTGTGAACTCTATAACGGATTTTTCACCCATCAGTAATACCTCAAATGGAAATTTGAATAACCGGGATAACCAGTGAGGAAAGCATGGAAAATGATTCATCTTTTCTGTATAACATACGGAATTGTGAAGAGGAACCATTAGAGTTTATTTTCGAATAGAGCATGACTAATTACCAAATACGAACAAAAAAAAGCGAAACTCCCCAAAACACAGTAAATTACCGAATACGAAAAAAATAAGCGAAACCCCCCAATACACAGTAAATTACCGAATACGAAAAAAATAAGCGAAACCCCCAAAACACAGTAAATTACCGAATACGAAAAAAAATAAGCGAAACCCCCCAAAACACAGTAAATTACCGAATACAAAGAAAAATAAGCGAAACCCCACAAAACACAGTAAATTACCGAATGCGAACAAAAATAAGCGAAACCCCCCAAAACACAGTAAATTACCGAAAACGAAAAAAAAAATAAGCGAAACCCCCAAAACACAGTAAAATTACCGAATACAAAGAAAAAAAAGCGAAACCCCACAAACACAGTAAATTACCGAATACGAACCAAAATAAACGAAACCCCCCAAAACACAGTAAATTACCGAATACAGAGAAAAATAAGCGAAACCCCACAAACACAGTAAATTACCGAATACGAAAAAAAATAAGCGAAACCCCAAAACACACAGTAAATTAATGAAAAGAAAGCAAACATAACGTATTTCAAACAAAATTAATTGTAAATGAACTGAAATCAAAGTCAAAGGATATCTGAGAAATCCCATGACTGAAAATGAGAATGGAAGTGTAACATAACACTACATGTATAGCATGACATGGATAACAACACTGCTTGAATAACACAACACTGCTTGAATAAAAAAAACACTGATTGGATAACACAACACTGATAACACAACACTGCTTGGATAACAAAACACAGCTTGAATAACATAACACTGCTTGGATAACACAACACTACTTGGATAATACGTTTGCATTTTTTTCGAACTATTGGTAAATATCAAAACTGAGTAAATTAGAAAGGCAATATTTTGATATTTAATTAAGGTTATTATCTAGCTTAACAAGATGAGTTTTGGTGACGGCGAAATTGCAAATGATTGTGCATACAATATTTACCGCGTCCTGAACGCCTCTGATCGATCGATCATGTTTCCATGTACACAGCGATGCAACAAAACTCTGTCCAGATAGTTTTAAGGACAACTATCACGGACTTCTTGAGAATGTTCTGTCTTTATGAAACGTAAATTTACGTTACGTTGTAGATAAGATACAAAGTTTGCAGATTTTTACATTTTTCGCAGGGAAACAAAATATATAAACAACGTCTAACACCTTTTTGTTTGGAATATATTTCTCTAAAATGTTTCTACTGATGTAAGGCACTCATTATAAGATTGCACCTGAGAACATTATTATAACGGAAAAAAGTCCTGATAGCATAAGAAGCCATTTACACTCGTCCAAACACTTGTTTGTGCGTGGTCTTTTTACATCATAGCCACTGAAAGGACTCCAATATCTCCTTGTTAGAACTGTTCATCCCAATATGATATCAGCTATTAATGGGTTTGTAAGACTGGCACATAGGTATTCCATGTCACACACGAGTATGTAAAAACTAAAATAGTTTTTAAAAATTAAAGTTTTGGGTGAAATATTAACTTAATTATTACCTTTATGTATTAAGGTCACTTAAATTTCGAGTTAGTTTTTATTTTTATCATTCTTATAGAATGATGTCAAATAATATCAATGAATGCGTGAATGACCGCGACAAAATAAAACAGTGTTCACTTCTTGATTATTACAAATTGTATTTTGGCCATCCATTACAATAAGCACAGCAGAAACTAATCATTGTAACTAATTCTAGCTGATAGGAATACCTAGGTAACACTAATGCAATTTCTAATTGGTAAAAATAATTAATCAGTTGCCAATTAAACCAGGAATGTCCTTGTATGGTTTCTAAAACTACCAGATAATGACAGGGTCAACAAATTTTCAAAACTCTTTTGTAACAAGATATATAGTGTACATCTATTCAGACCACACAGATCACCGATGCCGCGGATTATCTAGTTTTGCTATGTGGGGTTTAACGCCATTTGATCAGCATATGATAGGCTACACATGGCTGTCAGTATATCTGGACGAAGACCGAGCAACACATGGAAAGCTACTGGCAAGCTTTCTTGTATACCCACGTTGGTCAAGCCGAGACTCAAACTCACGCAGATATTTGCCAGTGATCTGTAAAGGCGAGCCCCTTGGACCACTCGGACACCCGG
Organism: Unio delphinus; assembly: GCA_029339505.1. NCBI lineage: Eukaryota > Metazoa > Mollusca > Bivalvia > Unionida > Unionidae > Unio > Unio delphinus. The sequence continues at coordinate 38,266,008 of JAQISU010001235.1, forward strand.
GGCCTGATGTTACGCATTAGCGTACCTGTTACCATAAGTAACTGCATAAAGTATTACTTGTGACTGTTGACCCAGAGTGGACAGCTACACATGGCTTCACTGGAAATTCCTCTCTGGTGGATCAGGCTGCTAAGCATTGTCAGGTAGAATGAGCAGTATGGACAACATATGTCAGGTAGAAAGAGCAGTATGGACAACAGATGTCAGGTAGAAACAGCAGTATGGACAACAGATGTCAGGAAGAAAGGGCAGTATGGACAACAGACATCGGCTCAGGTGTAGTAAGATCTAATGGTCAGCCATTGATTCCGGATTCATATCCAGATGTCTCAACAGTGTTGTGCTACTGGATTCATACATAACAGAATGAAAGAGTGATAGTGACTGCAAAAAAGCTATCACCGATTTAAATCCAACTCAAGTGCGCATGTCAGTGCATTATCTACTTCCCGTACTTGATGCCTTCAAATCATATAACACTAAGCCATCGGTAAAAAAGCAGGTGTGGATACACCGGGAACTTGACCTGCAGACCTGAACACATGCGAATCTGGTCATAGGTTCCATTTTCACTGGACTGACGGAGCACTGAACTTGGCATCCCCCTGGGTGACTAGGCAACACTACTAGGATCATACTGCTCACCTAGCGGTTAACTGAAAGCTCAATTTGGAGATTGCTTGTTATAATGAGAGTTGATTAACCATGTATGCCTGTTTGTAATTAGACTAGTGCAATCTCCTATGTACTCCTAGCAGTTAGAAATAATTACAATATATAGTTTGTGCTGTACTCTTGTGAAATCATACGACCATAGTGTGTGATGTAATGACCCAAGAAGGGACTTAAACCTTAAACGGGAGACACAAGAACCGATGTGGCAGTACAGTATATACACAGATCAAACCATTTGCTTTTAATCGTTCAGCTTACCTGTGCAGGTACCTGGTCCACGACTTGACTGGTAACTGTTGTATGTTAAAAAAGATACGTTTTACTACTAAATTATCATTTTAAAGATACAGACTAACAAATGCAAAGGAAATTATATTTATGAAATATAATCCATGTAATCAAGAAAATAAATCTGAAACTATTTCCCTGACGCGTTAGTCCGTCAACATCTTATGGACATGCCGAAAACAGAAGAACCAATAAGTGGTAGAGAATTCAAAATTGCTATAAAAATGAATATAAGATATTTGTGTTGTTCTTTTTAAGTAGTTATAAGGAAATATTTAACGAGTGAGGTGGAAACACTGTATTGTCAAAATATACTTTTTCCTCGTAACGAGAGAAAATAAACATATGCAGAATTTCTTTGCGATTTATATATTTTAATGCAAAAACCGTCAATTTGCATCTATTTTATTTTCTCCCCATGCTTCACATTATGTATTTTTTAATTACTTTTTGTTTAAATTTTTATCATTTTTTTTAAATACGATTAGAGCATTTCTTGTGTGGAATGATACACTGAACATTACTGGGGTGAGATACAGTAGACTCATCACAGAGCAATTGTATCCGACATACTTCAGAGCCTAACATTTTTAAACAACGACTGTATGACCCACCAAATTAGACGGCCCTGAATACATCCTATTAGTTATCGACTGTAAGCCTTAATAATAATAATAATAATAATAATAATAATAATAATAATAATAATAATAATAATAATAATAATTATTATTATTATTATTATTATTATTATTATTATAATAACCGAGCTTGTACAAATTACAGTTTCGTTTTTATTTATATTAGAATTATCCCATCTGTTTGGGGTTTGAGAGTACACGATATGGTCTGGTTCCCTGCTTCGTAAACTCCTGCACACGCAGCAGGAAACCAGACTATACAACCCTAAGCTGCTAATCTGCAGCTCGTAGAATTCTGAAAGCTCTATAGGACGGTAAAATTTATGAAGAAGAAAAGGAAAAATAAGATGATACATTTTTCTTACCTTCTATAGGTGGTGAATTGCTACATTTTCTTGATAATTCACTGTAGTGAAATAATATTATATTTTCTTACGCCTCCTTCAGTAGAAGCGGATAACCATATCACCAAACAGTTAAAGTTATTTCTAGCGGTAATTATGGCCTAGTTCAAAATCCAAAAGTTGCTCTTTTCAACATTGAATTGGGAAGGAGAATTAAGTTAAAGTTAATATTTTCTGTGCAAAACATTCACAAAACACAGCAGAACATGAGTGGTAAGCCGCTGACATCGCAGGGAACCAGGAATTAATTGGCTACTTCAGTATGTTATGCATATTGCTAGTCAATGCCGTAAAATATAAAGAAAATTTGATTGTTAATTGTTAATAACGGATATATTTCATCTCATGGGTGCAAAACATAACTTATTTTCACCTAATCGATGAAATTAAATATATTGGTTATTTACTAGTTTCAATCAAACATCATTTTTTTAAATTTAAATTTCCTAAGTGCACTTTCAGAAAGTTATTTTTGTATTTCAAGGGCGGCCAACGTTAGTGTACATTGTGCTAATTCAAGCAAATTTGAGAAACACAATGAGGCAGTTAATTTCATCATCTGACTACTTCAGACATCTCATGGTTTTCCTTATAGTGATAAAAAAAGTCAATTAATGTAGACGAAAGACATGTACGTGTATGCTAACTTTCTCTACATTGTGAGAGCTGTAGAGAAAACAGCATTGCTCTGTTCATTCCCCAATTTCAGTAATGTTCCTAACAAACAAAGAACCGGGGCAGCATCTTGTCACTTGACAGGAAGTGATGTTATCAAGGGTTGCGTACTAGACTTGTTACAGCACTGGACTGGTCTTTGTTTGCTATCCGAACATTTTACAGCTGGAAGGCCTACAAGAGATAAAAGCCACAAGCTGGAACATGTTTTCCTTTCCTGGTTTCCCCTAAATCCGAAATCGTTAATGTTGTACATACCCTGTCTAGACGTGCTAATATGCACACAGAATGCAGAACATGCCACATTTAAGGTTCATTTCTATCAATGATCGGTACTATGTCAACTTAAAATTATATATTTATCACGGATTGCATGGTTCGCCTACATAAGTTTCCAGGAACCACAACATTATAAATATTAGGAAGAAAATCACCAGAGCGGAAATGGCCTTTTACCTGAGGACCCCTACCCCACTAAAAACATTGAGAATAAAATCCTCCTCTCCTGCTTGACATTCCCGTGAACGTCTATGAAAAATACTTATTGATTTATATAGTACGTTTGACCGTTCTGGTTTGCCATCTTAAGAAGTATAGATAAATGGAGACTGACAAGTACTTTATGTCCAAGTTACCTGGACAGTTAAACATTGGATCACATCATAATAACACACAAATGAGTTGGCATGTATTTCTTGACATTTAACACGTGTGAGCATGTACTCAATATACGTAACATGCATTATACATAATACATAACAGTAATCTAAGTAAATCAGAAATTACGTTATATTCAAAACATTGCTTTGGGTTTAATTACGGGGTGTTCGAATTAAGTAAGATCACTGATGTAATATCAGACTAATTTTTAGTCGAATAAAATATTTTGGACATAACCAAGAATTAAAACAATTGTAAAATATATTAACATAATTTTATACTAGGCCGATCAAAACGTTTCCTACGATCAGAATAATTACATAGAAAAGAATTAAAAATTTTACTCAACGACCAAATATAATTAAATAATTTTATTTAGATTGAATAAAAATCTTTTCATTTTCAACAGATTTCAGATTATTTTTCACTGTATATATCAGTTTAAGTGTAGAATGCTGAGTAAACGTTTCAACACTACGTTTGATTTAAATCGTAACTGCAATCCGATGTTCGATGACAATCCAGGCAGTCAAAGGTATTTAAACACATTTTGTCAATACGTAATCTTTCTCTTTTCATTTACAATAATTGTACGTATTTAGGTCCCTCTCTTGCATTATGTGACAAAGAACAATTCGTTATTATTACATCATACATAACGCGCAATATCCCCAATAATTACTGATACGACGATACCTTGTTTTAAGGCTAACTTGCACTGGCAGAAAGATCGAAGAAATTTAAAAAAAATGAAACGAAAGATAACACAGCTTCTCATTACATCACGCTGGTATTTTAGATGCTAGAATATTCGATCGGTGTAGAGTCTAATAAATAAGTTCAGTGTAGAGTCTAATTAATAAGTTAAGTATAGAGTCTAATTAATAAGTTAAGTGAAGAGTCTAATTAATAAGTTCAGTGTAGAGTCTAATTAATAAGTTCAGTGTAGAGTCTAATTAAAAAGTTAAGTGAAAAGTCTAATTAATAAGTTAAGTATAGTCTAATTAATAAGTTAAGTGAAGAGTCTAATTAATAAGTTCCGTGTAGAGTCTAATTAATAAGTTCAGTGTAGAGTCTAATTAATAAGTTCAGTGTAGAGTCTAATTAAAAAGTTAAGTGAAGAGTCTAATTAAAAAGTTAAGTGTAGAGTCTAATTAATAAGTTAAGTGTAGAGTCTAATAAATAAGCTCAGTGTAGAGTCTAATTAATAAGTTAAGTGTAGAGTCTAATAAATAATTTCAGTGTAGAGTCTAATAAATAAGTTCAGTGTAGAGTCTAATTAATAAGTTCAGTGTAGAGTCTAATTAATAAGTTCAGTGTAGAGTCTAATTAATAAGTCCAGTGTAGAGTCTAATTAATAAGTTAACTTTAGAGTCTAATTAATAAGTTACGTGTAGAGTCTAATAAATAAGTTCAGTGTAGAGTCTAATTAAAAAGTTCAGTGTAGAGTCTAATTAATAAGTTCAGTGAAGAGTCTAATTAAAAAGTTAAGTGTAGAGTCTAATTAATAAGTTCAGTGTAGAGTCTAATTAATAAGTTCAGTGTAGAGTCTAATTAAAAAGTTCAGTGTATAGTCTAATTAAAAAGTTAAGTATAGAGTATAATTAATGAGTTCAGTGTAGAGTCTAATTAATAAGTTCAGTGTAGAGTCTAATTAATAAGTTCAGTGTATAGTCTAATTAAAAAGTTCAGTGTAGAGTCTAGTTAATAAGTTTAGTGTAAAGTCTAATTATTTAGTTTAATGTAGTGTCTAATTAATAAGTTCAATTCAATATAGAGTCTAATTAATAAGTTCAGTGTAGAGTCTAATTATTTAGTTTAATGTAGTGTCTAATTAATAAGTTCAGTATAGAGTCTAATTATTTAGTTTAATGTTCAAATTGCCTATGCAAATCAAAAGACAGACCCTAATTACAGACAAGAACCACAATGAAATTCACTAACCCTAATTACAGACAAGAACCATAATGATTCACTAACCCTATTTACACAAGAGAACCACATTGAAATTCACTAACCCAAGTTACGCACAAGCATAACAATGAAATTCACTAACCCTAATTACGCCCAAGAATGACAATATTATTCACTAACCCATGTTATGCACAAGAACCAGAGTGAAATTCACTAATATTGTGTCATTTGCTCAGCACGGAGACATTCTGCCGTAATATAAGAATTATTTAATTTGATTTTTAAATCTCTTTGTATTTTCGAGCATGGAATTTATATAATACTTGCTTATTGTTTTCATTATTCGGATATATCACTTCAATATTGGTGTCAATCCATTCTCTTCAAACGCATCGTTGTATATGTTTATAAATTACCGAGGAATTCAGAGAGAGAGAGAGAGAGAGAGAGAGAGAGAGAGAGAGAGAGAGAGAGAGAGAGCACAAACCCACATCATAAATGAATCGAAAGCGTGACACTTCAGAATCAAATTTGTGTACCTACTTTAACAACTTAACAGACGACGAGTGCACTAGTCTGTTCTTTAATGCTGTTATTACTTATGTAGGATGTTGTAATTCAACTCGATTGACATAAATGATGTTAACCTTCATAATTGTATCCTGCTTTCAATATAAGTTTGTAAATGTGTTTGAAAGATGTTAAAAGCTTAAATTAAAAGTGTAAAAAATACCTCAAGAAAACAACACAATAAAGTAATGAGTAAATAACGTAACCTAAAAAAAACTCGGATTATTAAACTTGTAACAAACCAAGAAAAAAATTTGATAGTAATGAAACAATAATGAAGCTAACAATGAAATAAAGCAATAGAGTCAATAATAAATTAACAAAAAAGTTGAAATAATTATTTTGGCCCATACACTATATATATATATATATACATATGTGTGTGTGTGTGTGTGTGTGTGTGAATACAAAATTATAATCATATCCTTAGGTATGAGCGATTGCATGTTTAAAACAAACAAATATGCTCACCCGTGGTCTGTGTAATCGTATGTTAGATTTTAAGTAAATTTTCATGTTTTAAAAACAAGACTTTACTACCACCTCCTTTCTGTATGTGTATACTTTTCTGTATGTGTATACTTTTCTGTATGTGTTTTCTGTATGTGTATACTTTTCTGTATGTATATACTTTTCTGTATACTTTTCTGTATGTGTATACTTTTCTGTATACTTTTCTGTATGTGTATACTTTTCTGTTGTGTATACTTTTCTGTATACTTTTCTGTATGTGTATACTTTTCTGTATACTTTTCTGTATGTGTATACTTTTCTTGAGTGCTGTATAGTGCCATCTGTGTGGCTGTTGCCTGTATTTAGACCGAAATGCTAAATTTCCAGAGCAGTGTTCAATTCCAACAAGCTCCACTGCCTCATCAATAATGTTAAATTCCATTAAGCTAAAGTGCGTCATCTGTAATGTTAACTTCTATAAGCTCCAGAGCGTCATCTGTAATGTTAACTTCTATAAGCTCCAGAGCGTCATCTGTAATGTTAAATTCTATAAGCTCCAGAGCGTCGTCTGTAATGTTAAATTCTATAAGCTCCAGAGCGTCATCTGTAATGTTAACTTCTATAAGCTCCAGAGCGTCGTCTGTAATGTTAAATTCTATAAGCTCCAGAGCGTCATCTGTAATGTTAAATTCTATAAGCTCCAGAGCGTCGTCTGTAATGTTAAATTCTATAAGCTCCAGAGCGTCATCTGTAATGTTAAATTCTATAAGCTCCAGAGCGTCGTCTGTAATGTTAAATTCTATAAGCTCCAGAGCGTCATCTGTAATGTTAAATTCACATAGAGCTCAGTTATTTCAGTCATGTTAAAACTTCCATATACATTCATAGTGACGACTATAATGTTAATTTACATAATACCACATATAAAATGTTAAACTTTATATTGACCCCCATAATGACATCTGTAATGTTAAATTCAATTACCTCCCCATACCGGTACCAATCTTCCCGCCATAATATATCGACCCTCCAAAATCTCCCACACCATATCGATCAAAAATTCCCGCCATAATATATGGACCCTCCAAAATCTCCCACACCATATCGATCAAAATTTGCCGCTTTGCTGCCGGTTTATAAACATTTACCAGCTGAACGTCTTAACATACATGATCATGACTAAAATTAAGACTTGCTAATCTGACAAGAAAATCAGTATCAATTAATGGTCTCCTTTTAATGATAAAATAATCTGAAGAAATAGGTTTTCGACGAGTACAACATATTGGACCACAAAGAGCGTTGCATATTGCACACCACAATTCCTACACAAGCCAGTTGCATGGCAACACATGCCTATCTTCGGCGATTCGTGACATTTAATACACATTTTTTTTTTACAATGAGTCTGTTTCCATTTCTTGTTTTCAAATAGGATTAAAGTCAAGAGCAGAAGCTGGCTAAAGGTCCATTACAACAGACAAACAGATTCGGCAAACTGCATGAGAATAGATCTTTGATCACAACAGTGTCACATCTTTCTGTGAGAACAACCTATGTGTTTATTCTCTGAGGTGTAATTAAATGTGTTGTTTAAAATTATCATGTTTCCCAGTGATTGATAAGTATAAATATGAACTTTATTTAATCGTGATGAAAAGTGCAGATAAGTCTTGTGAACTTGATCCAATTCCGACGTCACTGCTGCTTGAGTGCTTTGACCCAATATTGCCTTCACTAACTGATGCTATTAATATCTCTCTCTCGTCAGGGGAATTCCCATCATTTTTCAAAGCTGCCATCGCAAAGCCACTGCAGAAGAAACCAACACTGGACCATAACGATTTAAAGAACTACCGCCCAGTTTTTAATGTCCCATTCATATAAAAAATCTTAGAAAAGGTTGTTCTAACTCAACTTGTATCTCATTTGAATTAAAAACAGTCTTTTTAGCAATGTACAGTCTGCATATCGCCCTTGCCACAATACGGAAACTACTCTTCTGAAAGTATTTAGTGACATTCTCTCTGCTTTGATAGTGGAAAGATTACAGTCCTCACTCTCCTGGATTTATCTGCAGCGTTTGACACAATAAACCATGATATATTACTTCACCGTCTCCAGCATGTATTTGGCATTCAGAATATAGCCTTACAGTGGTTCAAGTCCTACTTAGTCATAGTCAACAGGACACAAATTATACCTGCCAATGGAATACACTCCAGTCCAGTTGACGTATGTTGTGGTGTTCCACAGGGATCTGTTCTTGGACCTGTTCTCTTCATTCTGTATACTCAGCCGCTTTCAAGTGTCATAGATCATCACCCAGTGTCGCACCAATTGTATGCTGATAACACCCAAATATACAAGTCTAGCCACCCAACTGAAGTTGATGCTACCATCCATGGAGTAAAGAAATGCATTTCTGATGTGAAATCATGGATGAGATGTAACAAGCTGCAGATGAATGATGATAAAACTAAGTCTATTCTGATCACAACACAAAGACTTTCTCATTCACATCCTTTACCTCAGACCATAAATATCAGCAACACCAACATTAAATTCTCAGTCAATACGAAACCTAGGCGTTACTCTACACAGTACTCTCACATTGCACCAACATGTCATGAACATATGCAAGGCTGCATATCTTGAATTGAGACGCATCAGTTCCATTCGTAAATATCTTTCAGTTGATGCCACTAAAACACTTGTGTGTTCATTAGTACTTTCAAAACTGGACTATTGTAACTCAATTCTGTCTGGTTCGTCACAATATTTATTCCAGAAACTTCACAAACTTCAAAACACAGCAGCACGGATCATCTTTAGAGTACCTCGATCAGAGCACACCTCACCACTGCTCTGTACCCTACACTGGCTATCAATTCAATACAGAATCAAACACAAAATTTGTTCTCTGTGCTATGTTTCAATGACAGACTCCAGTCCAACATACCTATCCAGCCTCACCCATGTGTATACACCAGCTTAATGCTTATGCTCTTCTTCTGATAATCGTATACTCATTGTTCCCAAGGTGAAAACAAAGTCATATGGACAACGTTCTTTTGCACATCAGGGCCCGGCGACGTGGAAAAATTGCCCATTGAAATTAGACACAAAGACACAGTGGTCCCTTTTAAGATTGCTCTTAAGACTCACCTGTTTCGACTGCAGGGACAAACTTAGCGACCTAATCATGTTTTGTATCTTATATGTTTTCAGCATATCTGTTATGTTTTCCAATTTCATTGTTTTTGTCATTTGTTGTTCTGTAGTGTAGTCATATCATTATTAATGGTGTAAAGCACTTAGAGCTTCGAAAGATTAGGCGCTATACAAAGTCCTCATTAGTATTATTATTATTTATTTTATCTACATTTATAACGAAGTTAAGCGCCAAAAATATCTGTTTCTGAAAAGTATGAATCTTGGATTTATAATTAGTTTTTCGCATGAAAACAGGCAAGTCTATTAGAATCATCAACCTCTCCGGTGGAATCATCAACCTCTCCGGTGGAATAGTTGTTAGAGCGTCTGCCGCGAAAGCGGGAGGTCGTGGGTTCGATCCTCGGCCAAGTCATGCCAAAGAATTAACTTACAAAAATGCTACTAACAGTTGCCTCGCTTGACGCTCAGCATTAAGAGGTTAGTGTTAGGACTGGTCGGCCTGGTGTCAGGATAATGTAACTGGGTGGGACATCATGCTATATATCTATACCCCAGTGATACACATCACAATAAACTGCCTCACTGCAGACATCGTAGCGATATGACTGAATTTTTTGTTAAAGCTACGTTAAAAATCCTAATCAAACAAACCAGTAGAATCAAGATGTCTTCTACTTTACCTCTTGATAATGATATTTGAACTGACTGGTTCATTACGGTGTGGTGAAAGTATATATTTCCAGCGTATGGACTTCAGATTTCCGTTGGAACAGGTAGACAACTCGGCTACTAGTGCTTACACCAAAAGATGGTACTGCACTGTGGCTGGACGTGATTCGCAGAGTTCATACGTTCCCAAATATTTAGTTTAAATTTGCAAAATTGGATACAATTCATGAGAAAACTCTTTTGAAAGTACGTTTTTTGCTTAATTAGCGGACTCTGTAATATATAAAATAATTATTTTCTGTCGTGTATGTCAAGATCGTGCACCCGCTTGAAAATGTAATAAGTGACAAACGTATAAGTGTCCGGTCTTCCTTATATGCACATATATGGTACGAACAAACGTATAAGTGTCCGGTCTTCCTTATATGCACATATATGGTACGAACAATACCATACATTCATTTGAATTTTGCACTTTCCACTTAAAAACAATTGCCAATAGTTCCTCAACACAAAAACGTGGTCTAAATATATCTTGAAGAATTATGATATGGGAGGTTTGAGGTTTGGGGAACTTTAATAGTACAGGGTCAAAGATAAGAGTTCTTTATTTTTAATTGATCAATCGGCGACCCCATGTCGATGACCTGAATGTCTTTGACATGTTTCCTCCCTTTATCTGTTTACATATCTGCTTGGTCCGAGTTTCCCGTGACCTTTCCCGTGACCTTTCCCATCCGGTGTTAGTTATGATGAACAGTTATTTTCGGTAGGAGTCCATGACTGACTACCGTGCATAGGGGCAATGAGGGGGTGGAGGGTGAACTGACCCATCGCCATACGCCCCGGATTTCCCTTCTAAACATGTTTTGGCCTACCTCCGTAAAACTTAATAGCAGACCACTACATGTTCCATCCACCCCACCCCCCAATTCTCTGGGACAGAGCACATCCCTGAATTCACCGAAACCATGCAGTATCGGTGGCAATATGTAATATACAGAGCGGAGTATTGGGGTGGAGTGCGGGGTGTGGCGCCTAAGGTATGGGGTCCAGGATCAAGAGATAGCCAGTGAAAGCATTTGTAAGTTGACAACAGCAACAACAACAACAACAACAACAACAATAATAATAATAATAATAATATTAATACATTTTATAATAAAATTAATTATTTTTGTCAAGCAACATTATAACACAATATTATCGGTATTATTTTATTATTACTATTGTTCTTCTTTTTTTATTTTATGATGGGTTCTTTTCTTGTTGTTGCCGCAAGGAATGACGCTAAATTGGAAAATGTACAAATATACATCGCTTCTGGTTCGCAGAAAGGTCTAATCAGATTGTTTAAATTGCTTTATAATCTAAATAGATCGTCTTCTTTTTCAAATAAATTTTGCTTTTCAACCTGTAGTTATATACGATAGCAGCTATTAACTTAAAACATACACAACGCGCACGCATACAGGTCTATGATAAACCACGATACATAACTGTTTCCACTAGACCCCGACTCCAGACTACACCGAAATACAACTGTATTTTTAGTATTTTACAACATGCCCCGTATGTGAAAAGGGGTATCGGTTTATATGGAGGCTAACATAATTAAGCGGGCTAATATAATTAAGGGTCAATCCCACCTATTGTTCCGATTTATCATACACAAAGAAAACGTCGTTCTGTATTAGAACCGCTCCGGTGGCCTAGTGGTGAGAGCGTCTGCCGCGGAAACGAGAGGTCGTGGGTTCGATCCCCGGTCGATTCATACCAAACAAAGACTTTAAAAAATGGTACAAACAGTTGCCTCGCTTGGCGCTCAGCATTAAGAGGTTAGTGTTATTACTGGTCGGCCTGGTGTAAGGATAATGTGACTGGGTGGGACATCATGGTAAATGTCTGCGGCATGATGCCCCAGTGCTAGACATAACTATAAACTGCCTCAGTGCTTACATCGTAGCGATATGACTGTGCAAAGCTACGTTAATATTCCTAATCTAATAAACAAACAAACAAACCGTTCTCTATGTTACGGTAGCACATATTTCTTCCAATCAATTGTTTGCATACCTGCTTTGTCCTTGTTTTCCCTGACCTTTCCACATAATAAAAATACACAAGCGAGGTCAAAAGTTCCCCATTTTTGGGATAGCCATAATAAAACAAAACAAAAGAATATTATTCACTTGACCTGACAGACCAATGACAGTTCACAACAAATAAAATGTATGCACCCCTAACCTAAGTTTACACATGCCTTATTCACGTCTGAAGATTATTTTTGACGCCAAGTGATGCTCACCGTGCAAACATAAGACCTTTCCCTAAGTGATATTCTATTATTTTAAAAAAAATCATTTTGTTAAGATATTGTACTTTGTTTGAACACACAAGTCTACTGTTATGAGTGGCTATCTGCTTTCCAGCTGACCATTAGTATTCATGCTCCGAAGTGAGTATGGGAGATTTACATGCCTCGCATCAATTTCCAGAACAACACGTGCTCGAAGCACATTATTAACCGATAATTTAATTAATTAATTAATTAATTAATTAATTAATTAATTGATAATATCTCAAAAGTCAAATCATAACCAAGGTAAGAAGTTTGACTGGATACATTTTACGAAACAATTAACTAACTGCCTCCTAAACGCCTCATAATAAATATATGCCGAGTCTAGAATAATTATGCGACCTTGTAACGAACCCTACTTACTGTTTATATTTATAATAGATTAACATGCATTTCCGACATAGAGCCGTTCTGTATCTTGCTGTAAGAATTCTTCCTCCTTTCACTTGCAACACACAGTATGGATTGCAATGAAACGCAAAAACTTCAAAAATTCTTGCCAAATTTAGTCCAGATTGAGTCGGAGAAGGCGAGAGCTTTAGAGATCATGGCACCAACTGACCACAGAGCTTACATAAAACGTCATCTACTAGAGTTAAAAAAAATAGTACGCGAGTCAGAGATATCCTAGACCGAGATGGAAATGACGAACTAGAGATATATTATTGCGAGTTTTGAGAGATCGTCGGTCTAGCTGGAGATGTTGTAGGGCGAACTGGAGCGATTGAATAAACTTTAAGAAGTCGTAGGGTGAGTTGAAGAGATCGTAGGATAAGCTGAAGAGGGAGAGCTGGAGATCGTAATGCGAATATGAGAGAAACTGGAGAATGAATTTGCATGTGCTGTAAAACTGCGTTAGCCTATATACGAAAACAAATTGAAATGATGTGATTGATGAGCTGGAGCGATTGTAGTGTGCGTTGAAGAGCTGGTATTGAGAGCTGGAGAGATCGTAAGATTATCTGGAGAGATGGTAGAGCGAGCTGATGAGATTATATGATTATCTGAAGAGATAGTAGAACGAGCTGGATAGATCCTATTTATGTATTCATATTCGCTGCACACTAGTAAAATTCCCTCCGTATCATTTCAAGTGAGAATATTTAGAAATCAGGCAGGGGTGGCTCAAAATGGTGCCAACGTATAAAGGTGAACTCCATATTCCTTGGCAAGCAGCTTTATTTGTAGGCAACATGAAAAATCTTTCTGAACATACAGCGACATGTACCACTGTGAATCCAATTATATCAGGGACCAACGGTTGAATTTTCTGTAGCAGGGGTCTGGAATTCGTTTACAAATGTGCTGATCTCAAATAAGAATAAAAATTATCTTGCTCTGATTCACAGCAAACTAAAGACATATTATTCCTCACTGAGAAGTAAATACTCGTTACAATATGATTAATAATGAACAGTGAGAAGTAACTAATCGATACCATATGATCAGAAATGAACAGTGAGAAGTAACTACTCGATACAGTATAATCAATAATAAACAGTGAGAAGTAACTACTCGATACAGTATGATCAATAACGAAGAGCGAGAAGTAACTAGTCGACAAAATTTGACCAATAAAGAACAGTGAGAAGTAACTACTAGACACAATATGATCAATAATGAACAGTGAGAAGTAACTACTAGATACGGTGGGATCAATAATGAACAGTGAGAAGCAACTACTCGACGAAATATGATCAATAATGAACAGTGAGAAGTAACTACTCGACGAAATATGATCAATAATGAACAGTGAGAAGTAACTACTCGACGAAATATGATCAATAACGAACAGTGAGAAGTAACTACTCGATACGGTATGATCAATAATGAAGAGCGAGAAGTAACTACTAGATACAGTATGATCAATAATGAAGAGCGAGAAGTAACTAGTCGACAAAATATGACCAATAAAGAACAGTGAAAAGTAACTACTAGACACAATATGATCAATAATGAAAAGTGAGAAGTAACTACTCGATACAGTATGATCAATAAAGAAGAGTTCTTCCTAATTTTCACGCCTCAAAAAGTTTTATCATAATCGGAGTATGTGTGAGCCGCACGCACGATGTCAATAGAACTTTATGCCCGACAATATTCGATTGTATCCCCACCTCTGCCATTGAAAGTTAAATTAAAAACCAAATAATGGTGTACCCGTCACTAATACTATAAAGAAAACAGTGAACAAAACAATAAACTGGTGTACCCGTCACTAATATTATAAATAAAATAGTGGACATGACAATAATCAATTGTTATATTGATGTTATCATGCACCATGTTCGCTTCTTGTGCATGCGCATGGTTGGGGTGGGGATTAGAGGGTGAGAGAATAAGATAAATCATGCAAAAACAGAAAGTTTGAAAACAAAATGATCTAATAAGAAAAAAATTATATGCTTCCAATAAACCGATCTTGTACACTTCTTGGACAACCTTCTTTAGCCACATATGAATTTTATATTGTCTGTGCAACTGCATTGGTCACTTTATAGGGTTTATTGGAGAGTGGACTTAAGAAAGATTCCCAGAAATTTTCGTTATTACTGTTAGTAGATAACAATAATGGCAATACTTAAGCAAGCAAAATATTATGAATCATACTTCAGTTAGATATATCCAGTGATTATATTCGCTGTGTCACGTGATCCATAATTGCTGTATCAGAAGACGTCAAACACTCTTTATCGCTAAAAACACACAGCTCAGTTTCCTATGTCCTGCTGTCTGTATAGTCTTACAGTTTGATTTGTGCATTCACATTTATTACTTATGTTAATACTTTTTATAAGTAGACTGTGGTTGTAATTACCTACTTTTCCGGCAAAAATGATTACTCTAAATTGTTAGTATATAACAGTAAATCAAGCGAGAAATAGCGTCTGCAGATTTGTCTGTTACTTGATTTTTAGCGCAATTTTAGACATTATTATAACCATGAATGAAGTGTACTTATTTCAGTAATGCTTTGAACTGTAATCCTATCAGGATATGTTTAGAAACCGCAAATACGGCCAGCCATTTATGATGAAATGATTTATGTGTTAGTTTCTTGTAGAATTAAACTAACATTATTGATAAGGTATATTCAGAACCGATTTTGAATTATGAAATAACATTTGTTGAATTGGCTATATATAACAGGCAGGACATTAGAGTTTTAATGTGCTGAAAGAAGTATTGTGGATAAAAAAGAATATGAAGTTTAAATTTACTTGTTCTGCGGGAACGTTCTAAATAAAGGTTTATCAGGGTTATTCACAGATAAAATTAGGCGGATATTTAGCTAATAAAATAAAATCTTGATACTTTGGAAGACGCGTAAAGGATACGACGACTGACACGTAAAGACACTTTGATATGATCCCTAAGGTATGCCACGCTCTGTATCAACGTAATGTATTATTACACTTTGCATTATCAAGAGCTCCTGACTAGAAATGATGAAGCAACGATTAGACAACGCTTATTTAAAATAGTATACAAATTTAAAAATAGTATACAAATTTAAAATTTATAGCGTCAATCCCAACTCACCCTATGACATATACACATGTATATTTGTTCAAAGGACAAGTGGAGATAGGTGGAATGAAAATAAAACAGCAAATTATCTGCTATAGAAAAAATATATATTTTGCGGTCTACAAGAAAACCAAACCATTCTCTTTCGCACATTTTTTGACACGACAGATTTAGGAAATATAACTGGACCTGATACAGTCCAATGGCTTACAAAACTAAACTTATTGTCTCAATTATTGAAGCGATCACAATATGGAGAAGAAGACATTTTGTTTTCAGTCGGGATACAGCGGATGTTTGGAACAATTACTGGTCCTAGTTCATCAAGAAAGGATCAGACACAATCCCTTATGTTGGCTTCATATCTCGGCTGTGATATCAAGACTGGAAATATCTTGTATGAATTGTCAGCTGATCTGTGAACTATTTATTGGTAGATATACTTAATACGACGAAAACACGTTAAAGTCTAAAATGTTGTACTCTTCAAACCATGACAGTCAAATCTGGAAATACATAATTTTATTACATTTTTCTACTCGCTGATTGTGGACACTGCGACCAGTAATAAAGTTTCACTGCTGTCGCTAGGGCCGTATTATCCAGAAGACTGACTAGGCTGAAGCCTAGGGGCCCACCAAGTGCAGGGGCCCATGCAACTTTTAGCCATGCCATGGCAATGCTGCGTAATCGAAAATTCCACATTTACAAAAAAATCTTACTCCAAGCCACAACAATTAGATTGCTGCTAAATTCCACCTTTAAAATCATTTTTGGTAAGTTTGTATAAATTAAAAGAGCGCGAAATTCGCGGGTGGATGTCGGAGGACTTAAAGAAGCTCGAAGCCTAGGGGCCCTGCCATTCGTGGGTGGATGTCGAGGGGCCCAAAGAAGCTCGAAGCCTAGAGGCCCTGCCATGGGTCAATATGGCACTGGTTGTCACCATGTCTAGTTATCATACACCTGTCGATTTTTACGTTTTCCCTATCTCAACCATTCTTACGTGATGCAGTAGACCATACATATTCCATGCCTACTCAACATTTAATTTAAATCAGTTGGCACTCTTGACGTTACTGCATGCGGTGACTTCTAAGTGCTCCTTCCAATAGATCAATATTTTGTATATTATCCTGCAAGTGTTATTCGTGTGTATGTGTGTCACGAGTCCGAAAACTCTCTCCGCTATTCAGTAAGACATCGTCCCTGACCAGGAGATCGTAGTCAGTCTACTTCGGACCACATCGATGATTTCAACATGAGCCCTCTTGCGAATGAAAGAGGAACTACCTTCTCTGCAACTGATCTTGTGTAAAATACAAGATGATTGTAGTTTGCTGGCAAGAATCAGTTTTTTAAATAGATTACATCATTATGATAATATCCATCATTTGTATGAGACAAAACAGGATTATCTACTAAATTATGAAGGATATCGGAAGCGGAGTAGAAGAGAGTAATTTGAGAGTTTACGCAACAGCCCCCTCCCCCTGTAATGATTTGCGTATTTTTTGGCACCACACCCCCTTTCATTGAGCTCCAAGAAGTTGTCGAAAATAATATCCTTGCAGTACAAGTAGTACAATGACACATCTTGAGTATATTTCACCAAATTTTGAGTGATTATTTATAGTAACAGGAGAAGAGGTCATGAGGGATGTACGCACCAGAAAATATATGAACAGATAGGTAGACCGATTATCAGACAAACGGTTGTTTCGGAATACTAGTGTAGCATCGTCAGAAAATAATTGGAAATCATTATAAACAAAAAAATATTCCTAAGAAAGTATATGATTCTATGAATCAAAACACGCAAGTGCAAGTCCTGTGTCATACGTCAACACGGCCATACTATACGACATCTGACAGCTTTAGTTATGCATTTTAATGGTTTTTAGATATTTTATTCAAGGTTTTTAGTCTCGAAACAAAAGTAAAAGGCAATTTTGAACGGACAGAAGAAATGTCTTCTTTCGCAGACAATGTTGACAATGATTCTGCTAGTCTTGTTGTCTCTGAATGCCTCCTTGAAAAAGATATACAAATTACGAAATCGTTGCTGTTGTTGTTGTAGGGTTTAACGCCATGTTTCAGCACACGATAGGCTATACATGGCGGACAGTATAAATGGTGGAGGAAGAAGCCGGTCCGAATCTGAGACTCGAACCCAACACAAAATCGTTAACATTATCTAGCAGCAGTTGCTAGCCAGTCATCCACATAAAATACACCTATGCTCATGGTGGGTTCGGTCCTCCAGATAAATAAAGGTATATCCATCGTTGGTTCATGGTTAAAACTGTCTGTTTGTGACTTTAATTTCAACGAAGCTCTATTATACACTGGATATAATGTTATTGGGAATGGATTCAAACTCCGTAGTAAGTCTTGCATTAAAATTCTAAAATGTATAATTAAGGGCGGTCCTTCAGATATTATCATTAAGCATCGAACAATACTCTGAAATAATGCCATGGAAAGGGTCCGTGGAAAGTTTCTTTCCAAATAAAATTGGAAATTTCCAATTGTCAAAAGTTTGGAATATGGCAATAGTGTGCATAAGGCTTATGAGCGAACGGCGCCTTAACAAATTCTCGTTAACAACCGTAATGTCTCGTTCATGAATGAGTGCGAATAGTTTAACTGATTCTTCAAGCTCAAAACTACAATGGGATGGTTTAACATGTTTGGTATCCAGTTACCATTTTCTTTTCACAATATTTAAACAATTATTGTTAAAAGTAATAGATGTTCTTCAAATTGACAATTACAATCAAATAAAATAATCATTGGTTTGTTTTGCTCAGCTGTGTCTTTAACAATCAGGCATGGTCGTTTTCTTTTTACGATTTTTAAAACCCTTGCTCTTTTCTTTTAATTTTGAGAAGTACGTAATGCATGTAAGTTGGGTTTGTTCTGTACTGTATAGCTCAGACTTGAGTGATAACTCTTTTCAAAGAGTCCATTAATTAGTTCGATAAAGTTATTTCGAAAATAAAATATAACATGGCTCAAATATCCTGGAGTAAAGAAATGCCTGAACTTGCATGTGCTGTAAAACTGATGTAGCCTATACACGAACATTAACAAACCCATCAAGTCCTCCCCCCCCCCCAAAAAAAAAAATGAAATGACGTCTCCGGCGTGAGTATATCATCCCTTCCTTTGTGTGTCTATATACGTTTGTATGTATAGAAAACAGAATGGTACCCTGACCCATGGTATATGTGATTTTATACTTAAAACTGAACTTAGACGCATGAACTTAGACGTTGTCGACATATACGGTATATGTAATTCGCATTTTTATATTTACAAACACAACAACAACAACAAAAACAACAACAAAACGGTTGTATCCACTTTATTTCTCTGTCATCCCCTCCTTGTCATCTTCCTTGTACTCTTTCTACTTCTTCATATCGAGGCTTAATTCATTGTCTGTAACCATGCATTAGATTCAGTGTCAAAGGTTATTTTGTTCATGAATGTGTTTCCGCGACAGGAACATCCAACAAGCTTACCACGTCAGACAAGTTTATACGTTGTCGATCCATAATTGTATAACGCCATCAGCGTATGCACTCACAACATGTGAAATGTAAAACTTAATTGCTTGTTTTACTTATTTTTCTTACTCTCTTTCTTGGAAGAGAATGATAAATCATCTAACCAGTGATGAAGGAGCCTTAGGAGGACCTAATAGTATTACGCAATGAAGGATGGATCGCAATGACACCATAGGAAAGCTATAAAAAAAATATGTTATATGCCCTACTGCGATAGCATCAAGGGCACATTGTTTTGCTTATTGTTATAAACATATGTTATTGTCCTTTAATTAAAGAATATGCAAACATGAAAACTGTGTAAAACATTATGTATATGACAAGACGGAACATTTCAAAGCAACAAATCACGTTCTTATAATTAAATAAGCAATTATTGTGTTTGCGTGTGACAGAGAGAGAGAAAGAGAAAAAAGAAGTCGGAGAAAAGGCATTGAATTGGTTTCAGTCATTGTTGTCATTTATTGTAAATATTTAGTATTTATAATTTATTTATAATATAATTATAAGTATTAGAAACGTTCTCTTTCGTGGATGTAATCCGAACGTTTAGGAATACTACAGTGTGTTTCGTTTCTGATTTCGTTGTTAGTTTTAAATAACAAATCTAGAGTTAGCGGGAAGTGTGCTGAAAGATACAACGAAAGATCTGTGATAACTGAGTATTAAATATGGGGTTGTAGAAAATAGTGTGTTTAGGATCTTACATACAAAGATCGAATGGGGCTACATGTATATCGAAGATTCTTGTGCAGGATATTAGGGTGACGTTCGTCCGTTCGTATGGATTATAGTCGTTTGTTGGCAGAAACTACATGTACGACGCGTTTCAAGGTGACGACCGCAAGTAGTATGATATGGACAGGAAGAAAGTTGAAAGAAATCTAGTAGTGATTAGTGTGATAAAACTACATACATGTATATATACATGTATAGTTATATAGCTCGTGTTTCCTTTCTGAAATATTTACAATTACACCGAATCCTATATTAAATATTATCTCAGACTTTGCGAGCATATTCTTTCACTAGACACGTGGACAGTGTATATAGTTTTGCTACAGTATTTCTGTGAAAAGATGCTTTTGGCGCATGAATCAAAGATAAATATTTAGGCGCGTTCTGAATAAACATACAATGTTTTAGTCCAGCTGCCATCAAAACATAATCCTAGGCGCCTATGATTTTTGACAGAAAGTAAAATCGAACTTTCAAGAGATAATTGTATAAAGGTAAAATTAGTTTGTAATTAATTTTTTTTATTAATTTCTCCAAGTATTCAACGTAACAAAGCAATAGCTTGTCAATAAACTAATTTTTTTCAAATATTTTTAAAAATATAATCCTTTGTTTCTATTAAGGCTCGTCGATGAAAGTTCCAAGGGAAGAATTAATAAAGGGAGTTCACCATGTCATCTCTAACGCTTACATCAATAACAAATAAAACCCATCGTCTAACCTTGGTGAACGGGAATTTAGTTCTGTTTACTGATAGGGAATTTCGAAATAAAAATATGACAGTGGTTTGTTTTTCGTAACTCTCGAGCCATAATAAAATTATACGAGTAATTACATATTTCTGAATCTTAGACGCTGACCCTTTCTCATACTCATTCAATATTTTTTTAACAGGCCGTGTGTTTTAATATAATTGCATAGATATATACATACTTTCATCGTCAGGTGAATATCACGGTATATATTGAACTGACTGTGTCACAAACACGAATTATAACCAGACCGTGTCATAAACAAAACTTTATAAAAGTACTATAATATGAAAGTCAGAAAAATACTGTATTCATAATAAAATAAATTGTCTGAAATTGCTTGCTTCGTTCAATCATGCAATTACAAACGAATTATTATATTAATCAGACACAGCAACTAATTCAAATCAGAATTAAGATAAGATAAGATAAGATAAGATAAGAATTCTTTATTTCATTCTTCAAAGTCCTCTAAATTAAAATATAAAGTTAAAAAACATTTTAAACACAAAAGTACACACACACACACACACACACTATATATATATAGAATATATGTATAGTATGTACGCTGTATCAATGATATACCACGAGATGTATAAATTTTTCATTAAAAGGAAACGAGGCTTGCCCGAGTTTCCTTTTAATGAAAAATTTATACAACGAGTGGTATATCAATGATACAGCGTACATACTATACATATATTTTATTTATATCACATACAAATACAAAAATTTGCAAGTTGGAGTTACGATGTGCTCCTGATATATTGCCCGAGTAAATGACCTCCTCACAACCAAGTGCCTGTCTGCTACAAAATCTAGTTCTACGATTTTTCTTGTTATTCACAATCACATATTCAAATTGATAAGTTGATTGTTTTCTTTTTCATTTTCTTTTTTTATTCACATTTATTAAATCAATATAAGACACACGCATTATTTAAACATAAAATATGTTGTTGTGTTGTTTTTTTTTAATGAAGAAAGTAGTGCACTGCAAACATGGTGATCTTATTATAGACTATGCATGTACTGTCATTGACCTACTGTCGTATGGAAATTCGCGTGGAATATAAACGAATTGGAATCACGAACCAACAGGAGGTAATTAAAATATTTTAATATATTGATAGTTCAACTAAGTCATCATTTTGATTTAATTAGCGATTCTACAGACTAAACATCTCTCTCTCTCTCTCTCTCTCTCTCTCTCTCTCTCTCTCTCTCTCTCTCTCTCTCTCTCTCTCTCTCTCTCTCTCTCTCTCTCTCTCTCTCTCTCTCTCTCTCTCTCTCTCTCTACGTCTTGACTAACATTGCCATCATTCATAGGTCCAGAGACATCGTCGTATGACACAAACAAAAATACACAACGCTTGTATTTTCGTGTATTTTTGCTCCAGAGAGGGGGGGGGGGACGGGGGGGGGGGGGGCTGGCGACCATTTGGACAGTTTTATATTTAATTATTAATACTCGATTAAAACGGGTTTCAGAAACAACAACAAAGGCTTAAAACACAATACAGTATGTGCGCATCGTAACCGACAAATTTAACATGTAGGCCTTGTGTGTCGTCTGACGATTGCAACTATGTAGCATTGATATTATGAATACTATAGATAAATCCCAAGGAAAGCGTAAGCATAGGTTTACGAGGAAACAGAGTACTGTGGGTTACTTGGTACAAATTCAGCTTTAATGTTTTCGTCCAGCGCAATATATTTCTCTCTCACTCCAGATTTGTGCTTATTTTGCATGAGGGGGAGAGGAAAAAGACAGGATTACGATGAAATTGTGTACCATTTTAATATTTAGAAAACAAGGACTATTAATATTTGTGTCGTTAATTTCATGTCATTTATGATTAATGAATGAGTAGAAATTCTTCATAGAGCTATAGGCCTACGGTAGAAAGAATGTTTATATATTCGTATTATTGCGCTATGGACGGATCACTATTTGATATACCAATAGTATTGGTATATAGATTTGCTTTATACCAACACTTTAAACGCCATGTTATTTTTAATGTATGTGGTATAATATATATATATATATATATATATATATATATATATATATATATATATATATATATATATATATATATATATATATATATATATAATATTCCGATATATGCAAAAGATGCGGGACATTACGCCTCTTACTGGAGTGCGAGAAGTACCAACAACAGACCTTTCCATAATATACTCCCGTAAGTACCAATAAGGGACCATTCTATAATGTCATATGCTCCCGTAAGTACCAATAAGGGACCATTCTATAATGTCATATGCTCCCGTAAGTACCAATAAGGGACCATTCTATAATGTCATATGCTCCCGTAAGTACCAATAAGGGACCATTCTATAATGTCATATGCTCCCGTAAGTACCAATAAGGGACCATTCTATAATGTCATATGCTCCCGTAAGTACCAATAAGGGACCATTCTATAATGCCATATGCTCCCGTAAGTACCAATAAGGGACCATTCTATAATGTCATATGCTCCCGTAAGTACCAATAAGGGACCATTCTATAATGTCATATGCTCCCGTAAGTACCAATAAGGGACCATTCTATAATGTCATATGCTCCCGTAAGTACCAATAAGGGAACATTCTATAATGTCATATGCTCCCGTAGGTACCAATAACGGAACATTCTATAATGTCATATGCTCCCGTAAGTACCAATAACGGACCATTCTATAATGTCATATGCTCCCGTAAGTACCAATAAGGGACCATTCTATAACGTCATATGCTCCCGCAAGTACCAATAACGGACCATTCTATAACGTTATATGCCGCAGCAATTTTTTTAAAAAATCAACTATCTTACGTTAAATGCTCCAGTACGTACCAACAACGGACCATTCCATAACGTCATATTCTCAAACAAATAAAAACAACGGACCATTCTGTAACGTCATATGCTCCAGCAAATACCAAAATCGGAACATTCTAAACAACGATATGCTTATTGTAACAGTTTGAAATTATATGTAATAACTATCTCATCTGAAGTAAATCAATCTTTCGGTAAATAATGCATACCATATGCTACTAATATACTTTCCATTTTGTATTGTCGTGTCTGATGTGTTTTAATACGACGATAAATATGCATTATTTAGTCGTCACTTTCAGATTGATTATCGAGAAAGAATTTGCCGATAGTTTTGAACATGATCAGATTGCCTATTATGCCATAGTTTACTTGCACTGAAAAGATAATAGTGTATCTATCAACATTTTCTCTGTTTCCTGACTTGAGATTATCTGACCTCAAGTTTCCTGACTTGGCGTTTTCTGATTTGAGGGTATCTGACTTCAAGTTTTCTGACTTGGGGTTATCTGACTTGAAGTTTCCTGATTTTAAATCATCTTAAGCAATACTTTGATTCAGATCGGTTACGTGCAAGACTAATTTCAACACGCAACGTAAATGACATTCGATGAATTATGATTTTCTAAAACTATTTAGCGTCAGAGACCTTGATAAAGCAGATATTGTTCTCAGCTGAAAAATCCCATGCCGTTCTGAATGTACACGACAGACGTCGTAGACTTTCTGTCTGATTGTTTCAAATGAGTTGTCCGCATCAGTTACAATACCAGCGGATGTTGTCCGAGTATTGTGCCCATATCAACAATTTCCAGATGTAACACGTGTACGACTGCTACCGCCAGTCTACGAAATTTAGACTTTTTAATAGAAAATATCATACAAAATGTATAATAGGATTGACAGATTCGACACAAAGATTTAACCGCCTGTAAATCAAGCCATTCGTGACTGTAAAGAGGAAAATGTACATTTCGCCTCCAAGAAATAAAAGAGATGCATGCAAATTATACTACTTTATTAGCATATAGATTTTAAACTTCTACAGATTTTAAAACTTCGAGAGATTTTAAAATTTCAACAGATTTTAAACTTCTATAGATTTTAAAACGTCTATAGATTTTTAAAACTTCTATAGATTTTAAAATTTCAAAAGATTTTAAACTTCTAAAGATTTTAAAACTTCGAGAGGTTTTAAAATTTCAAAAGATTTTAAACTTCTATAGATTTTAAAACTAGTTTGTGAAACTTTTTGTGGATAATTCACTAGAACATTGTATTGTGGACAATACTGTGAAAATATCTTAATAAGGCGTCGAATATGACAAAAAAATCGTACATGTCATAAAGTGACAAATATCTAATTATTACGAAATGACTGATACTGACTCACAAAATGATTGACACTGATTGAAGGATTGGTTGTGCATTGGATTTACCAATAGTGATCAGTTTGTTCACATATCTCGAATATTTAATTAGTATTTCCACTGTATATTTATAGCTCAGCACACTCTTCTTTTACATTTTTAAAGTATTAAATTTGAGCTACATTTCCGAGAAATTAAAGGAAACAGATCATGAAAATAAGTATTTGAATTATAACCATTGCGGTTACCATTTTAAGCCATGGTCATATGAGATGTTTCAAATGTATGATTGCA
This sequence comes from Unio delphinus, assembly GCA_029339505.1. NCBI lineage: Eukaryota > Metazoa > Mollusca > Bivalvia > Unionida > Unionidae > Unio > Unio delphinus. Next base: position 38,291,610 of record JAQISU010001235.1, read on the forward strand.
TTGGTGGAACTATGAAAAAAGTTTTTTTTGTGTGCACGAAGTTAGAATAAGATTGCCTTATCCTGAAGTCCTCAATCCAGATTCAGTTCCATATAGCTTGCCTTATTTTGAAGTCCTCAATCCAGATTCAGTTCCATATAGCTTGCCTTATTTTGAAGTCCTCAATCCAGATTCAGTTCCATATAGCTTGCCTTATTCTGAAGTCCTCAATCCAGATTAAGTTCCATAAAGATTGCCTTATTCTTAAGTCCTCAATCCAGATTCAGTTCCATAAAGAATGCCTTATCCTGAAGTCCTCAATCCAGATTCAGTTCCATAAAGATTGCCTTATTCTGAAGTCCTCAATCCAGATTCAGTTCCATATAGCTTGCCTTATTCTGAAGTCCTCAATCCAGATTCAGTTCCATAAAGATTGCCTTATTCTGAAGTCCTCAATCCAGATTCAGTTCCATATAGCTTGTATTATTCTGAAGTCCTCAATCCAGATTCAGTTCCATAAAGATTGCCTTATTCTTAAGTCCTCAATCCAGATTCAATTCCATATAGCTTGCCTTATTCTGAAGTCCTCAATCCAGATTCAGTTCCATATAGATTGCCTTATTCTGAAGTCCTCAATCCAGATTCAGTTCCATATAGCTTGCCTTATTCTGAAGTCCTCAATCCAGATTCATTTCCATTAAGATTGCCTTATCCTGAAGTTCTCAATCCAGATTCAGTTCCATAAAGATTGCCTTATCCTGAAGTCCTCAATCCAGATTTACTTCCATAAAGATTGCCTTATTCTGAAGTCATCAATCCAGATTCAGTTCCATATTAAACACCTCGTGATGTACTTGTGATTTATGGTTAAAGCGAAAAGCAGACATCTGTAATGTAGTTTCATTAATTAGTTTAATTAATTTAATTAATTAATTAATTAGTTGCCACAAGAGTGATTCTGAATAGTACAGGCAACATAAATAGCGAAATATAGGTAACATTATTTAAAATTCAATAAATGTGTTCTTGCGTTTATAAATTCCTGGTAGTGTACATGCCCCATCTCACCAGGTGTCTAAGATGTTCGCCTTTACTGATTACTCACACATCTCACCTCTGTCCGCTTGAGTTCGAGTCTCGGCTCGACCAACGAAGATATGTGACCAAAGCATGCCAATAGCTTCCCTTGGATCCAACGTTCCGTCTAAGCTGCGCGCGCAGCGCAG